>CM053586.1:6495878-6523680 GCA_028646515.1 Pseudochirops corinnae | reverse complement strand
CTGACTAAGTTAATGGTTGCCCCATGAGTGGAAGTTTGATTATTGTATTGTGAATTGATTGAATGCTTTGTTCCAGATATTGTGGCCACTGTAGTGAAAACTGTGTGGCCATTCTAATGTTAAGCTGTTGTGAACACCATATTGTGATTTTCTGTGATAAGATGTAGTGTTGTGAATGTTATTTTGTGATTTGAAATGAATATTTGCCTTGATTTGCAATGGAATAAACAGAGTGTTCACTATACTGTGTAATCTGAACCTTAAAAGCTGTTCACAGTAGCATTCTTTTGGGAAGCTGCTGGTGTATGGCATTACACCCAGACATGGTGACTGTTGCTAGAGTACAAAGACAAAGATGAAGTAAGCCCCAACCTCAAGGAGCTCCCATTATACAGAAGAGACAGCAGGTGTGTGGGGGCTGGGCTATGGAGGCTGGCAAGGAAGACCTTGATTGAGGACTGCTTCTTACACACATTGCATGCGTGTATTACAATAATGATGAATTCACAAGCGTGGATAGACACACATGTGCACAAATTAAGTGCATCTAGAAGTACATAATAAATGCACATATGCAGGTAATTTCAAGGAGAGGACAGCAGTGCTTACTGGCCTGCTAGCCACCAGCCTCTCTAACAGGTCCCGGGGCAGCCCCTCTAATACTGTGATCTGATTCCTCACCTCTAAACTCTCCCTTTTGGATAACAGGGTTCTAGTGACAAGGTCCCAGAAGGATGCATTACTTGCCCCATGGCTACCATTTCACCGGAGGGTTCTGATGACAGCCATCCAGCGAGACTTCACGGAAGTCTGTCCTTCCCTCCCTGGACACGAAGGCTAAGTGTCCCTAAGAATAAACATCCCTCCATCAAACCTGAGCAGGGCTTGTGATAATGGGTTATCTCTGTGGGCCAGAGCAGCGATGCAGGACCAAATAAGACTAGGATCTGGCCAAGGGTCCTCTTTGAAAATGAAGATGAATCCAAACAGGATTTCTTAGGCTGACCACTTCTAGTCTGGCTGCCATTTGGCCTGAGGAGGATCACACAAAACAGACCCAACAGGAATTCCTGCCAATGTGAAGGGGGAGGAAGGCTTGGCTCATCAAGGTTGATTCTCCCTGGCATTCTTGGCGGGGGGTTCTAGCTCCCTAAACTCGTTAACTTCGAAGGGATGGAGCTCCTGCTGGGAGGAAGACAATGAAGGGTACTGGAGGGCGGCCCACCCAATCCCCGAGCAAATGGCTAGCAGGATTTTGGCTGCTTCTTTCCAGCTGGGCTCCACCTCTGGGAGCTGGTGGGAACCCCAGAGCAAAGAAAAATCGGTGCTTGTATTGGAAGCCTCTGAAAGGAGGAAAGGGCGAGCAGTTAACGTGAGCTCCATGGGCCCGGCTGGGAGCTTGGCAACGTGAAGGAGCTACAAGGAAGCTGGATTTGGGGATTATAGATTTAAAGCTGGGGGATCCTTAGCAGTCACCAAATCCAATATGCCCACTTACGCGGGGCCACACAGACAGTAAATAGCAGAGCCGGGATTCAAACCCTGGTCCTTAGGCTCCAAAGTCAGCAGAGTTTTGAAAATAACACAACAATGACAACAAAACCAAAACCAACGCTGTGGGTCCCCTTCCAGTGGTGGAATCTCAAGCATTTGCCCACCTTCTGTCCACCTCTGCAGTGGCCTTCCAAATGGTCTTGGCTTTCAGTCTCTCCTCTCTCTGATCCACCCTTCCTCACACAGCTGATGGAATCATGTTCATACAGCACAGATCTGACCACGTCATTCCCCTGCTCAAGGACTTTCTGTGGCTCCCTGCCTTGGAGTAAAATGTAAACTCTCCGTTTTCTTATTTAAAGCCATCTGCACCATATGTTTCCAACAAAACCCAGAAGAAAGAGACAGAAAGAGAAATCCCACTTAAAACAACTCCAGACAGTATAAAATACTTGGGTATCTACTTGCCAAGACACACAGGAATTCTATGAACACCATTACAAAACACTTTTCACACAAATAAAGACACATCTAAGTAACTGGAGAAATATTAATTGCTTACCATATGCCAAGCCAATATAATAAAAATGACTATACTACCTACATTAATTTACTTTTTCAGTGCCAAACCAAACCACAAAATTGCAAAAAAAAAAAATTATTTTGTAGAGCTAGGAAAAAAAATAATAAAATTCACCTAGAAGAACAAAAGGCCAAGAATATTAAGGGAAATCAGTGGAAAAAAATGTGAGGGCAGGTGGCCAACCCCGACCAGATCTCCAACTGTATTATGAAGCGGTGAGCACCAAAACAATCTGGTACTTGCTTCCTAAGAAACAGAGTACAAGACCAGGGCAATAGATTAGGTACACAAGACGTAGTAGTAAATAATCATAGTAATCTGTGCTTGATAAACCCCCAAACCTCAGCTTTGGGGACAAGAATTCACTGTTTGATAAAAACTGCCTGGAAAACTGAAAAACAATCTGGCAAATTGGTTAGAACAACATCTCACCCTGTTTACCAAGATAAGATTAAAATGGATAAAGGATTTCGGCATAAAGGGTAATATCATGAGTTCATTATAGGGGAGCACGGAAAACTTTCCTGTCGGGTCTATGGATAAGGGAAGAGTTTATGACCAAATAAGAGATAAAGAGGATCATGGGAAGTAAAATGGATAATGTTGATTACATTCAATTTAAAAAGTTTTTTACAAAGAAAATCAATGCAGACAAAATTTAAAGGAAAGCAGGAAACGAGAAGGAGATTTACACTGTTGTTTTTTTTTTTTTTTCTGATGAAGGCCTCATTTTTGAAATATGTAGGGAACTGATCCAAGTTTTTTAAAAAAGAGCCTTTCCCCAATTGATAAATGGTCAAAGGATATGAACAGGCAGTTTGTAGAAGAAAAGGTCAAAGCTATCAATAGTTATGTAAAAATGCTCTAAATCATGAAAAATTAAAGAAATACGAATTAAAATAAATCTTATATACTGCCTCCTGCCCATCAGATTAGCTAAAATGACAGATGCTGGAAGGGTTATGGGAAAACAGGGACATTAATGATTACTGGTGGAGCTATCCGCTGGTTCAAGAGAGATCAATTTGGAACTCTCCTGGAAGGTCTGTGCATGCCCTTTGACCCAGAAATACCTCTCCTAGGTCTGTACCTCAAGAGATTAAAAAAAGGAGATGGACCCATACATACAAAAACATTTCTAGCATTTCTTTTTGTGGCTTTTTTATTTTTGAATTCGTGGTAATTTTTTAAATTGGAAACTAAGGCTGAACAAGTTATGGTGTACAGATGGGATGGAATATTACTATACTGTAAGAAATGATGAAACAGATGGCTTCAGAAAAACCTGGCGAGACTTGTACGAACTGATGCAAAGTGAAGTGCAAAGAGCCGGGAGACCATGGTTCGCCACAACAACAATATTTATAAAGATGATCGACTGCGAAAGCCTTAGCTGCTCTGATCAGCACAGAGATCCATGCTGATTCCAAAGGTCTCGTGATGAAAAATAATGACCCACCTGATGGCCTGGTGGACTCTGCGTGCAAGCAGAGGAATTTTTTCGCTTTTTCTTCATTTGTTCTCGCTTCTTTTGTCAACACAGCCGGTGTGGAGATGTGTTTTGCGTGACTTCACAGGCATAATGGGTAGAATTGCTTGCCCTCTCAGTGGGTGTGGGAGGGGTGGAAGAAGGAGATAATGACAAATTAAAATAAGAAGATAATTTAAAACCCATCCACCGTCTTTCTCCAGCTTAAATCACATTACCCCAGTTCGCCCTTTTGCCATTCCAATCAAACAGGCTGGGCTGTTGTTCACTGAACTCGGACTTGCAACTCCCACCTCTCCATCTTAGGACGTGCCGAGGATGCAGCCCCTTCTCATCGCCACCTCTAAGAATTCTTCACTTTCTTCAAAAGTCAGCTCAGGGGCTACCTCAGGAAGGCTCATGCTGCAAATCACCTATTTATTTATCTAATCACAAAGTGTTGAAGTCACCCTCCCTCCATACACTGACTATAATCTCCTTGAGGCTAGGGACTATTTTTTTGTATTCCTGGTGCCTAGCACTTAGTAGGTGCCTTATTTCTTGTGTTAAAGTTTCTTTATTGAGACAGCAGAATCAATATTGCAAGTGGTCCAAGGAGTCATTCTGTCCACCCCTTTCCACAAACAGAGATTTCTCCTATGATAACTTCCAAAGGCCAGAAACTAACCACATTTCAGAGACAATGCCTTTCATTTTGGATAGTTGAGTTAGGAACCAAGTTTGGTTCACTATAAATTTACCCATCAGTCCTAGTAGTTTCTTGCAATCCTTGGAAATTCTCAAATTCTTGAACATGTCTGTCTTTCCCCTCTTAAGTCTTCCATTCTCCAGGTCAACCATCCCCAACTCTTTCTACTGATCTTCATGAGGACTCACGGCCCTTCACCATGCTGGCAGCCCTCCTTTGGATGTTACCCAAGGTACCCTAATTACCTGCTAAAACATTGGTGCGGAGAACTGAATGCCACACTCTCACTAAGATCTAACCAGAACAATCTCAGAATTGACCAGGGCATCCTGTTGGTAACATTCTACTCTACTACTATGTACTTTTTGTCCTGAAAAAATGGAAACAGAGCTTTTGAAATCAAGAAACCCCATCATGAAGGAAAGAACTGCTTAGCTCCTAAGCATGTGACCGGTTGCAGATGGTCTGACCCCAGGGCACAAACTGCTGGAGAATTGTACCATTTTTTTTCCTAATTAACTCACAGACATGAGTTAGGAGGCCAGTGGGGCCTCACCACCTGAAATTTCTGGCTCCATGGCCAAACTCTGAACGATTTAGGCTGGCTCTCCAAAAGCATGCTCTCTTTTGTGAACCTGGTGTCCTTGCAGCTGAGAGACAAAGACCAATGTGTTTGTCTGAGTGCGCACCACGGTTCTCATGCAAGAGTTACTCCACTCTGTCCTAGGATTCTCACTGACTTGGCCAAAATGGATCCATGAATTATCATAGAGCATTTGTGGACAATTAGAGCTAATTAAATGCTTTTCTCTTGCTTTCACATATTATTATTATTGTTATTCAGAGCTATGATTTCCCTGGTATAGGGAATTCCTAGTTAGGAAACTCCCTCCACCAGCACAGTCCTCTCCAGATGTAGAGAGCTGTGCAGGGGCACAGAGAGGTGGAAGGCTTATCTCACCGTTCCATCTCCAGGCCCTATGGGAAACAGAACTTGAAATAGGTAGGTCATTCTGCCCCCCACGACGGCTCTCTGTCCACTCTACCACACTATCCACACTCCTAATCTGAGATTGCTTTCATATTTCGGTTTTATTTTATATGGTTTTTGTTTGGCCATCTTAAAGATTCATATTTCTGAGTAGCTGGAAGACTGCTTGCCATTGTCATCAATGAAATAGTTAGGAGGCCCAAAGACATATGGATTTGGGGTCACCTGGCTCGCTGCCTGGGCCTGCTGATGCCGGGGCTTTGCTACATCTGCAGAACACATGTTGGCTGGATGTCATTTTTGGCCAACAAAAAAGGGTGGTGAAGTTCACCTACTATCCTACACTGTCTGACCCCTTCCCCCCTCCCAAAAGAATCAGACTGTAAACAGTTGTGGAAATGCAAGGCGCCATATATGGCTTTTGTGAACCCAGGCCCAAAGCCCAGCTCTGCTATTGATACCTGTGTGATACTGGACAGGTCACCAATCCATCACTTTTCTGGGTCTCCCTCATCTCGAAATTTGGGCATTGGGCTAGAATGGCCTCCCAGGCCTCTCCCAGCTCTGAAGTCTGGCGATTCTAGGTGAGGGGCTGTCCAATAGCCAGTAGCTCCCCCTGAAAAGGTCATGGGTAGATTCTATGGCTTACATGCTTGTGAGTAAATGGGAGGCCTTTTGCAGTGTTGGGGAGCAGAGGCAAAGTTACACAACAGAAAGAGGTGGACTGGAGGCCATGGGACCTGAGTTCAAATGCAGCCTCTGTTATTTACTACCTAGATGATCTAGGGTGGGCCACTCAGCCTCTGTGGGCCTTGACTATAAAATGAGGTCAGACCAGACTGGCCCCCTAGTCCCTCCCAGGTCTAGATCTGGATCCTCAGCCCTAACCCACTGACATCACTGACCCTCTTCAAGAGCAATGGATGAACCGCAGCAGTAATTTGAACCTTGGGCTGGACCTCAGCCTGGTGTGCTTCCATCAGCAGAGCAGCAAGGACTAGCCTGATCCATTGAGTGCTTGACAGGCCCAGAACGTGGGACCCAATGAGGATCTTTTACCACTGAGTCCCACCATTCAGAGGCTCAGGAAATAATGTGCTTTCCTAGAGGGGACTTCTAATTGCTGAATGATCTGAGTTGAGCATCTTGTAAGATGGAATAAGCTTTGTAATCCTTTGGGAATGCAAAATATCAACAGCCAAAGACTCCAGGCTCTCTTAGAACCGTGGAGTCACACCACGGGATTTGTGTTGATTCCAATGTGTGCATATAGGTCACTCCTCCCCCCAAGATTGGATGCTCCCTGAGGTCAGGAATTCTTTTACTTTGACCTTTGTCCCCATAGTAGGTGCTTAATAAATGCTTGAGCATTGAATGAACGGTAGAGCTAGAAGAAACCCTGCAGGTCATCTAGTCCAACCCTTCTTATTACAGAAAGGGAAACTGAGGATCAAAGAGGGAGTAACATGTCCAAGGCAGTAAAGTGAGTGAGTGGAACTAAAACCCAGCTCTCTTGACTCCCATTTCCTTCCAGAACAGCAAGCTGATTGGATGTGGTATAGTGGCTTTGCCGTCAGAGGATGGGCATTCGAAATACCTGTGTGATTTTGGACAGTCATTCAGTTTCTCTTGGGGCAATGATGTGGCTCAGTGAATAGAGCACCAGGTCTGGAGACTTCCTGTTGGCTCCTCTTGGCAAGTTCAAATCTGGCCTCAGACGCTTACTAGCTGTGTGACCTTTAGCAAGTCACGTCATCCTGTTTGCCTCAGTTTCCTCATCTGTCCAATGAGCTAGAGGAAGAAATGGCAAACCACTCCAGTATCTTTGCCAAGAAAACCCCACAAAAAGTCACAAAGAGTCAGACATGGGTGAAACAACTAAACAAAAACAAAAAAGACTACACACTGTGCCTTGACTCCAGCATAGAGATGCCATTTTGGTCCTCTTCGAGAATGGAGGACAACACTGGACCAGTGAGCCAGGTCTCTGTGCCTCCCAGCCCACTGCTCAAGGCCTCCTTCAATGATGCCACGTTGAATCCAGACTCGCCTGCTTACTCCCTCTGTGACCTTGAGCTCATCCCTCTTGGTGCCTTGGTCTCCTCGTTTCTCAGACGAGGGGGTTGCACCAGTTCATGTCTAAGGCCCTTCTAGTTCTAATCCTAAATTCCTACAATCAACAATATTTAAAACACACTCAAACTTGTTTTGGTTCCTCTTTGGGAAAATGTTTCCCTTCTCTTGAATTCGTGCCTGAGGAAGAGAAAGCGACTCCTCACTTGCCACTGAACTCTTGACAACCCATCAAGGTTTGCTCGGTAACCAGGCATGGCAGCTTGTCAAAGCCTGTCCCAAAGTAAGGCCTGGTTTTGTTTTCCTTCTCAGCTGGGTGGGGCTCAGAAAAACAGAAGGAAGCTCTTTTTCCGAGGTTGCTCATTCAGTTGGGAAATGGAAAAAAGCTGTTTGAGTCGGAGGAGCCCCAAGGAGGGAGCATGGAAAGATCTGGAGGGTTCAAAAGAGCAAATGGAGACTCGAGGGAGGGACAAGAGACAACAGGGCATGAGGAGCAACGGTTCCACCTTTCCTTGTTCTCACAGACGGCTCACACCCTGCTCCAGGACAGAGCAGGGTTTGTCTGTTCAACCAATTCAATGGATTTTTATGAATAATTATTTATGAATGAATGAATGAATTGGAACTTATGAGTTAATGAATTCTTCACCGATAACTTATTTAATTATTTTACTTTATTTATTGCTTAATTATTTGTTGTTAATTACTACTGAGTTCTGGGTCCTGGACTCACAAAGACAAAAGGGAAATGTCACCTGCCTTCAGGGAGCTTACATTCTCCCGGACGGATAGCTGCAGAGACAGCAGATACAAAGCAAGCAAAAGAGGGAGGGCAAAATCTGGGAGTCAGCAAGTGGGGAAGAAACCCTTCCAGGTGCTGAAGAAAGAGATGGAATTCTCCAGCTGGGCAAGGATTAGCGAGCCAGTCTGACTTCCCCAGGGGATCTCATGTGACTAATAATCACTCACTTTTATGTAACGACAACAAGCTTCTCTTGTGATTTAGGGTAGACATAGCCCTTGCTTCCATCATAAAGGGAGCAAGACCCCTGGAGTAAGAACTGATGGAGTTTGAATGCAAATCAAAGCATGCTTTTTTTTTTTCACTTTATTTGTCTTGGGGTGTGTGTGTGTGCGCACGTGTGTGTGTTTATTTTGTTTTGTTTTACAACATGACTAATATGGAAATAGGTTTTGTATGACTACATATATATAACCTATATCAAATTGCTTGCCTTTCCAATGAGAATGGATTGAAGGGGGGGGAGGGAGAGGATTTGGAGCTTCATTTTTGTTTAATGAATCTTTAAAATTGTTTTTGCATATAATTGGGAAAAATAAACTATATTTTAAAATGTTTTCAGAAAAACATGAGAAGACCTATATGAATTGATGCAAAGTGAAGTGAGCAGAACCATATCATTGCGCACAGCAACAGCAATATTGTAATAATGATCACCTATAAAAAGTCGTAGCTGTTCTGATCAATGCAGTGATTCAAAAAATCCCAAAGGACTCATGATGGAAAAATGCTGCCACCTCCAGAAAGAGAACCGGTGAACTCTGAGTGCAGATTCAAGTATATTTTCTCTTTATTTTTCTGGCTTATTGGCATCATACAGTTACTGTGGAAATAAGGTCTGCATGATTTTACATGTATGTTTGATCTCCCATTGCTTGCCTTCTCAGTGGGTGAGGAAGGGATGAGAGGGAGGGAGGGAATTTATAACTCAAAAATATTTTTTAATTTTAAAAATAAATACTTTGTAAAAGTGCTTAGTGCAGCACCTGACACGTAGCAGGCATTTAAGAAATGTTGTTTATTTTGCTTCCCCTTCAATCAATTAACTAGAATTTTTAAAGTGCTGACAATGTGCCAGCCGCTAAGTTAAGTACTGGGGATACAGAGTCAAGAGTGAGAGCATGGCTGCCCTCATGGAGCTGACATTCTATTAGGTAGAGTCACATGTATGCCAGACAAATACAAGGTAATTGGGAGGGGGGAGGAGTCACTAGCAGCTGGAAAGGTCTCAAGGAGGCTTCAGGGTGAGAATGAAGGGGAAGGGAGCTAGGAATCAATGTGTCTAACCATGAACATGTCCTGGGGGTCTCCTGAAGAGGTTTGTATTAGCGATGATCTCTAGGACACCTTCTATCTATGACATCCTTTGGGTTAGATGACCATTCTGGTACACTCATGGGAAGGCACAGACAAGAGTGGTATGGGATGGGCAGGCCAGCCTCATTAGGGAGACTTTACTTGGGGAAGATGACAGATCCATTGGAGCATTTGAGTATCTGAACCATGACTGTGTCTTGGCAGTCCCATTGAGGGAGCTGAACTGCCTGGTCTCTCCAGCATCTCTTCCTCTTATGATATCCACCAGAAATTTCACAGGTGCACCATGGGATATGGTGGGTGAAGATGCTTGGGCTTTGAGAAAGGGTAGACAAGCCCTGAGGTCATCAGATATCCCACCATTATTCCCCAGGAGCGGCATTCCCAAAGAATTATGCAGGAGCATCTATTTGGGATCTAGAAGGCCCTTTAGAGGTCATTGAGCCCACCTCCTTAAGTGACTTGTTCAGGGTCACACAGCTAATGTCTAAGTTAAGACTTACACGAAGATCTTCCCAACTCCAAGTCTGCTGCCCTACCCACCATACTACACTGTCTTTCCACGCCCTCAAGAAAAACTTCCTAATAATTAGCACTGTTCAGAAGCAGAATGGGGTATCCAAGATGGTGGCAAGCCTTCTGTCCGTGAAGATCTTTAAACAGAGTTTTTAGGGGGTTGGATTGGGGTAAATGGCCATTCACATCCTTTCCAATGTTACTTCTCTGATTCTGTGAAGTTTTTCACAAGTTTAGATGCTTTTTAAAAAATAAGCAAAACACCTAAATCTAAACCAGTTGTAAAGACTAGCATTTTTTTCAGAGTTTTGAGACAACCATTCTTCTTTGTGTTCCTCATAAAACATCGTTTCACAACTTTGGAATGGTGGTGGGCTGGCTCTCTGGGGCGTCACAACCGTGGCTCAGGACGGGGAGGCAACAGTCATCAAAACAGCCCAAAGAGAGAGGGCTTGATGTATACATGGCCTTTTGTCATGGTGATTCATGATGATGGAGAACAACCTGCTTGGAGGAGGAATGAAGAAATACAACATTCACCCTAACTGAGCTGCCTTCTTAGGGATCATAAAACGACTTTTACTTCCAATCTGGCTTATCCCTGGGACTTTGAGACCACCTACAACTGTGAGGTCAGGAAGAGAGTCCTGTCTGCTGCTGACCCTGACACTAGACAAGAGCTGTACAAGTGGCTTAATCTAATGGAATGCAGAATGTGACAGCGTTTCATCAGAAACAGGAGCAGATGGGAAAGTGTAGCTTTCCCATGTTGAAAGGTATAGCTCTTCTAGTTGGAATTTTGAGAGCCCTCAGAAAGGGAGGGTACCTAGGGGGTGAACATGGGCACCAAAGGTGAGCCTATCGAGGGTATAAGGCAACAGTTTCCTCAAATAGGAACAGTGGGAGATCTGTGTGGTTTCCTCGCCTGTTTAAGAAGTGATCTACCTGTACAGAAGTTGCTGTTTGCCTGAAGGCACCTGGAGCCTGGTGAAGTTGTCCGTTGCTGTGTGTGCTTTGTTAACGGACTCTCATCTCCACATAAACCAGAGCTGATGTGTATTTGGCAAACATGCTACCTTTACCCTTATCTAATCTTCCTAAACTAAAGATGATAGTGATGGAAAATTGCCAGGGAGGCAGTAAGCAGGCTGTAAGAACCCTCCTCTTTTCTGTTACGGTTCCCTCCTTGTCAGAATCACATCTCAACTTAACATAAAAAATGAAAATTCCACGTACGAATGCCAAGATTCGCTGTCTTAATGACACTTAATATTTCATAACGCTCCGGTGCTCGCAAAACACTCTTCATCAGTCAGTCAACAAGCAATTGGCAAAGACTCTAACCCTGGAGTCTCTCACAACCAACCAGTGATGCAGTAACTGCAAGTGTTATGTCTCTAATTTCACAAATGAGGAAATTGGGTACCAGAGAGGGGGAGCGTCTGCCCTGCTCAGCCATCAGCTTTGGCCTCTTCTGATTCCTTGTTCATCATTGGTTACATTCCATCACACTGAGGCATCTTCTTTCTCTTCAAGAGATTCCATGCCAGGATGGCATCACAACTGTCCCATTGTTTATATGTCTTGGGATAGAGGGGATGGAGGGCCATTCTGGAACATTTTAGGTACTTAACAAATGCTTCTTGATTGGTTGATTTGTCCAGATTTCTAATACACAAGCCCCAGACTTGGGGTCTGTGGTCCTGGGTTCAAATTCTGATTCCATCACTTGTATAATGAACAAATCATTGAACCTCTCTGGGCCTGTTTCCTTATTTAGAAAATGAGGGAGTTAGACAAGAAAAACTCTAAGCTTCCATCCATATCTAGAGGTATGATCCTATGATTTTTTTAGATGTTTTTATTCTCTGGGGAAAAGGTCATGTTGCCAGTCAGCGCACCTCTACTGAAGGCTTTGCACTTAACAGGTGATTGGAAAATGTTTCTTGAATTGAATGCCAATAATCAGGCACCCAGGACCAAAGGAGGGCAGACACATGCCCCTGCCCAATACAGACCATGGTCAGAAACCTTGTCCATCAGCCTGGACCAATCAGTGTATCTTCAATCTACCTGAAGGTTGCCCTCCCAGCCTGGGATGACCTTGGGAACTGGTCTTGTTGGGAAGAACCATCTTTCAGCTGAGACAAAGGATGTTATCCAGCTCCTTTGGACTGTCAATGGAGATAAAAGAGTGTTATACCAATATTCACAGCTGGAGAAAAAGATTAGCGTGTACGTGAGGAGAGAAATCACCATATCTCCATATTATCATCACTATTCAGGTTGGGGAACCAATGCCTCTGGAGAGCATTCATATAACACAAGATAAAATACATCCTGACAGCTCTTATCACTGGGGGAGGAAGACCGAAGAAACTCTCACAATAGCCCAGTGGGGCAAATGGTTCACACTGGGTTTATTTGGCTCCTTCCAGGGCAACCCCAAGATGTCAAGCATTTTATCATCACCTTAATTTTCCAGCTTCCCTGTCACATTGGGAATAATTCACAGCAACACTCAAAGGATAATGCCATATCTTGGGTGGAATGCCGGAACTGAGGAACACAGGAGATTGGGAAATTCTTCCTAGACCGGAATCGAAGCAAGTTACTAGAAAGAGACAGGGGTCAGGAGAGTTTTGAATATAAATCTCGGCTTTACTAGTCAATACGTTGTGTTTTTGCAAACTTGGCTCTGACCACAGAAAAAGAGAGTGATGTGGGTGAGAGGGAAAGCTCTATCACCTTGTCAGATAACACACACGCATGCACACACACTCACACACACACGTATGCACACACTCACACACACATACACACTCACACACACTCACACACACAAACACACATACACACACACATACACACACTCACATACACACTCACACACACACAAACACACATACACACACATATACACACTCACATACACACTCACACACACACAAACACACATACACACACATATACACACTCACATACACACACATACACACACATACACACATACACACACATACACACACACTCACACACACACATACACATACTCACATACACACTCGCACACATACACACACTCACACACACTCACACACACAAATACACATACACACTCACACACACATACTCACACACACATACACACACATTCACACACACTCACACACACACAAACACACATATACACACACACATACACACACATACACACACTTACACACACACACGCTCATACACACACTCACACACACACTCACACACATACACACACACTCACACACACAAACACACATACATACTCACACACACATACACACTCACACACACACATACACACACATTCACATACACACATACTCACACACACACATACACACACTCACAAACACACACATACACACACACATACACACACATATACACACACATACATACACACATACACACACTCACACACACATGTACACACCAATATACACACATACACACAATACACATATACACACACATACACACCCACTCACACACATACACACACACACTCACACACAAACACACACTCACACACACACATACACACATACACATACACACATATACACACACATACACACACTCACACACACACACATACACACACACACACACTCAAACACACCCCTTTTTGTTTTTAGTTTAAATTATGGAAACAAAGCTCTTACACCATCTTCTTTGTGTATTGAAATATCTGCATTTCTTGATCATTGTAAAGTGCACTTTTTTAATTACAAAAAAAGAAACTGGCTGGCACTGGACCAACAGTCAAAGACTTATGCCCTAGGTCCTCTCTCTGCTTTGACCTTGCTGTGTGAACTTGAAGCATAAAATCGATCCATCAATTAATAAATCCACAAGCATTTATTAAGAGACCAACCACCGTGTTCCAGACTGGGTTCTAGGTGCTAGAGAGACAGCTGTCACAGAAAATTAGTCCCTGCCCTAAAGGAGATGATATCCTGCTGGGAGCATCCATTGTATTAATCAATTAATAACTAAGAGATACAAATGAAACAAACATCCAAGGAATTGTAGAGTGAGGGGTGGGGCACTAACAATTGACCTTCACTTGGGGTGGGATCTGAGTTTTCTCATTGTAAAATGAGGGGGTAAAAGTAGCCAGAAAAATGAGAACTGTCTCAGATAAGAGAATTAATTCATTAGATCATTTCCTTTTTTCTCAAAGCTCATATGCCCTCCCACTTTCTCTAGTGTCATTTGTAGCTAGATGTTGGCTTTCTTTCTTTCACTAACAGTTCTATTGGCAAAGTCTGGTTCTAATGCCTCCCTGCTTCTAATGCCTTCCTAAGTCAATGCTCTCATAGCTCCAAATGCTACTTGGGCTGGAAGAGGTGCCTTGGAGTCCTGGGATGTTGGGAAGGGACTTTCACATAATCTCATTCAATGCCTTTCTTCTCATAGGTGAGAAAACTGGAGACTAGGTTGGTGAAAAGACTCGCCCAGGGTCATGCAGCCATTTTACCAAACACAAGACTACAACCTGAGCTCCTTGAGGGAAAAGACTGTCTCCCACTGGTATCTGCATCTCTAGCACCTTCCATAGCACGTGGCCCATAGTAGGTACCTAGTAAAGGCTTGTTGATTGACCCATTGACTGACTCTGTCTGGTTTAGTACTTCTGGGAATTCATACTCTTTGTCTGGAGAGAGATAGACCCACAGTTTATACCTCAAAGGAGACAATCGCAGAAAGTTTCCCCCCAAATATACCAAAATACTAATGGAAAGATTCTACATATTTTGTATAGTTTTAATTCAACAACTACCAACAAACAAAAATATCTCCCTGGACAAATAAGAGAAAAAAAGAACTGTGTGTGAAACTGAATTTCTACTAAGTGCAGTTTGTGTTGCTTAAAACACATCATAAGCTCAGTACATTCTTTTCAAAGCTGTCCTCCCCAGTGTCTCCCTCTGAACTTGCTTCATTTCTCTTCTGTGCATTTTACAAAATGTTTCAATGGCCCTCTTCACCTTCTCCTTCTTCTTCTCCTCCTCCTCCTTCTCCATCTCTTTGTTCTTCTCTTCCTCCTCCTTCTCCATTTCCTTCTTCTCCTTCTCTTCCTCCTTCTCCTCTTTCTTCTCTATCTTCATCTGCTTTTCCTTCTTCTTCTCCTAGTCCTGTTCTTCCTTTTCCTCTTCTCTTTCTTCCATCCCCTTCTCTTTTTACCTTCTTCTCTTCCTCCTTCTTTTTCTCTTTCATCATCATCACTAATCATGTTTTTGTTTCTCTTACCAAAAAAAATCTTTCTGAAAATCACTAGGGATTGTTTCATCTATTTTTTTTTTTGATCCCCAGAGCCTAGTACACCAGGTGGCATATAGAAGTTGCTTAACAAATGTTTGTTGACTTGTAGATTGACATTGTACTCACTCAGTGGAATTCAAGTTCCTTGGGGGCAGAGAATGCCTCACTTTTGTCTTTGTACCTGCTCCTCCCAACCTCAGCCCAGCACAGAGCCTAGAACCTAGTGGGTGTTTAATAAACACTTGGTTAATTTTAAGACATACGCATAGTCAAGACACACAAATGCACATTTGGCCATATCTGAAATGGGGGTCTCATTCTGCACTTCTGGTCCATCAGACAGGCAGCAGGCTTTATCCTTGGATCCCCAGAGACTCTGGATCACAGTTTTAGAGAAGGAACTGTTGGTTGGTTGCTATCCTTGGTTCTTGAAGAAGGGATGAGTCCAGCCCCTTATTTTAGAGTTGAAGGAGCTGAAGGTCACTGTAGTTCAGTGACTTGCTCACAGTCAGGCAGAATTGGCAGCCAGGGGCTCCCCGCTCTTCAGTGCTTCCTGCTGACCTGCAGTGTGTGTGGGACAAATGTCTAGAATGTTGGGGAAGGTCAGACAGCTTGGAGAGCCGGGCAGAGAGAACCCAGAACTGAATTGTTTAGGCTCAGCTGACCTAGAAGGCGGCAATATTCCAAGACATTCTAACCTGCTTCTTGCCATCTAAACTGGAAAATGCTGGACCACCTGAGTTTTGGTGGTTCTAGCTAAAAGGGAGGGGAATGGATAAAGTTAGAACCCTACAAGGACAGGAGACTGGACCTTTGCTGAGGAGGAGCATGAACATGCCTATGCCCAGTCTGGCTGCTCCAGCAGCCCAAGCCTTGTACCATCACCCACTCGAGTCCTGTGATGGTCCCATCCCTCTGAGGGTGTTTCCCTTCCTCCTAGGGCAGGTGGGGTGATATCACGTAGGGAGAGGTTCCATTCTCCTGCCTTAGACCTCTCCTGCCCCCTAGATGGGCTCTAAGTCCTATGTGGCCTCTTTCATGACCCACCCTGCCCTGGCCTCCTCCTCTTCCCCCTCCCTCCCAGAATCTGATTCTGCACATTAGCTCAGAATGAGCAAACACCACCTGTGTTTTCCCATAAGACAAAGTCATGCAGAAGTCTGGGTGTCTCCCAGCTGGATATCAGACAACCTGACCCAATTTCTGTTTGCGTTTTCATGACAACTCTGCTCATCACTTTCAGGCTTTTGTGGGAGGCCTGAGGAGGGAAGAATGTGAAGGTAAAAATTGCCAGAATCTCTGCTTGTTCTCACCAACATCACAGCCTTTTGAACTATCCTCTGAGGTCATGGATGAGAGGCAATGGCTAAGCTGGCTAAGCCAGGAGGACCTGGGCTCACCTCCCACGTCTAACCCATGTTGGTCATATGGCCCCTGGCAGCTCACAACCTCTGGGTACCAGAGGGAATCCTTGAAGTCTATAAGATGCAGAGTGGCTGCCGATCTGTTCTGGTAGAGGGGAAAGCCCCTGGGAGTTCCCTATGTCAAGGAAACCACAGATTCAATCTTCAGCCCTGCCCTGAGAGGAGACACAAGGCTTGGAGTCAGAATTGCTGCATCTAAGTCCTGGTTCCACAAAAGCTTAGCTCTGTAACCTTGGCCAAGTAATAGACTCGCTCTCAGCCTCAGTCTCCTCATGTATATGTTGGATATGATGCCTGCGTTCCTATCACACAGGCTATCGTAAGATTCAGACAACATTAATGGTTTCAGGGCCTTATAACCATCACAGAGCTTTATAAATACAACCTATGCTGTGATCCTAGCATTCTTCCAGGGGTCTATCAAATGCTGCCACCTGGGGGAAGCCTTCTGCCTAATAGTGACTCTCCCCCTCATTTGTTCTCCTAATGCTTGCTGGGCATTTCACTTTTCTACCATATTGGAGACAAGCTGGCACCCAGTGGGTACTTAATAAATGCTGATTTGGCATTCCCTGCCCAGCCTGGCAATGTCTTCCAGACAGACAGAAATACTGGCTCCTTCACCCAAGGAGGATCCTAGGAGGCATCTAGTCCAAGTCACCCTTTCATTTTATAGGTGAGGAAAGGGAGAAAGGAAATGACTTCTCCAATGTCACATGGCAAAGTCAGGATTTGAATTTGCTCCCTTGACTCCAAGCCTCTTTCCACTGAGTCCTGAGGTCTCTGGATGTAGGTCTACACACAGAGCATCCCAAAAGTCTAGGGGCACTTTGGCATAACCTGTAAAAATTGACTTGAAGTTACAAAGCACTTTCCCTGCCATGGTCCCTGAGGCAGATGACAAGATGTCTTTGTATTAAGTCTTCACAGCTTGGACAGCTCCCAGCATCTCATTCAACAGCAGAGTGGTCCTGGCTCTCCCTCAGCTTTCAACCAGATTCTCTCTAAAAGAAAGAATTGGGTCAGAAGACTTTTAAGCCCCTCTTGGGGATTCCTGGGCCATTGCTATGGGTCAGTAAGACCTGGCAGCAGAATCAGCTGACCTCGCCTCCACTCTTGGGGTGCTTCTGAGAGGTCAGATTTCTGTCCATCCAAGGGGCCTCTGGAACTCCAGCCAGATGGGCCTGTCTCTGAGGAGGTCACCTGAGGACTAGAGACAATGCCCGACTGCAAAGTCTAACCAACCCCCAAATCAGTTCTGCTGCTTACTACGCATGGGGCCTTGGGCAGCTAAATTCCTCTCTCTGGCTCCAGAGAGTCACACAAAACTGTATACACATCACCTCATTTGATTTAATCCTTACAACAGCCCTGGGAGGCAGGCATCATTATTATCCCCATTTCACAGATGAGGAAATGAAGGCTGAGACAGAGTGAAGACTTGCCCAGGGCCACATGGCCACTAAATCTCTGAGGCAGGCTGTGACTCTTTTTTCATCATGACCAGGGCAGGACACAGGGCAATCACTTAATACACCTGTGTTGAGTCAATTTGAATTATGTCTGTTGGTAAAAATCCCAGAAATTAGCATTAGGCATCACCATGTGGCCAAAAGGGAGGTTTTGAATTTCTAGGAGGGCTTGCTTGCTGGTCCATGGCGCATATAGGATCCCAGAATCTCTAAGCTACAAAGGACCTCGGAGGTACCTAGTTAAACCTACCTAGAAGTGTCCTTTCAAATGGCCACCCAGCATGTGCTGTCAAACCTCCATTGAAGGAAGGTCCACTTCCTCCTGGGTGCCATGATCCCGGCTGCTTCCTCCAAGACTCCTGAGCCCCTGCCCATCATGGCAGCCAAGCTAGCTCAAGCCCAGGCATTTCTTGACCCTGCTGGGCAGCTCTTCTCAGCAGTGACCAGGGCTCTCATAGAGCCTCAAGATCAAGCCACATAAATGTCACTTATCCAAATGGGAAAGGAATGAGGGCCCTTGAGGAAGGAGAAAATACAGGAGGGAAGAGCATCTTCAAGGATTTGAAGGGCTGCAAGTTGGAAGAAGGGTTCTCTGCTTGGCTCTGGAGGGCAGAACCAGGAGCAATAGAGGGAAGGTGAGGTTGGAGAAGGGAGAATTTTTAGGTCAGTCAGGGAAACATGTCCCAATAACTGAACTGGCCCCAGAGCGAACCCTGAGGAGTGAAAGTCGCTTCAACAGCTACCTTTATCTAGAGTACAACAAACTCCTTTCCCATGTTCCCCCTCCTCCCATGCCCCCTCCAAAGCGAACCTTCAGGTACAGGAGGCAAGCACAGGCATAGAACCAGAAGGGATACAGAATCTAGTCCAACAACCTCATTTAAGAGATGAAAAAGCCCTGAAGGACACAGAAGGCAAGGGACTTGCCCAAGGTCACATGGGAAATAAAGGGCAGAGCCGGCATTCAAATTCCGGACCTTGGATTCCAAAATAAGGATCCCTACTATTACACCATCCTGCCTCTTTACATCCCACATTTACTTTGCTCTTGATTTGGTAGAGGTTATTCCAGGGGGCTCCTTGCTTCCGTCCTTGGAATGTGACCTCCTGCCCAACAGCACACAGACATGCTTAGAAACTACATGCACACACACGCGCACACACACACACACACACACACACACATACACACACACCCCTCTTCACTGGACAGAATGCTAAATCTGGACTCACAGGATCTGAATTCAAATCTTGATTCTGCCACTTACTATGTATGTGGCCTCAGCAAATAACTTCCTCTCTCTAGCCTGAGTTTCCTCATCTGTAAAATGGGGGGCCTGGACTCAGTGTGCAGTCAGGACTCTTCCAGCTCTGCGGTGGTGACCCTGACGTTAGAGGTTCACAGAGGATTTCAGAGACGTCTCGGCCGCCTTACAGGAGCCCTGGGAAGCAGGTGCTATGACCATCCCTGTCGCACAAATGAAGAAACAGAGGTTGGGCGACCTTGCCAGGCTCACAGAGCCAGGAAGTGTCTGAGGCTGGATTTGAACTCACCTCATGACCTCCTAAACAGCTGCCTCTGTAACTAGTGGCCCCCGAGGTTCTAAGCCTATGATTCCATGATGCTAGGAGCCCACGAATAGGGCCCCACCCACTCTGCTGGGGTCCTCCAGCTTGCTGATTCAGAAGCAGCAGCAGAAGAAGGCCTTTCTCAGGGGAAGCATCTGAGATTATCCTTGTGGATCAGCGTTGGCACCAAACTGGCGTTCCAGGTTGCCCACCACTGTCTAAACCCTAGAGAAAAGCCATCCTCGTCCTCTCTGCCCTCCCCCCCCAGGCAAGAGTGAGCGTTGATGGGTCAGAGGCCAGAAGTAGGTTCCAGGCCTGGGTGGGCCCACGCTGGCCTCCCAGATGTCCTGTCAGGGGGATTCTGCCGGCATTTAATAGAGAGGCCCTGCAGACACCCCGGGGGGCCAGAGCCTTCTCCTCTGGGAGCTTAATGAGGTGAGCAGATGATGCCTTCGGCCCTGGAGCCTGAGTTTGGACCCTTAATTCCTCCTTCCTCTCTTCTTTGTTGATAAAGAGCTTTGGTTCTTGCACATTAAAAGCTTTTCTCAGACCACATTAGCCTCAGAGCGGGCCAGCCACATTCATGAAGGATTATCAAGAAGGCTTTCCTAGTGAGCACTAATGCCATTAAGCTAGCTGGCCTTAAGCCTTGGTATGAGCAGTCCTTCCTTGCCCAGGCAGAGCTAGCTGGGGTAAGCTGGAGATGGAAGCAGACAGATCATGTGTGAGACCGAGGAGCCCATCTGGAGGCCCTTGGGCTCTGGGCGGTGATGGATGATGGTTTTCATTCAGGCAATCCTCTTTAGCTCCTGAAGGGAAATGTCCTAGAAGAAGGATCCCTCTCTTGAGCTGAGCTGTCTCTCCTTTCCCCCTCCACAGATCTGAGTCTAGAGGAAACGGCCAATTTGATAATAAGAACGTGCAGCCTTGCCGGGCCCAGGAAGGCTCTTATCGAATAAACAGATGGAGAGAACAGTGTAAAAGACCCTACCCCCTCCTCCCTCACATTTGTATCGGGTAGAATATTGATAGAGTCCAGAGATGATGTTAGGGTGGGGACAAAGAGCCCCATACATTTACAGAGTTTATTCCCAGGCTTAAGATTTCCTGTTGCCTTTGGATTCAATTCCCGTGGCATGCATTAGCAAGTCCGGGAAAGGCCTTTGGAAGCAGTCTCCTAGCTGAGGGGGCTGTGGTCCCCTGCCCAGCCCAGAATGCTCCATCCAAGGGCCCATGGGCTTGATGGCAAGGCAGGCGGAGCATCTGGGGCCTGGCTGGGGGAGCTGGGGGGGTGCAGATCACAGAGCCAGAGCTGGACAAAATCTCAGAGGTCACTTCACCTAATCCTTTGATTTTACAGACAACAAAACTGAGCCCCACAGAGGCCACAGGATCATGGAGCTGGAAGGGATCTTAGATGTTTATTCCCCTCATTTTACAAATGAAGAAACTCATTTGTAAGGGAAATGACTTGCCCAAGGTCACACAGGCAGCAAGTGTTAGGACTGAGCTGTGATCCACAACTGGGATTCAAAACAAGCTCCTCTCCCAAAGGGTTCCTTGCTCAGAGCTTTCTTGAGCAGGCTTCTCCTACCCTCACCTCCACTCATAGGGGAGTGTCACATGTAAATATACCCTTCAAATGTGACATCTCATAGGGAATATGGTGCTTTCCAGATGAACTATTCCAGGGTCAACAGGGGCTCGCCAATGGAACACGGGTGCATTTCATGGCACTTGACCTAGGCCCAAAATTTACTAGTTATAACTAGTTCCACCTCAGATAGAGACAGGGGCTACAGGGCCTCAGACAATTCTCTATGACAGTAAGGTGCAGAGGAGGTGCTGGTCTGCTCTGGTGCAATGAAATCACAGGTCTGGGGAAACATTCCCAGGGCAGGGATGTGTCTACAGTCCTTAGCCCTTTGCCTGGAACGTTGGTAGCCCTTGCTAAGTAACTTGCCGAGTGGGATCACAGTCGCAGGACAGGTCTCTTCGAACCTTAGCCCTGGCTGGGTCAGTGGCCACTGACCTCTCGGCCTCCAGGGTTCACTCACCCACCATGTGCAGCCTCCCTGAGACGGGGTGGTTTGAGGACAGACAACATGGTTTTCTCCTGACTCTTGGGACTCACTCCTGTGTCCCAGCCCATCTGCTCTAAGGGCTTCTTTCCACATCTGACACTTGGTCCTTTGGGGGAAACAAACAGCTGATTGTCACTGGGTTGTTTTTTTCCTCAGATTTTCTTTTCCAAAACAACTTCTTGAGTTTCAGTTAGGACTTTTGAATCAGAAAAAAAGCACCTGGATGGTCCCCAGAGGTTCACTGCCAACTGTGGAGCATTCCTCTGGTGTGTGTGCTGGGCTCCTAATGCTGGCATTGTTATGTTCTCAATAGCGGGGAGACATTTTGAAAGCTAAATGACAGAGGCTTGGTTGGGGTTTTATTTTCTTTTCTGGCTTCCTGTATCCTTATCAGGTATCCAGAGGCACAGCCACCTTTGTGGGGTTTTATTTTCTCCTTCCCAGGAGAAATAGCTACAAAGACAATCTCCCAGGTCCATGGGAGCCAGGTGAATATACCTGTCTTTAGGTAAAATGATCACCTGTGAGCTGAACTCTCATCATTACCAGCTTCCATGGGCTTCTGGGAAATGGAATCCCCGGGGCTTAGGTGCACAGAAGAACATGCTGGGCTGGGGGATATGTTCTCCATCCAATTCACAGAAAGGTGAAGCCATCTGAGACTTATTTCTAGCCAGTAAATTGAGCAGCCAAAGAGGAGGAAGAGAAAAGGGCTCTGGGAAGGAAAAACCCTAGAAGTATGGGAAGGAGAACTGGGGAAACAGCCAAGACGATGAGACTGCAAGCTAGCCTCCTCTCCAGTGTGAGAGTGTCTATCCTGATGGGTCAGGACAAGGTACGAGACGTGCAGTTCATTGCATCAGAGACTCAGAAGAGCATCAGGAGAAAGATGGTGGAGCCTTTAGAGAAACTGAATTCAATCTCTTCGTTTTACAGATGAGGAAACTCAGGCCCAGGGCAGTTATGTAATTTGCCAGGCCTCAGACAAGTGCTGAGTAGCAGAACTAAAACTGAACCCCAGGGCCCCAGATTCCAATCCAGAGCTCCTTCTACTTCCCCGGGCTGTCCCTCAATTTTCTCTGGGCGCTTCCATACACAGGAGAGAGGCCAATACATGGGAGAACCATCCAGGTGCATAAGTCAATCAACCAGTACCTTTCAACCAGCCCAATAATGACAACAAAATTCAATAAACATTTATTAGCCACCTACTGCATTCAGGGGCAGAGGAAGAGACAAAGCTCCTACCTGAGACAAATACTAGGGTAGCTTCTATTTAGAGCCGAAAGGGAAGTTGGAACTAGATCGTAGAAAGAGCACTGGATCTGGGTTTGAGTTTCAGTTCTGTCATTTGGACCTGAGTAACTTTTGGGCCTGGCCCTCTGGAGCCTCAGTTTCCTCATTTGTAAAACTAGAGTGTTGGATCCAATGGACAGTCTTTCTTTCACTGGTGCTTAACATGGTGCCTGGAACGTCATAGGTACTTAGTAACATCAATTGACTGACAGATTGACTGACTGACTGACAAACACACTCCTCCCTTCCCTCTCATCTCAAGACTTGAGGGGAAAAAAAGAAGCAACTCTCTGCCATTAAGAAAATAAAAAATGAAAAATAAAGGTTGAGCGGGGATGGAGAGACTTGGGCTACGAAAGTCTACTGAGCAGGAAACCTTCTTTGGAATAAATTGGCCACGTGTCCCAGAGAGACAGAGAGGGAGACAGAGACAGAGGCAGAGAAACAGAGATGAGAGAGAGAGACAGAGAGAGACAGAGAGAGAGAGACAAGGAGAGAGACAGAGAGACAGAGAGAGACAGAGAGACAGAGAGAGAGAGAGACAGAGACAGAGACAGAAAGAGACAGAGAGACAAAGAGCGACAGAAAGAGAGAGACAAGGAGAGAGACAGAGAGACAGAGAGAGACAGAGAGACAGAGAGAGACAGAGAGACAGAGAGAGAGAGAGAGAGAGAGAGAGAGACAGAGAGAGAGAGAGAGAGGGAGGAGGCTTATTTAACCAGAAAGTACAGGCATTGATACAGCTTCACAAAATGAAGGAGGTGGAGTCTGATTCCAGGAAAGCAAGTGGAGGACAAGAGCATGAGATGTCCTTCCAACGGTCTTTTGTACTTTTATGACAGCAGGGAGTGGCAATGACCTGATGCCCCTGGAAACTTTCCCTCCTGGCCCTCGTCACAGGAATATACCTGCTGTAGGGAGGTCATCCAAGCTGAGAAAAGAATCCAGGAAATGTGACCCTCTCTGGGATGAGGGAGCCTGGGCTCTAGATGTCCTTCCCCATTCATGATGAAAGCTCTGATTAGATGTGAAAAATGGCCAAAAGCCGTGGCCTGCCATTGGGAAATCCCACTGGATGATACAGTGGCCTCCTCCTGGCTGCCATATCTCTGGGCTGGCCTGCCAGATTTGGGGGGACACGCTCTTAACAAACTTACATTAAATTAGGCTTGAGGAGTAAATGAATTTACTGGGCCTCAGTTCAAAACAAAAAAACCTCACCAAATTACTAGTTGTTGATGGAGACAAAAGGGCCTACAGGAAAACGCTGCCATCCAGTCGGTTAGAAGAGTCTAACAATTTTTTAAACTATTTTTGAAACATATTTTTAAAATAAAAAATCTGGCATGTCCTCATAAATACGTGTTGTCTTTATCTTTGTGATTTGCAAGGGCTTCATCTTGCCCTGGAAGTCCTTGGCCTGTGTCGCCAGCCCCTAGGATCTCATGTGGCAGATGCATCTTTGACTTGTTTTCTCTTTCTGCCAAATAAACATTCCACTTTGATTTGCAACTTTAATATGAGCTCCGTAGGATAAGGCGGTTTTTAGACCTTTCTAGACACATTTCCAAGAGCCTAAGACTCCAGATCTCCTCCATCCAAACCAGGACACTTGGTCGTGATCCCTTTATTAGGCAAGAGTAAAGAGGTTATTTCTCTCATGATTGTTGTCCTGCAAACAGCTGTTGGATCTAAGTAAGGAACAAGACAGAGGAGTGGGGTTGGAGTGAGCTCATTGCTATGGGGACCCACCAGATGAAGAAACTCCCTCTACCAGTGCAGCTCAGCAATTTCCTCCTAACTTGCCTTCTTAGGCTGTTGCTCGGATCAGTGCCTCCCCCCACCCCCAGGAACCTAAAAGACCACCAAGTCCAAGCCCTTCATTTTACAGATGAGGAAACTGAGGCCAGAACTTTATAGTGTCTTGCTCAGGGTTTGGCAGCTAACGTCCAAAGCGGTGTTTGGGCCCAGCCTTCCCGACTCCATCCCCACCAGGCTGGCACTGAGAAGTGGCTCAGCCAGCCAGGAGGTGTCAGAGGCAAGGCTTAAACTTGGCTCTTTCTGGCTCCGAGGACAGCTTTGGCCACTGCACCACATGACCTCTCCTATGTGGCAAATAGCGTTTCTAACAGACCTGAGGTGACTAAGCACAACATGAGATAACTCAGATTACTTTACTGCAACAGACTCTGCCGCAAAAATCTTTTCCGACCAGTCCCCCTTCCAGCTGCTATTTTGTTCTGGCATCAGACTAGAATGGCCTTTGAGCTTCTTGCCAGTTCCAGACCTTTTGTCTCTGCCATCCCTGATATCCTGTGATGTGCAGGATCTCGAGATCAGGGCTCCTGTCAGCCCAGGTCATCCTTGGCATTCTGAGAGGAAGGCTGCCCCCACCCCCACCCCATGAGATCAGCTTCCAATTTTTGTTGGAATTGAGCCTGGGATTTCACTGGCATAAGGAAGATGGAGGTGAGGAAGCTCCCTCTACCAGTGCAGAGCCCAGGCAACATCTCTGTGACTTACAGTCTCAGACCAGGCCTTCTTCACTCTTTCTCTATCATGGAACCCTCTGGCAATCTGGGGAAGCCTGTGGATTCCTTCTCAGAATCAAGTTTGGTTGTTTGTTTGTTTTTTAATTGTAATTGAAGGAAATGCTAAGTTTAGTTGGAAGTTAGTGAAAATAAAGATGTATTTTTTTCATGTCTAAGTTCATGAACCCTAAAATTTATCAGTGGGACTCTTGGGGGTCTGGGTACCCCAGTTTAATAACTTCTGTCTAGAGACTAGTTTGGGGTACCAAGAGCACTGGGCACCAGCTTACCCAGGGTCATACAGTCAGGACTTGTCAAAGGTGGAACTTGAACCCAGATCTCCCTGGCTTCAAGGCCTGAGCCTTATCCATCCCCACCCATGCTGCCTCCCTTTAGGTCAGCTAACAGGCACTTCATTCCTACATCCATGACAAAACATTCCTCCCCTCCCTTTTCCCCACTTCACAGGGCTCAAAACCAAAATAGGCCTTTGTGAACGTGGCCCCATCTCCACTTCCACCTGATCTGAAGCCATAGACAGACAGACTTTCCAACAGCTCTGCTCAGTTCCCATGGCGCCTCTGAGATTCTGAGATTCCGACCACAAAGAGCTAGATTCCAAGGAAAAATGGAGCTTGCCAGAGTGATCTGAACGCAGTTAAGAAAAACAAACTCCCTGGAAATGTTACGATGGCAGCCAAAAGTAATGTAACCCTCCAATTAACCTTTCAGTTCATTATTCAATGAGTGGAACAAATCAGGAGGCCAGAGATTAAGCAGAGCTTCAGAACCAGGGGCGGCTGTGGAGGGCAGGAGCTGGACTTTATTTCTTTCTTTTTGTTTTTAAGAAATGATTTGGGGTTCTCCTTTTGATGTGTGAATTCCATATGGTCTATGGCAAGAGTGCCCTTTGACACCAAGGACACCACCCAGAGATTGTGGTGGAAAAGGATGAAGAAGAGCAGCTCATAGTGACAAGGACTCTGTCTCAAGGACCACTGAGAGGGAAGTGACTTGGCCACGGCCATATGGTCTCTAAGGCTCTAAGGTAGGATTCTCATCCATGTCTTCTGACCTCAAACTCAGTGCTTCATCCTCACTTGGCCCCAGGATTAAGCAATCACAGATCTGGCTTTCAAGGGTCATCAGATCAACTCCCTTATTCTACAAATGAGGCACTGAGCCCCAGAAGGGAGGTGACAAGCCCAAGGCCCTGCCATTCATGAGTGAGATGAAGAGAATGGTGACAATGACAGTGGCTAGCATTTATATGGTACTTAAAGGTTTGCAAAGCACTTGAGAAACATTATTTTGCCTTCCCAACAACACTGGGGGATAGGTGCTATCCCATTTTACAGATAGAGACTGAGGCAGACTAAGGTTCAGTGTCTTTCCCAGAGTCACATAACTATTAAGTGTCTAAGGCTGGATTTGAACTCAAGTCTTCCAAAGTCCCTGCTCAGTACTCTCTCCATTATACCATGCCACCCACCCTCTATCCAATGGGAACCTGACCACACTCACACTGGTAGGAACCTGTGAGTGCATGCACTGATCACAAGGATGATTTCTCAGTGGTTTGTTCACCCAACATGCCCTTCTGGAGACCACAAACACAAACTATTATATTTTAGTCAACAGACAGAAGAAGGCCGGCACTCAGGCCTAGTCCTCTGTCCTCCTTGCAAAGGTGATGCTTATACCCCAGGACAAGAGCTGTCCAGGGTGTCCACACTTCAGCCAACAACTGGTGCATCCCTCCTGTCCAGGTTCTAAGGGCAATAATCCATTTCTGCCACAACAGCCTGGCACTTAGCCAGTGGGAGCCTGCTCAAGGCCATGCTTGGTGACCCCACCCTCAAGAGGCTGCATTTGGGGGACAGGGCTATTCACCCCTGTTCATACAGAGAAAGTTCTTTCCTGATCCCCTTTAATGTTGGTGCTTCCTCTAAGATTACCTTCAATTTGTGATAATATTTATTTATAAAAATATATGTGGCCATAAATATAAAACTATGTATATATATATATATATATATATATATATATATATATATATATATATATATATATATATATGTATATATATATATATACACATGTGTGCGTGGTTTGTACACGTCTATTTGCATGTTGTCCTGCCTATTAGACTCCATTAGGTCA
>CM053586.1:6470106-6487311 GCA_028646515.1 Pseudochirops corinnae | reverse complement strand
TGCCTACTGATCCTAACTGTATCTTGTACGTTCCAGTTATGCCCACGTTGTCTCCTCCATTAGACTGTGGGTTCCTTGAAGGCAGTGACTGGCTTTGCCTCTCTTTGAAGCATCGGAACTTAGCACTATGCCTGGCATATGGAGGATGTACTGGAACACCTGCAGCAAGGCTACTTCCCATGCTCGCTCTTATTGGTAGACCAGAAGGCTCTCTCCCCAGGACAAGGCTTGCTATCTCTCCCCTTGGTGCTCTCTCACTGGGTAATACTGAGGACTGTCGAGTTTCTGACGCAGTTGTTCCCAAGTCCACATCTAATGTGCTCCCTGTTATTGCTTGACCAGTGGGATTCAGGGTTGCTTTTAGTAAATTAGCTTTTGCATGTGACTTACTGAGAAGATACAAGGTGAATGTTACAGAAATGTCCCCCCAAATCAGGGGTTTGCCCTTCCCTTGCAAACATGAAGTCCTTGGAGGAAGTGGGCTCAAATTTATGGAGCACACGTGGTCCAAAGGGAAACTCACAGCTCAGTCACTGCAAATCACTTTCCCCTTTTGTAGAATATTCCCGAAGTTCACCTGGGATTGAATTCTATGGGCTCTGAAAGGTATCAGTCCCCTTGTGCCATCCTGAGCCTTCCTTTCCTCAGTGAGCTAGCTGATCCTGGACATGGTTTTCAGCTTCTGATGCAGACACTCCCGTCGGCCACTGCTACTCAAGGGACATTTCAACCTCTGCTGGATGGAACTTCTGACCTCCTGAGCCTTCACAATTCAGCTGGTCAATATGGGGGAGAGGAGAGAAATTAGATCCTCCTTCAAGGGCAATTTCCTCTCAGGAGTCCTTCATTACAGGATCCATCACCTGCTGCTGGAATGAGCACACAATTCCAGATCGACTTACTATGGTCTACATAGGCCCAGACATGTGTTTAGAACTCTTTCAAGCAATCACAAGATATTCTCTGTGTGGCATCAGGTGTCTTCATTCAAAGATCAAAAAACTTCATTCCTCCCTAATTTTTACCCTTAATTCAATCAACCAACAAACATTTATTAAGCAATTACCATGACCCCTGCAGGCACTGTGCTATACCCAGGCATGGTGTTAGGCACTCAAATTCAACAGTGTAATTCAACAGTCAAATTTCTTACTATCTCAAGGAGGGGGAAGGTGAGGGAGGAAGAAAGAAAATTTGGAACTCAAATTTTTTAAACAAATATTAAAAATTGTCTTTAAATGTAACTGCAGGAAAATAAAATGTATTTTTTTTTGATTCAACAGTCTAGACCTTTTGTGATCGTACCGATTAAGGTACTGCCTTGTATTTAGTTAGATATCTTCTGTCTAGATTTATTCCATAAGAGACAGTGTGGTATAGTGGGTAGTGAGCCAGCTTCAGAGCCAGGAAGACATGGGTCCAATTTCTGTCTGAATCATATTGGTGTATGACCTTGGACAAGTCTCTGACCGACAGGGCTCTAGGCAAATCTCTAAAATTAAGTTTCAGAGAAGGTGCCTGCAGTTATTGGGAGGAAGGGCAGAGACAGAGAGAGAAACAGAAGCAGAGACAGAGAGAGAGACAAAGAGAGTTTTGCCTCATCCAGGAGCTCTCTATACAAGTGAAATCACATTCATTTCCTATCCTGTATTTCTTTTGTGTATGCTTATAAAATTACATGGTATTTCCTCCCTTGGAATATGAGCTTCTTGAGGGCAGGGACTGTTTCATTTTTGTGCATGCCTAGCACATTGTCAGCATTCAACAAATGCTTGTTGATTGATTAATTGAGTGGGGAAATACCAGATGAGGTCTGGAGCAGAGAGGATGAGGGAGGGGATATGGAAGGCTTGAGGAGAGAAGGCATGGTCTGGAACAGCCACCCGGTACAGTGAAACAGAGAATCAATTAGGGAGGAATAAGGGACTATCTTAATATGGTGAGCACCAACTGAGACCACAAAAATTTCTAGTGATCCCAGACAAATCAGCTGTGTGACTTTCCCTAGCTCCATTCAGTAGAACATAATTGGGAAGAGAAGAGGAACATAGTGGGAACAGCCCAGGACTAGGATTCTATAGGGTGGACGTGATGTTTGGGGATTCAATAGCTATGGAAGAAGATCTAAGCTCTGCCAAGTCCTAAAAAGATGAAAAGGCTTGGAGTATGAAACCTGGCAATGAACCTTGTGTCTGTTAACTGAGGACTAGATGAGGTACATTGGGACAGGCTCATCACCAAGCTGGGGTGAGGGTGCTCATTTTTTCTTTAGTAATAATGATTATCAGAAAAAGAGTATGGGGGGGGGGGGGCAGTGCTAGGTGGCACAATGCATAGAGCACCAGTTCAAATCTGACCTCAGATATTTACTAGATAGTGACCCTGAGCAAGTCACTTAACCCAATTGCCAGATAGGCAAAGAGAACAACACAGGCAAAAACATCAATTGCTGGTGAGGCTGTAGCAAGGAAGGCATGTTCATGCACTGTTTGTGGAGCTGATCTCACTGTTCTGGAAAGCAATATGAAACTATGTGAAAAAAGTCACATACCTTTTCCTACTACGAGCCCTGAGGATTTCAGAGGGAAAGTTCCCTCATTTACCAAAGTAGTCATAGCAACTCTTTCAGTATTAGCAAGAGACTGGGGCAGGGGGAGAAACATCGGTGCCCACCAATTAGGTTGTGACTTAAGAGGTCAACAACCTTTATTGTGATCAGTGATCACCCACTAAATTCCTGAGGAGATGCAATCTACTTCATGGAAGATCTGCCACACTAAAGAATGTACAAGAATCACTAAAGTATTAAGAACAGAGTAAGGAAGAAAGGTTAACCCAGGGGATAAAAGCAGAATAAACAATTTCTTTTTTCCTCTTCTTTTTTCATCACTAAAGCTCCACATAATTTTTTCTTGTAGCACATTCTGATATTGCCAGACAACTGATAGTCAGCAAAATGCACCAGGACCTGCTCCTAGTAAGACCAGGCTGGCGTGGCCCAGCTCCACAGGACCAGAAATGGAGAAGTTCTATGACTGATTCAGGGTACACAAAATTACCTCAGGGGAAGTGAGCTGAGAAACTTTGTCCAAAGTTGACCTAACCATAGAGTCAGCTCTCAAACCATCCCATTCTCCTGGGGCTTCTTTGTTCCAGGGATGAGTCAGGAATGCTCTCTACCATCTGGGCCAGCTGTGGCCTGGGCCCTGGCCCAAACTGGGCTGGCCAGAAGAAGCAAGCAAGTGAGAGAGAGATCATCCATCTCGTTGACGGTTTTGGAAACGGAAGGGGCCTCAGAGATCAGGGAGACCACCGCCCTCATGTCACAGAGGACAGGACCAAGATGGTGGTTGGAGTCAAGGTTAGATGAGGCTGTTAGATGTTCTAATGGGTAGTGTCAGGCTCAGAGTCAGGAAAATTGAGTTCAAATATTGCCTCAAATGTTTACTAGCTGTGTGACCCAGGACAAATCTCTGAGCCTCAGTTTCCTTGTTTATAAAAAGAACATAATAATAACACCTATCTCCTAGAGATTTTGTGAGGATAAGAATGTGGCAGAATTCCAGTGTCATATCTGGGCATGCTGTAAGAAAGATGAAGAGGCTTTGGGCCCGGGTTTGGGCCTAGCTGCCCCTGCTGCTCTTAGTCCTGACCAGGACTATGGAGGAAACTTCAATTAAAATATACCTGCTTACATGCTTTCCAGGGCATGGACAGGATGCTTCTTTTGGGTAGAGTGACAGTGTAAAGCCCATTGGGTTTGGAATTCAAAGACCTGGTTTCAAATCCAGATTCTGCCACTTATACCAGTGAGGTGACCACGGGCAAGTTTCCCAGGGAAAGCTCTTTACCTAGGTTAGCCAATGATGTGGCCTCTGTAAGAGTCCTGGCCAAATGCACATCACTGTTGTTGGTGTCTCCTGGGACTCAGTTACCTCACCTTCAAAATGAAGAGAAGAGACTTTGTGATGCCTGAGCTCCTTTCCAAGTAAAAAAAAAAAGACAATTCTAATCACTCAAAGATGTTGTAAAGCTAAGACCCTTGCAGACTTGAGAGTGATGGATAAATGTCAGCTGCTAGTACTACTTCAGTGTTGTCCTTGTGGCAGAGGCTTCTGGACCTCGTGGGTCCTGGTTCCCTTGGTGAAGCCCTTCACTCACCAGGTTTATCGTCTCCCTATCCCACCAGGCAGAACTTCAGCATCTACCCCTGCCCCAGAGAAAGCCTCCAGCTTCTCCAGAAGCACTGAGGCTCAAAGAGTTTCACAGAAGGGCTTGATTTACACCTAAAAGACAGAGAAAATGCTTTCCTTAGAGTCAACAGTCAAAAGACAAATATCCTTCCTGCCCTCCTTAATTCCTATGACTTAGGGTGGTGGCCATAGAAGTAGTAGTAGCAGCAGCAGCAATAGTAGCAGTAGTAGTAGTGGTGGTAGTAGTAGTAGTAGTAGTAGTAGTGGTAGTAGTAGTAGTGATGATAGTTATGGTAACGGTAGTGGTAGGAGCAGAAGCAAGAGTAAGAGTAATAATGGCAGTAGTGGCAGGAGCAGCAGCAGTGGCAGTAGTGGTCATGGTGGTGGTGGTAGTAGTAATAAAGGGGCAACTAGGTGTCATAGTAGATAGAGTACAGGACCTGAAGCTGGGAAGACTCATCTTACCAAGTTCAAATCTGTCCTCAGACACTTCCTAGCTATGGGCAAGTCTCTTAACCCTATTTGCCTCAGTTTCCTCATCTGTCAAATGTACTGGAGATCCAGGATCTTTACAAAAAGCAAAACCCAAAATTGGGTCATGAAGAGTTAGATGGCACTGAAAACAAGTAGCCACAGCAGCCACAGCAGCTGCAGCAGCCACAGCAGTAGTAGTAATGAAAATAATAGTTAGCATTTATGTAGTATTTTAAGGTCTACAAAATGCTTTGACTTTATGTTCCTCTTTGATCCTCACAATGCCTCTGAGAAGTAGGAGCTATTATTATCCCAGTTTTACAGATTAAGGTACCTGAGCCTGAGAGGTCAGGTGAGCTACCCACAGTAACCCAGCTCGTAAGTGTCAAGGGCAGATTTGAACTTGAGTCTCCCTGCCGCCAGGTCCAGGGCTCCATCTACAATACATCCTGTAGCAGCTGGCCGCCTTCTCACCCTGCATGAGCACCATCAAGGAGGAGGGCTGGGTCTGCTCTTTTGGTTGGGATTCTCTGCTCTTTGCTCTTACCCTGGTAACTCCCTGGCTCTCAGAAGGCAGAGCCTGGCACAGAGAGGGAGCTTTGTAAATGCTCGCTGGTTTCTCCATGGTCCACTGCCCTCTGTGACTCTGTCTCCATCTCCATGCTGCCTCCATCCTTTGCTCTCTATAGGCATCATTGGTCCATCTCCCCATTGACCCTGCCTGTTCCAATGCTCCATGCTGCTTGGCCCCCTTCTATCTGACAGTGCCAGTCACCAGCAACCCAGGTACCAGCTGTCCGTGCCATTCTCTCTGATGGTGGCAGGAGTTCCCTACATGGAAGAATCATAGTCTGAGAGCTAGCCAGGACTTTGGGAGCCACCAAGACCAACCCCCTCATCTTAGAGATGAGGAAGCCAGGTCCAGAGGTGAAGAGATTGGCCCAAGGCCTCACAGTGAGGGTAACTGGCAGAGCCAAGATTCGAACCCAGGTAGGGTCTTTGATGGCTGCCTCCACTAGTAAATCCTAGGCTTATAACTCATGCTAGAAGGGACTCCAGAGGCATCTGGTCTGCTCTGGTGCCTCCAGGTTACAGGTGAAGAAACTGAGGCTTGTGGAGAGGACCAAGACTTTGAAGTGAAATTTGAATACAGCTCCTCTTGATTCCAGAGTCAGTGGTCTTTCCACTGTCTTGGACTTCAGTAATCACTCCGTTCAACCCCTTCATTTTACAGACGACAAAAGCTGGCCTTTATCGAGCAAGTTAAGGCTTGCAGAGTAAGAGGACATATGGCGTTACTTTCGATCCTCACAGTAACCTGTGAGTCAGGTACCACTTTTGCTCTCGTTATATAGATGAGGACACTGAGGCCTGTGAGATGAAGTGGCTAGCTCAAGGTCACAGAGGTGACATCAGACTTGGGGTCTGAACCCAGATTTTTGTCTCCAGAACCAATCGTCTTTGGCTGTACTGGGCAGTCTCCCTAGTCGTCAAGTTTTGTTAGACTGCAGCCCAAGCAAACACCGTCCTCACCCAGTATTAAATCTTTATTGCATTTCTGTGTACCATAATTATTTTATTTTTTCCTTTTGAAAGGAACAAAGTAAAACACCATGTTCTGAACAATGACCTTGGAACAGTAGCCCTGCTCCCTGAAGAAAACATCTTGCAGCTGCAGGCCCCTGGAACCAGCTACATCAGCTTCTCTGCAGGTCAGCCTTCACCTCCAAGGCTTGCATTCCAATCATGCTCCGGGACAGACGTGTCCAGCCATCGTCTGGTCTGTGAAGCTCCAGTCATCATTGGGGTGTTGGGTCTAACACTTTGCACTTAGCAAATGGCCGGCGTGCTCAGAACCATTTCAGTGGCCAAGTAGAGAGAGTCCCATGGGTCAGCCTCCCAGCGACCAGAGGATCCAGCTTCAAAACCATCAATGGAACTCAGGCTGGCTAAGAGATACAACCATGGGTCCAGTCTCTCCCCTGCAGTAGCAAGTTGTTGGATAAAAACATTTGGTCGACATCTATAATATTAGATGCCTTCTCTGCACCAAAGAGCCCATTATGGGGGAGATGGATTGACCAGAGAGTTAAGTTAATTAAAAGCACATTTGGAAATGATCTGGGCAGGCTCCCAAATGACAAAGGCAGAAGAATTTTAAAATCCAACCAACCACTGCTTGCATAATTCCTTCCATCAGAGCAGGTTGGGAGGGCCTCCTTCTCTCCACTGAGTTAGGCCAACACATCTGAATGGAGTTGAGCCAAAGGTTAGTGGCTTAGTGTTTTAGGGGTGAGGTGAGTTCATTCCCATCTCTGAAACTGATGACAAGAGCACAATATAGAGCTAACCCCTTCACTGTTGCCACTTCTTTCTTACTCAATTTCTAAAAACTTTAAGTGTTGATATGAAAATCCGATTCAGCTTGATCCAATACAAACAAATGAGCATTTATTAAATACTCTCTGTATACAAGGGATGTGCTAAATGTTTCAGAAAGGCCAGTGTCACTTTGATGGAAAGAATATTCTGATAATTAGTGCTTTTAATGAGTGGAAGATGCTTTCTTTCTAGGTAGTGAGTTCCTCATCAATGGAAGTGTTCAAACAGAGTCTAGTTAACCGGGTTCTCTGATTAAAAAATCTGATACTTGGAAGGGAACTTAGAAGTCATGTGTTCTACCCTGCTATCCCAATGTAGGAATTTCTCTGCAATATCACCAATAGATGATCTCAATCTGGAATTCACTACCTACATATTGTTAGGCAGTTCTAAATTCATTCTCCCTATGGCTTCTACCCATTGGTATTCATTCTAGGCCACTTTGGGAATGTTCTAAGGGCCCTCCCAGCTCTAGGTTGATGACTGGATGATACAATGACAACTCAAATAAAGAAAGGTCCCCACTCCTATCCATCCACGTCTAGTCTGTGATATTTCAGAAATTCAATATTTTCAAAAGAGAAACCATTTGGGGCTTGATAATTTTTCCATTGTTATGGAGGGCCACCAATCATGAGGCACCCCTCTCTCAATGAAAAGAAAATAATTTTTCCAAGAAACCAAATGAATGCAGGTTTTGCCAAGTGGAAACCCCACTTGAATTTAAAACACCCTGTCCCCTAGAGTCCTGTGTTCTTTCTGGGTGCCATTAGTAAGAATGCTGTTTACAGGCCAAGAATATAATGACTCATGGAGGAAAGCCTGACGCCCTCAAACCAGCTGTCTGACACACCAGCCAAAAACAGGCCTGAAAAAATGCGCTTTTCCCTTTAGCATCTGGACTCAGAGGAAGAAAATTTTTGAATGATAAGCAGTAAGGGCAATTGAAAGAAATTCTATTCAGAATCTTTGAACAGACCATGAGCCTTTTCCAGGAAAGAGCTTGAAATCTTCTAAATCACAAGACTGTAAGCTCTGGGAGTTCCAATGGACTCTTTGAGGTCATTGAATTCCAATCCTTTCCTCCTTTCCAGGGGAGAAGTCCTCTTTTCACTGGGCTGGGTCACCTCCCGTTTTCCTCCAAGGTCTAGTTCTTTGATGGCCTGCATGAGGACCACCTCTCAGAGCAGTCCCTTCCCCAGTTTTATACTTGATGAGATGAGATCAGAGGCAACCTGGAGTCAGTCAGGAGGGTGGGAATTGCGTTTGCAGCTCTAACACCCCCACACCCACTGCTTGTACCACTCAGGGCTAAATCACTTCAATTTTGGGTGTGCCCAGAGAATTCCTTAAAATGTGATCACAGAGAAGTTACTCTCTACATCAGTGGAGGGAGTTTCTACCTCAAGGAATTCCCTTAGTCAATAAAATTTCAGACCTGGAACAAGAAAAGGGGTAGAGAGGAAAAGACATAGTGGCACTCTTTGCCCTCAGGGTTACTGTGAGAAAGCACTTTGTAAATCTTAAAAATTTGAGTTTTTATTGATATCCTATTATCATGGGCAGCATTGAGGTATACAGGTAAGGAGTGACAGATTGGGGGTCAAAGATCCTGAGTTCGAATCCCTTCTCTGCTTCTAACTTCATGTGTATCCTTAAGAGATACTTAACGTCTCAGAGACCCATTTTCTTCTGGTGTAAATAAGGGGTTGGTTCAGATGACGTCAAAAGTCCCTCATGAGTCTCAATCTGTGATCTGATGAGTCGGTCATCGAGGAAGATTCTTGTTCCTTTCCCTGTGAATCAAAGCATTGCCGCTTGGACCTGTCCTTCTGTCTTTGCTTAGATCAGCACTAAGGGGAGGGGGGGGGGGGGCAGTTTATGTAGAAGAAAGAAAGGCCATTCTGTCCCCAAGTCCAAACTTGTCACCAGCTTGGCCTGGTGAGAAGCCCTGCTCCATCTCACACTTGGTCAATTTAGAGGATGACAATTTGTAAAAGACCCCTCACCCTTTCCTCCCAAGGCTCAGCCCCAAGATGGATGAGGTGTGTTGGCCAAATATTGACTAACAGAATGGAAGGGGAGGTGATGTTTGCTTTGCTTGATGAACACATCTGCCATGTACCTGCTTCCCAAAGTGGGACATGCTTTGATCTTCATTTTCAAAGATCACTTGTCTTGGCAATCGCTAAAATTCCACCTGGAAAAGAAATGAGAAAACCAGTTTTCAGGACAACCTGAAGTGTATAATGCAGGTCATTCACCTCATTTGGGAATTCATTGTACCAGAGATGGAAAACCCTGAGGCCGGCTCACTGGAAACTTTGAACCACTGACTCTCAGCTGGCAAGAAGCAATCTTTCTGTCTCCAATCCCCTAACACCTTCCTTAAAATCTGCAGCCGCTCCTCTGGGGAGATTGCCAAGCTACCTTTGCAGGAAGCCCTCTCTCCACCAAACAGGGTCTGCCATTTATGAACTGGAGATGGGATGGGGGGAGCTTTACCAGAGTAATGACCCCTGCCAACTAGGAGGGAACGAGGAAAACTACCTTCTTGGAAGGAGGAGAAGGAACTTAGAAAGGCAAGACTAGAGTGTGTCTGGCACTTTTAGACTCATGTCACACTTCGATTTAGCACATGTGCCGTACAAGAAACCTGTCTCCATCCCCTCTTAACGCTGCTTTCTTCCTTCTTCAAATTGTCCCGTATACATCTTGCTTTTACACAGTTCTTTTCATGGTGTCCCTCCCTTCAACTGGGAGCTCCTTAAGGACAGGCACTGACTTCTCCTTTCTTCTTATTCCCAGTTCTTACTACAGTGCTGGGCATACAGTAAGTGCTTAGTCCAATGTTAACTGACTGACCAGCCCAGCACAAGTTATATGATGGAACAAACCAAATAAATAAATCTGTTCTCCAGAAGCATCGATACAGTGAGAATCAAAGCTAGCACGACATCGAAATATCCCCAGTTATATTTTATCCTTGATTGTTATTATTAATAAATGGAGGGGTGGTGGCTTGGGATAGTGGATAGAGCCAACATCAGAGAGGAAGATCGAGGGCCAAGCCTTGCCTTGGACACATTCTCTCTGTGGGACCCTAGGAAAGTTACCTGGCCCCGGGGCCACTCTCCAAGTGGCCAGTGCCTTTAAGATCCCTCCCTTCAGGCTCCAAGTCCATGATCTCATGAGCAGGATTGTAGAGAAGGTGCCAACCCATATCAGTAGAAGGTTCCTACACTGATGAAATCCCAGACCCAGTCTCTGTCCCTTGTGCATTAATAATATTTGATGACAATTAGTTATGATTTGATACCTCTTTTTCCCCTTTAAAGTTCTTATTATCTCTCTTTTTTTTCATTATTCTCCTGCCAAGATAAGCAGCATCCCAATTTCCAGATGAGTAAACAATCAATCAACATGTATATGTGATTAACTGTCTCACTAAAGACCGAAGGCACCTTGAGGATTCCTCCTCTTGTCTCATCAAAGCCTGGAATATATAATTGGGGTTGAACCAATTCTTGTTAGCCCATTGATTGATATATGGCAGGCAGTGTACAAGGAGATGAGGATACACTTACAAAAATGAGATCTGTCCTGCCCTCAGGGAGCTTACACTCTGTGAGCACAGAGGAAGCTGATGTGGCTGATCTGAGGTCACACAGTTGGTTAAGGACCAATTCAGAAACAGAACGTTAAGTCTTCCATGATTTCCTTTGGCTGTTAGTTTTACCTTTGTTTGTCTTTGTAACCTGGGATTCAACTTGGAGAATTTTGCACAAGACTCTCCTTATGGGGGAGAGACTGATGAATGAATCCAAGCAGTGTTTCTATATGAAGGCATGAAGTTAATGAGAGAATGTTAGAAGGGAGAACATTCTTCTTCATTCCTTCAAGAATGACACACGATTTCATACCTTCTTTGTGGAGACACCTTCAGAGAGAAAAAAAGACTTTGGCAAAGGAAGGGCATTCAGGCAAAGCCCGTCTCTCTGATTTCCACTTCCCTCTCTAGGGACTTCAGGGAATTTCCCCTTTGGTGAGATTGGGGCTTCTTGGTTATTCCGAGATGTATTGCTTCCATTTAAAGAGCTCAGTCATTCTTGTGTACTTTCTGGCATTTTCTAATCTAATTCTAATTTACAAAACTTGGATAGATGGATTTGCTGACTTTTTATTATCTGTGATGGTCTTCTGCATAACTAACTTTTGATGGGCAGGAGGAAAGCCAGTAGGTATGTTTGGAGTACTCTCTCCCTTTTAAGGAATGGTGACCATGAAAGGCAGTAGCTTTTTTGCTTTTGAACCTTTAAAAAATCGTGTTCCTAGAGCAGCAGTATTTGGGTGATGGGAAGGTCAGACAGATATAATTCTAGTCCCATAACCCCCTCTTTCAAAGGAGACCAGAACAGCCAACCTCCTAGCCCCTTGTCCCTGTAGGCAAGAGTCAAAATCTCCTTCAAAGATTCCAGAGATATTTGTCCAGGCCTCCCCACAAGTTGCATTTAGACAACCCATATAGACATAAATGTCTTACGGGGACAGTACACACTTCATATCTCATTTATTCACATGCAGCATCTCCTTCCTCCTCAAGTCCCCATCCTCGGAGTGGGAGGTCCTCGAGAGATTGGTCTGGTTCATTTTTTGTCTTTAGATTACCTATTAGCTCAGCTCAGCTTAGTTTCCCTAACCCTTTTCTTCAACCAGTGGAACCTCTGACCTTCTTGGAAGGAAAGGAACATGCTTGAACATAAACAGTCCCTGGGTTCTCATCCTTGTGCCTTTCTCTGGAGACAGAGCCCTCTTGGGGATAGAGATAAATCATCCATTTCTCTCTGAATTTACTTTCTTGTCATTCCCAATGCTGGTCACTGTCTAGATGATAATCTTACTTGGTTTTGTGAAGAGGCAGTATACATTTTCATTTCCATACTTATTTCCATATTTTTGTTGGTGAGTAGTTTCAGTCATGCCTAACTCCATTTGGGGTTTTCTTGACAAAGATACTGGAGAGGTTTACCATTTCCTTCTCTGGCTCATTTTACAGATGAGGACACTGAGACAAGCAGGGTTAAGTGACTTGCCCAGGGCCACACAGATAGTGTCTAAAGCCAGATTTGGATTCGGGTGTTCCTGACTCCAGGCCCAGAACTCTATCCACTACACCACATAGCTGCCCATTTATAGGTCATTTTATATATAAATGTATAGCTATAAATATATTTATGTTTATTTATGTATTTATATCACATACCATAATTTTACTTAATTTTAGAGAGAGGCACTATGCAGCCCAGTGCAGTGGATAAAGAGCTGGCCATGAAGTCAAAAATATCTCACCCAAGACCTGCCTCTGCCCCATCCTGGTCGTGAGACCCTGGAAACATCCCTTAAGCTCCCAGTGCCCAGGGAAACTCTCCAAGACTATGAGTGACTGAGTCACTGCCTAACTACTAGTTGTTGGATGCTTTGCTAAACCCTGGGGACACAAAACACAAAGAAAACCTCCCTGGCCTCAAGGAGCTTACCATCTTCTGCACGTCAAGGAATTGCAACCTGGATATCACTCAGCTTTGGAGGGGATGAGCACTGACACCTAGGGAGATTGGCAAAGGCTTCATGCAGGGGGTGACCCTGGAGCTGAACCCTGAAGAGGGTTACAGCTTCCAAAAGCCAGAGGTTAGAGGAGAGCCCACCAGCTTCACAGAGATAGAGAAGGCAATTAATACTTGTTTAATCAAAATAAATTGCCTCTGTCGGAGTTCAGCAGACCTCCAAGCTTCAGTATGTCCAGGACAGGAATCTTGACTTAATTCTGATTTCAATCCCCTAAATATTTGTGGGTGATCATAGCCACTCCCACTTACATGGCTTATCTTTAAAATGGAAGCTGCAGCCCTCTTTCTGAACTATGCCATTATCTTCACGCCCACAGTCCCTGAGATGGTGCCTGGAAAATAGTAGGAAACTGATAAATGCTTGTGTGGATTAATTGACCTTCCACATAAATTAATCCAGCACGCTCTGGTCCTACACTCTGCTCCAGGGCTCCCCCTGTCTCCAAGCTACTGGGCAGAATAGCATACCCCCCTTCTGACCCTCCATTTACTTAACTGTCCCTCAATTTTATCCATTAATTTATCCTTTTAAACATCAGCTTTATACACTTTTTCCATTGTAGACATGCAGGTTCTCACCTGATACTTGTCCCACTCATTATTCCAATCCCCTTAGCTAATTAAAAAGAGGTGGGTTGATAGCTCTCAGCAGGATTATAATACTTAGATGTCCAGTTCTAACACAAAAGGTGCCAATTTTGTAGACAAAAGCCAGGTATAGAATTATGTTTCTCTCATGGAATTTGGGGTGTGGCTGCCAGAAGTTTCTGAGCACAAAGGAATGAATAGCTGATAGGTTGCTTCTGGGATCTCAGGTAATGGGGAGTCCATTGGTGGAAAAGAAAGGATGAGATGAAAAGTGGTATTTAAAATAATGGGGGGGGGGGGGAATAAAACTTTAAACAAAGCTACCCTAAGTGCATGGATCACTCAAGCCAATTGGAAATGTGGTGACCATTTTAACCCTTTGGTCGGACAGTGTGGCCACAGTCTAACAATAACTCCTAAGAATAATTTCTATGGGGCTATCAAGAGTACAATGCATTTCCACACTATGTTGAGTGTTATTATCACCCATTTTAGAGAGGGAGGAATTGAGCCTCAAAGAGGCTAATTGACTTGTCCGGTATCACACAGCCAGTAAGCGTTGGAGTCAGGACTTGACCAATCCTTTCAGGTCCAAGTCTAACCTTCTTCCCCCTATGCCACACTGTCTCCCTAAGAGCTGAGTGGGAAAGAATCAGGTTCAAATCTCAAGAGAGTAAATAGTACAGAACCCATAGACCTCAGATTAAATATTGATTCTGCAAAGGCAAGAATTATACCAAACCCCACTTGAGATCAGAGAAATTTGACTTGGAGATAGAAAGGTAGATTAGAGAAAGGTTGGTACTTAGAATAAAAAGACCTGGATTCGAACTCTGCTCTCAACATTTACTGGCTTTTTGGACTTGAGCAAATTACTTAACCATCTGAGCATCAGTTCTCTGATCTGTAAAATGGGATATTACCCCTATGACCTCCCTCACAGGGGAGTTGGGAGAATCAAACCAGAGAACGCACATGAAAAATCTGCAAACTTGAGAGTGTTATGTTAATGCCAGTGTTGATATTAGAGATAATTATTCCACGCTTTCTCTCCTCCCTGACCTTCCCTGATGTTTCCCTCTCTGGTATTCTCAATCACTGGCCATTAGGATTATACAACCAAGCATTTTATCATAAACGATACTAGTGATAGTTTGCTAATTGCTCTTTTTCCATATTCTTGTCTCCTCAAATAAACTGTAAACCCTTTGGAGTTTACCCAAGGAGTATGCCACCCCCCACATGATAACAGGAACCAAAAAACCAATTATATTTGTGATGGAGTCACAAGCCGCAACCCCATTGATGATGGCCAAAGGGACATCCACAAGATACGGTACATTCACCTCATTTAAATAGACTTGCTTCTGTTATAGTAAGAAAGACCCCACAGATCTTATGTGATTTAAGACTGTCACTCTCAAAGATGGTTATCCTCAAACCCTTTTCAACAGCAACAAAAAATGGCTGAACCTCCCCCTCCCCAAGTAATTTAATATACTACTGACAACACTCTTTCAGATTTATTCACTAAATATTTCAAGTAATTACAATAATTTTGTTCCCCCAAAGCTCCAAATTAAAATTTACACCATATAATTATTATTATAAAATATAAAATTTTATTTCTACCTATAATCATGAAAGCACTAAATATGAAATTATAATTGTAAAATAACTACAAATATTTTATGTGGCACTTTGAAAGAATTGAAAGAAATAATTGAGTAAAACTTCATATGCTTATAATTATCTGCAAGACTCCATGTTAAATTTCTCTGTTTTATCAATTTTCTCGCGTATGAATCATAGCATATATAAAACGGTTTACCACTTGGAAGATGTTAATATGATAATTACACATAAACTTAATTTTGATGTGGGAATTTTTTATTTGAACAAAGATTTTCAATATTTGAATAAAATTAAGGCAAACACAATCTTTAATCTCTCCCTGCATTGAGTTGATTTCTTCATTTTGATTTAAAACAGGAATGAAATGAAAATGCTTTCTCTCAAAAATATGTGATGGAAAATGGTAGGCAAATTTTATAAGTTCTCTGAGAGATGGAAATTCTCATGAATGATGAACACAACTTAATTACTAGTTGCGATACTTTTTAACATCTAATGACAAGCACTGTATTGTTTCATTTTTAGCAACATTTATATATTTATATATACACATATGTATATGGCATATACACACACAAACATGTACGTGTGTGTGTACTAGCTTTTGTAAGGAAAAGATCTCTCAACACATGACTTTCTTCTACCACTGGTACACTGTCTTACAGAAACTGGACTGACAAGTGTTGTCAACCACTTTATTTGAAAATCTTCCAGGTAGAAGAATAGTAACATAAGTGGAGGATGAATTTAAATTAGTAAACAACCTTGATATTGCAATGAGAGGCAATATAAGGTTTATTTCTGTAGAATACTTTGATAGTCCCTGATGGTTACAAAATGGCTTCTGACATTCATACCCAGATATCATGTTTTCCAAAAGCCCTATATTTGAGCTGCAAATTTTTATGACTTCTCAGTCACATGATTACAGTGCTGATGAGGTACAACCATAGTGTAACTGAGGGAAATAAAAGAGCTACTCTGATGCAGAATACAGAATGCAAGTAAGAATTTACACATGTGTTTGATCATCCACAGTGAATCAGTTTACACTGGAATGTCAAGCCCTTGTGATAGTTTGAAAACAATTTGATGACAGGTTAAGAAACTTCAAGAACATGTTGCATTTAGTCAAAAAGTAGTTCAAGTTTGATGTGACCACTGAATGAACATCAAAACACAAGATCATGAACATTTTATATCAATGCAGAAACAAGCCTATAATGCTTTAAACATTGCATGCACTTACTGCCCCTGAGGAAAACTACGCCTGTAACATAACTAGGCAGTTATTTACTGTTTAAGATGCCATTAGAGAATATTTAATGTGAATCCCTTAACTACATTTTTTAAAAGTCCTAAGGGGTTCCCAAACCATTTACTGAGAACTACTGACTTGGAGTAATAATAATAAAAAAAAAAGCTTTATTGACATTTCAAGTCATGTCAGGGAGAGGTCAGTTGACTCATAAAAAAAAAAACAAAGATCTCTGTCAATTAAGTGAGCTCTGCTTAGGGACCATTTCTCACCAGAATATATAGGTTATAAAGGAAAAAAAAACTTGAGGGTTTGTATCACACAGCATCTGGATCTGGCCTTGGAACTAAACAGTCAATTGTGTTCATGGAGAAGGAGCAACATCTTGCTAATCTGCTAATCTATGGTGACTTCAGCGGCTTAGAATAAGTCACTTCTGTTTTTCTCCATGGCTAACCTTGAACTTAACTTGGTGTTAACACCAAGCAAAAACCTAATTACAAGTGATTGGAGGTGACTTTTCATTTATACTAAAATAGGACCTGCTAGGTAGATGGAGTCATTCCTGTCAAAATAGAAAAAAAATATAAGTCTCTTTTTCCTTCCATAGTTTATTCATAGGAGTACAGAATCAAAGGATCTTAGAGGTCACACAGCCTGACCTCTTCATTGTAGTAAGAGGAAACGAAGGTAGCTAGATGGCACAATGGATAGAATGCTAGACCCAAAGTCAGGAGGACTCATCTCCCTGAGTTCAAATCTGACCTCAGACACTTATTAACTCTGTGACTTTGGGCTCTGTTGGCCTCAGTTTCTTCATCTGTAAAATGAGCTGGAGAAGGAAATGGCAAACCTCTCCAGTGCCTCTGCCAAGAAAACCCCAGATGGAGTCATGAAGAGTCAGACATGACTGAAATGACTGTATCAGCAATGCAGTATTCACAATGCCTTCAGTAACTATAAATATGCTGATATAGTTATTAATCACAAAATGGAACAGGCTCTCTACATAAGAAATATAGATAGTGCATTCATTTAAATACCAGAA
>CM053586.1:6453575-6469606 GCA_028646515.1 Pseudochirops corinnae | reverse complement strand
TGTTGAGGATAGTCCAGTTTGTCAGGGTTGGTCATCATATGTACGATGTGTCTGTGATTGTGTACAGGTTTTGCCTGGTTCTGCTCTTCTCACTTAGCATCAGTCCGTATAAGCCTCTCCAGGTAATTATGAAGTCCATCTCCTTCCCATTTCTTATGGGGTGCTTGCATTCTTTTGGAAGAAAACCCTCCTGGAAGATAAGCCAGGTGATGGGATGGGGCCCACACAGGTAGTAGGCATCGACTTTCCCACTTTGCACAGCTTTTCTCCCCTTTATCTGGGCACCTGGGTCCCAGTGGCCTTTTCTGTATTTCTAGTTAAGTTTCTAGGACTGGGCTGCTGCTGGCCAGGCTTTCTCTATTACAAATGAACCATCTCCGGACTCTGGGTGTTTTCCCAGGCTGTGCCCAGTGCCTGGAATGCCCTCCCTCCTCACCTCTCCCTCCGGGCTTGCCTGGCTTCCCCCAAGCTCCAGCCAAATTCCCACTTTCTACAAGAAGTCTGTCCCAGCACCCCCCGATCCAAGGACTCTCCCTGTGTGGATCTGCCCTGGCTGGGCCTTGTTTGTATGTAATGGTCTGCATGTTGTTGCCCTCTTAGACTGTGAGACCCTTGAGAACAGGCACTATTTTTGCCTTTCTTTACATCTCCAAATCTTAGTACAGGGCCTGGTGCATACAGGTACTTAATAGAGGCTTATTGACTGACTGCGTTATTAAATCCCTATACCCTTCATTCAGGAAGTGCCCTGGAGCTGGACCATGATGGAAACCAGGGATCCCAAGGGACTCAGGTGAGAAGTATGCTGATTCCTGGGATGGAGCACTGCCTGTGCAAAAGCCTGGAGGCTGGAGATGTTGTGTGGAGAGTGAGGGCTGGCCCCTCAGCCCATCTGGAGAGGTGTACAGGGGCAGTGGAGAGTGGACTGGATGTGGATTCCTGAAGACCGGAGTTCAGATCTGTCCTCTGACACTTCCTCTGTGTGTGACCCTGGACAACAAGTCACCTCACTTCTCTGGACTTTAGTTTCCTCATCTATAAGATGGAGATAATAATACCTGTGATATACAGGTCCCAGGGGTGTTGTGAAGATCAAATGACAAAGGGCATACAGAATACTTTGTACACCTTATTTCCTCTACATCCTTGCCCTAGACAGAGTAAGCATTTATTAGGCACCTACTGTGCCAAACACTGTGCTAAGTGCTTTATTCCCATTCTCCTGTTCGAGATGCTGTTATGGTGACCCTGGGCCTGCCTCTGCCTCTGCCTCTGCCCTTGTGCTCCTGGGGACTCCTGCCTACAATGTCCATAATAAGCAGAAGAATCTAGTCTCTTTATATAAGCACTATAGTGTATGTGAAGTAGGGATGGACCTAGAAGAAAGGCCCTGACACATATTCACCATATGGCCTTGGCTATGTCACGTCACTTCTCTGAGACTCAGGTTCTTCATCTGAAAAATGACCTTGCACAGTGACTGTGAAGAAAGCAGGTGGGAAATCTTTGACTTCCTGAATGTGAATTACTATTATTATTCCCCGTTTTCTTCTCACAGTTAAAGCAATGATGACACAACCCTTGTATCCTTTGATTAGGGCACATAGAGCATACAAACGGACAGCCCTAGTTACACAGAGTGTTTGCAAAAAGCCCAGCTATGTTTGGCCTAGGAATTAAATGGCGCTGAAAGTGCCCTTGGTTGTGGGAGGTCTTCGATCAGTCATCCAAATCCAGCCCAGCTCCAGCCCCTCCTTCTCTGTGTGGCATCATGAATAAAACATCTCCTCTTTCTAATTCTGTGTTATTCAGGGTGCTGAGTCCAAGCTGGCTGTTTTTAACTCTCATTCTCTCATTTCTCTGAATATGAATTTGTGCATTGGTCTTCATCTATTTCCCACTCACCTCCCACTACCCAACTCTCTGCTAGTTAGGGCTTTGTCATCATGGATGACCACATTTCACATCACCAGAAAGTGGCGTGTTGTGGTTGGCACAGTAAAATCAGCATTTAAGAATATGTATGCAATGGGAAGGAGGCAGAGGTGACAGGTTTAGGTTGGGAATTCCTCGAAGGCAAGGCCTTGATTTTATTTGTCATTGTAGTCTTACCTTGTCTTTCCTCATGTCTTCCTGCCATGACTCCTAATGAATGGCGTGGAGGTGATCCTGTGTTTTTAAAACCTGTGTCTGGACTGCAAGCTCTCCTGTGTCCTGCCAAGCTGAAAAGGCATGGACTTTGGGCCTGTTGATGAACTGTGTGTCTGTCATCTAAAAACCAGTTTAGCCCTTTCCCCAAGATGACACTGAAGGTGAAAAAGGAAGCTGTTGTCCCTCCCAAGACAGTAGCCAAGTCCAAGGCCTTGAAGGCCAAGAAGGCGGTGCTGAAGGGTGTCCATAGCCACAAAAAGAAGAAGATCCGAGCATCCCCCACCTTCTGGTGACCCAAGACACTAAGACTTTGAAGGCAGCCCAAATACCCTTGGAAAAGTGCCTGTTGGAGAAACAAACTGGATCACTATGCCCTCATTAAGTTTCCCTTGACCACTGACTTGGCTGTGAAGAAGATTGAGGACAACAGCACCCTGGTCTTCATTGTGGACATCAAGGCCAACGAGCATCAGATCAAACAGGCCGTAAAGAAGCTGTATGACAGCGATGCGGCCAAAGTCAAAACGTTGATCCAGCCTGATGGAGAGAAGAAGGCCTATGTCTGACTTGCTCCAGACTATGATGCATTAGATGTTGCCAACAAAATTGGAATCATCTAACTTACTGTGTCCAGCTGTCCCACTCCACCTACAATAAAAAGTTTTCCAGAAAAAAAATAAAAACCACCTGGACCAGGCTCATTAACCTGGTTAGCCATAGCATAGATCTCAAGGATCATCTGACGCTTTGTAGAGGGATTCTCGTCTGTGTAGGGAGGGAAGATGCATTTGCAGGAAATGACAGCTCCTTGAGATTTTGAATTATCCCGACACATGGACCTTAGACATGATGGGTGCTCAGGAAATAGGAGCTCAATATATTGAATGGATATTCCTTCATAGAGCTTGAAAGGGTCAGAGGACTGGGCTGGGTTCAAATCCCACTTGTGACATTCACCCCTTGTGTGACATTGGGACTAAGTATCCTCATCTCTAAATTGAGGAGATTGAAAGGAAGGGCATTTAAGGTTGCTTCTAGCTCTGAGCCTCTGACCCTGTGAGAACTGCATCATCTGAGAAGGAGCAGATGGGTTGTGTTTTGTACCAATGCAAGGCCTTCCCCTTTGGATGAGAACCAAAATCTTATGAAGGGCCAAGAAGTGGAATTAACATTTTGCTGTTTCATATACATCTTCCTGGTTTTTCTGCCCTGAAGAGATGGCAAAGAACATTGGAGTGATTGGAAGGAGAGTTAAGAGCTATCAGGGTCCTGAAAACCTGGAGAGAAAAAAGTGTGCAGGAGGAGAGGCCGGTTGGCAGCCTGTAGAGATGCTGAATTAGGCAAAGCTCAGTTGGTCACACTAGAGGTAATTTGTCAAGTGGCGAGGAGGCTCCATCATGGGCTTCCTTTGGGCAGGGAGCTTGGCGAGTGGGTCACACCTGCCTTGGTGTTTCAGTTTGAGGGGATTTTTTCACTGGGATCCAGGAACTGGACTCACACACATAATACTCCATCTCCCACCTTCACCTTCACACTGACTGTCCCCCGGCTCTTTCCCGCTCTTTGCTTCTTGAAATTCCTGTTTTCCTTCAAGACTCAGATCAAAGGGCACATTTGCCACAAAATCTTTTCTGATCTTCCTGGCTCCAAGTACATCCTGTCCCCCCAATTCCTTGTATTCTACCTTTTATGTACTCTGTATCTTTCTATCTATCTATCTATCTATCTATCTATCTATCTATCATCTTGTCCACCTATCTATCTACACCCACACACATATACACATGTTTATGTTTATATACATATACTTGTGTGTGTATGTGTTGTTTCCTTCATTAGAGTGTAAGCTCCTTGAGGGCAGGGGCTGTTCACTTTTGTCTGTATCCCTAACACAGTTCTTCTCACTGTGTTGGCTGCTACAAGTTTTCCCAGATTCTCTGAAGCATCATAAATACTTGCTTGTTGTTTAATGACTCATTTGTCTCTGCCTTCCTGGTAGACCTCTAGTCTTGGAGTCAGGAGGACCTGGATTCCAATCCTGCTTCCAGTAATTCCTGGCTCTGTGACTCTGGGCAAGTGACTTCACTTTTCTGGGCCTTAGTTCCCTACTCTGGGGAACGGTCATAATGTCAGCACTTGCCTCATAGGGGTGGGTGTCAGGCTTCAGGGAGATGACTGAGGTTAAGTGCTTTGCAGGACTTACTGGATGAAGGTGAGACATGGTCATGATCACTGTGAATAGTAGGATCTTGGGGAATTTGGCCCAGATGTTCTCTCCACTGCCCTTTCCAATTCTTCAGCCACGTGTTGTTGGGTGGAAGAAGGTGGAGATGAGTGGCTGGTCAGTGTGTCGGGAGCTAGACTTCCCCAGGGAAGCCTGGCTGGTGGGCGTTGGCCAAAGACCCTTTCAAAAGGCCTGGCTCTTTGGTTTGCGCTATGGAAGTATTCTGCCCTTTCAGAGGTTCATTCCACTTATGAAAATCTTTACCATGGAGAGCTTTCTGTGGTATAAACAAGAGCAACCAATTACAGAGCTTTTAATGGACTTGGGGCCCAAGGTGCTGAAAGGCAGCCCAGAATTAACCTGATAAGGGTCTGGGAGCAAATGAGGGGCATTAGCACCATTCCAATGTTTCCATTAGAAAAACATCTATTTTTGACTCCTCTATAAAGCCCAGGCCTGGCTGGAGCCTGGCCCCCAGTTTGGGGACTAACCACAATGAGTTATGAATTAAGAATAGGAGCAAGAGTAGGCATTAAGAACAGAAAACGCAAATTGTGTGTGTGTGTGTGTGTCCAGGGAGGGGTGTTGTGGTAGCAAGGTGGGTTGCTTTTATTACTAAAAACTGGAACAAAGGAAGAAAAAGTGCTTCCAAATCCCAAAACCTCGAGGTGAATGAAAACTCAAGGGGCATCCCACCCCATCCCACCCCACCCACTCCCACCCCCTCCCATCCCACCCCATCCCACCCAACCCTATTCCATCCCATTCCCTCCCATTCCCACCCCATCCCACCCCACCCCATCCTCTCCCATGCCCTCCTATCCCATCCCTTCCCATAACCTCCTATTCCATCCCATCCCACCCCACACCGTCCCACCCCACCCCATCCCATCCCATCCCACCTTATCTGCATGAGGGGGCATCCAGTCATAGGGCCTGACTAGGTCCTAATGATGGCTCTGATACCGTCTGCACGGTCCTGAGCAAGTCACTTCTCCTCTTTGGGCCTCTGGGGTCCCTTCCAGTCTTAAATCTATGAGCCACTGAACATAGTGAGACTATTCATGGGGAGGAGTAGAAGCTCAAAATGAAGGTTTTTTTTTTTTAATCTCCTGAATTCCTTTAGACACATTTGGTGTCTAAAGAAAGATGCGCCCAGAGACCAGGGCTGTAAGACACAGGTAATTCAATGTGTGCTGTGGTAGCTTGATTCTGGTTTTCACATTTGGAATCTCCTGTTCTTGAGGAGAGGAGGGCTCTTAATAAAATCCTGATGTGAATATGCTTCCTCTTTTATGCCTGAGACATGGCGAGTTTGGTGTTTGATTAATTACATGAGCTAGGAAACTTGGCTCTTGTCCATTGGCCTTGAAGGCCCAACAGGCTTTGTTCCCAGTGGACAAACGGGGAGCAGGGTTTGAACATTTCTGCTCTTTGCAGGGTGGGGCTAATGAAATCATCCCCTTACCTCAGAGCTTAACTCTGGGACTCTCATGGAGCCCTCCAGACAGGGCTGCTCAGACCCGAGTCAGGAGAGTTGGGTTCAGATGCAAAGGTCTTATGATAACGGTTGTTCTAGGTGCCTTAGGGAGTGTAGCTCAAAGACTGAACAGTCAACCCTGAAGATAGAAAGACCTGAATTTGGGTCTTACTTCTGATCCCTATGGCCTATGTGACCCTGGGGAAATCAATTCTCTTCTTAGAGCACCCTTCTGAGTTTCAGAAAAGCTGTAATCTGCATTGGGATAGTGAGTTTCCTCAGTAGGAGTTCAGGACACAGTGAAATCACAGGTCTCTCTGCCCTGTACCACAAAAGGAGTAAAATTAAATAATGAAACTGGACTAAATCATATCTAAGGCTTCTTCCAGACCTAAAGTATTTTTATTTCTTTTTGAATTTTATTGCTAAACGTTGGTTTTGTGTCATGTTCATTTCCAAATATCTGTTCCCGCCCTGACCCAGAGAAACAGACTCTAAAACAAAGAATAAAAAATCATTTTTAAAAAGCAGCTTTGCAAAATCAACCCAACACACTCACTCTGTCTGATAATATTCTGCCTGATATTAGGGAGAGAGGCTGCACTTGTGATTTCATGATAATCTTCCCACCATCACAAAGCAATCCTTTCTGGGAAACTTAGAGTTTGGAATTCTAAGAGTTGAAGTGCCTTGCCCGAGGGCACACAGACAGATGTGTTGCAGCAGGTTTCCTTAGCTTTGAAGTCAGCACTCTTCCCATTACTCCATGGTGACTCCCAATGTGTGGCATCCTATGCCAAGGACGTCTATCCTTGCAAAGATGGGAGGGAGGGCCCCCTCTACATTCTGCAGTGCAGAAGGCTGTTCATACAATATAGTATACTGTTCATTGTGTCATGATTTGGAAGAGAAGAATTATACTTCACAACAACAACAACATATGGTGCTAGAAGTTTATAGAGCTCATGACATCTGGTATCTCACTGGTTCTCACAACAGCCCTGTGAGGTGGCTGCTACTATTATCCCCATTCTACAGATCAGGAAACTGAGGCCGAGTGAGATTACTCAGGGTCACTCGACCAAGTTAGTGTCTGAGGCAGGATCTGAGCTCAGGTCTTCCTTACTCTGTCACAGCCACTTCCCTAGCTGACTGGTGGAAAGGACATTGGCTCGCTCCCTCCTTCAATAGAGCCGCTCATCTCAATCAACCAATGCATGTTCATTTGGCACCTCCTATGTGCTGGGCACCGTGAGAGAAGGTAGAGAAGAAAGGTGGAAATGAAAGGTGAGATGGAGAGATTCAGGAGAACGCTGCTGCACTGAAGGAGAACTGAAAGAGAAAGAAATACCAAGGTCCAATCAGAGTCAGGGAACCTCCGAGCTAGAGAGGGGGCCAGAGGCCCTCCAGCATGATGATGATGATGGTGATAGGGATAGTGACAGTGAACAGTTAGGATTTCTAATGTGCTTTATGGAAATTATCTCCTTTGACCCTCACAATAACCTGTGAGGTAAGTGCTATTTTGATTCTGCTTTCTCAGATGGGGAAACTGAGCCTGAGGAGTTTATGACTGTCTCAGGGTCACGCAGTCAATAAGGTTCTGAGATAAGATTTGAACTCAGGTATTTCTGATCCAAGCCCAGTACTTGATCCACTGGGGCCATGCGCATTGTCTTTACGCTTCCCTTGAGATATAGGCATACAGGCTTTGTTTGAACACTTCTGTGAGGAGAACTCCATTACCTTTCAAGAAAGACTAGTATGAAGGCCAGCTAGGTGGTGCAGTGAATAGAGCACTGGCCCTGGAGTCAGGAGGACCTGAGTTCAAATGCGGCCTCAGACACTTAACACAAAAATAACTAGCTGTGTGATCTTGGGCAAATCACTTAACCACAACTGCCCTCCAAAAAGCAAAAAAAAAAAAAAAAAAAAAGCACTGATATGATTTTGGACAGTTCTAATTGTTTCAAGAGCAATGGATAGAGTACCAAGCCTGGAGTCTGAAAAACTCATCATCCTACACATTCTTCCTAACACGTGACTCCCCTAACTGACCATACCTTATCCCTCGGTCGCTCCCTCCAGATGTGGTTTGTCTAGGGTAGAGTAGAACGCAGCCCCTGGTCTCCGCTTCTCTGACTCCACCCAGCCCTCATAATTGTACCCAGGCCATGGTATGTCTCCTCCATCCGTGCTTCCTATCCCAACTGTTTCCACCATCTTTATTTTCAGTACAGTCATTTGTGTTTTCTCTATAAAACCAACCAGAACTGGGGTATTTGAGTCTGAGTAAGACTGCTACACTTCCCTTGCTTGTGAAGAGTTTGTTACAAAATCTCTTAAGCTCATTTCCTTCTTTTGTTTGTCTGCTGGCCTTCTCATTTCATCCTTAAATGCCCTTGGAACAACTGCGCTTGGTTGTGGGACATTCCAAGCTTTCTTAATCTTTGGAAGTTGAAGGACTTGGTAGAAATTAATAAATTGTCGCTTGGACACGTGCAGGCAGCAACTTCTGAAACTGGTTAGTGTGGAGAAGTGCCACAGAGCCCAGATTGCCCCTGGAAAAAACCCAGTTTCTCAATGTACAAAGCTGAGGATTAGTTAAGTTCCTGGACCTGTGGCCGAAGTGAGCAAATCAGCCAGACAGCTGACCTTCCTCTATCCTACAGACAGCAGGATGTGAAATGCAGGCAATCTGAGTTTAAGATTCTTGTTGTTCAGGGGGATCCTTCTCTTTGTGACCCCATCTGGGGTTTTCTTGTCAAGAACACTGGAGGGATTCGCCATTTCCTTCTCCAGCTCATTTTTGAAGGATAAGGGAACTGAGGCCAACAGGGTTAAGTGACTTTCCTAGGGCCATAAAGCTAGCAAGTGTCTGAGGCCAGGTTTGAATACAAGGAGATGAGGCTTCCTGACTTCAGGCCCAGCGCTCTGTGCACTGTGGCACCCCCCCCGGCTGTCCCATAGTGATCCCGTGTACCCAGTATGCAGACACTGGAGGGGAACGCGGGCTTCGTTTGCTCTGGATCTATATCCCAGCCATACTGGCTTACTCCAGCCTTCAGGAGCAGAGCCAAGATGGGGGAGCACAAGCACAAGCTTGGCGTGGGCTCTGGCTCCAACCACTCCCAATACCTGTCTGCGACTGCCCTCCATGACTGTAATGCGCTACCCATTCATTGCTCTTAGTATCTTCAGCTTCTTCTAAAGCTGTCTGGGAGCCACCTCCTTCATGAAGCCCTTCTTGATCCCACCAGGTGCTGCCTGCCCTAATTATTGTCTATTTAATTATCTGTGTACACTGTACTGGGATGACTCTGGAGGAGAGAGTGAGGCTGATGACTTTGCATAACTCTGCCTCACTTAAATCCAATTCACTTGCAAGTCAAGACATCGCCCTCCTGATGTCATTGAGCATCTTCAAAAATGAAGCATGAACAACAACAACCCAAGAGAAGCCATTGAAGGCAGGCAGTGTTACACTTCTGGAAGGGTGATGGTGATCTTTTTTTATCCCTAGCCCAGAGTAGGTGCCTGATAGATAAATGCTTCTTGAATTAAATGGAATTGAATCAAAACCTGTACAAAGACCACATTCGGGTTAAACTTGATGACAAAGAATAAACCTTGTCATTAAGGGCATAAGAAGAATTCAGGAGACTGAATTAGGAGAGATTCCTAAAAAGGTTACAAGATAGAAGGTATTTAAATTAATGTCCAAGAATCAATTCCTTAGGAAAGTTAAACACTATTTCTGAAAACAAAAACAAACAAACAACCTGAAAAATTAAGTAATTCATGGACAAAAGGCTCAACCTTAAATCAATTTTTGCTTTCAGTGTCCCATAGGAATCTCATAATCAATACTTCCTCAATAGTGTTCATTATTTTTCTTTTTTTTTTTTTTAAAGATCTTTTAAAACAGCGGTCCTGAACCTGTGGGTTATGTTCAATTTGTAACAATGAAAATACGTCCTGCATATCAGACATTTACATTACGATTCATAACAGCAGCAAAATTACAGTTATGAAGTAGCAATGAAAATAATGTTATGATTGGGGGTCACCACAACATGAGGAACTGTATTAAAGGGTCGTGGCATTAGGAAGGTTGAGAACCACTGTTTTAAAGTCATAAACATTTTAATACCCAATTCTATATGAAACTGTGAACTTCTGTTATGTGTATGTTGTCTCTCTCTACACATTTTGGGGTTTTGTTGTTGCATAATTCAAATATATTGTGATTGTTTCAAAATTGCCCCTCCTGATTTTCCTTCTGAGGTCTTTTTTTGATGTTTCATTAACACACTTTTCTTTCTTTTTCATTATTTTAGTATCACTATCATTGCCATCTTTCTCCCCATTCTCCATCCCTCAGAAAGGCACAGCATCAGTGTGCCTGTCTTTGCTGTCCCCCCAACAATCGTCATTTCTTAATTTTTGTAATCTATGCCAATATGAGAGCCATGAGTTGCTTTAATGAGAAACTCTCTAATTAAAAGTGATTTGGAGCATTTTTTCATATAGTTTTTCTTAGTTTTAATTTCTTCCCTGAAAAAAACAGCTTATTCATATCCTTTGACCATTTATTTATTGGGGGAATTGTTCTTGTTCTTATGAATTTGTATCAATGCCCCATATATCTTAGATATCGCATATTTATCAGAAATATTTGCTGCAAATATCTTCCCCTGTTAATTATTTCTCTTCCAAGAACTCATTATCTCTCTCTCCCCCACCCTAACTACCTCTCTTCTCAACTTGCCTATTATGGTGGAGGGCACCACCCTCCTTCAGGTGGTGTGGCAAATATCACAGCCTTGCTGTTGTCTATGACCCCTCATTCTCACTCACCTCATATTCAATCAGTCGCCAAATCTTATCATTTTGATTTTTACATCCCTCACTTTTTGTCCCCTTCTCTCTACTCACATAATTACTAATTCAAACCCCCAGGACCCCTCAGTCTGGACTGTTGCAGACTAATTAGTCTCCTTGTAATTGATCTCTCTGTCTCAAGTCACTCCATTCCAATCCATCCTCCTCACAGCTAAAAGAGCGATTTTCCAAAAGTTCAGATCTGACCATGTCACTCTTCTACTCGACAGACTCCTGGATCTCCCTCTTATCTCTGGAATCAGATTAACATTTTTCTGTTTGGCATTTAAGGCACTTCATAACCTGACCCTATCCTACCTTCTGACCTTTGTACACATTAGTCCTCTCCACACAATCTATGGCCCAGTTATGCTGACCTTTTTGTTTTTCCTCCCATACAATGCTTCATCTTCTGTCTCCATGACCTTACCTTGGCTTTTCTCCAGTCCTGGAGCATTTCCTCACCTTTGCCTTTTAGAATCTCTGGCTTCCTTCAAGACTCGCTTCAAGAACCACCTTCTGGGATGAAGCCTTTCCCCTTCCATGGTTAACTTTGTGGTTTTTTCATATGTCCATATATGTATATGTCATTTTCCCCATAGAATGTAAGTTCCTTAAGAGCAGGGGATATTTTGCTTTAGCATTTATATTCACAATGACTAAATGCAGAGCTTGGCACATAGTACACATTTAATGTTTGCTTGATCGTTTGATTTAAAAGCACGCACACAGAGAAATGCAGTCTAGAGAGAATAAAACGAACAATTTCTTGAATAGATTTAGGACATTGAGCCAAAGGGGAATCAGGGAAAGAAAAAAGGCTTCAGTGAATACCCAGGTGAAGTTGGGTACCATGAATTTATAATGCATGGCATCAACCTGATTGAGTGTCTCTTCAGGTCTATTCATCAGTATATGAGAGAGAGGAGGAGAAGCCCATAGTAGGACTCATCTGGGACTGAGGTTCAGTGATGAGATAAGTTGAGGTAGAAGAGAGCAGTGGATGGTTTATGGTTCAAATGATTAAGTATAAGAGAGAAATTGCTATATGAGATAGAATATATGATAGAAATTGAGAAGAGAGCAAAGAAGGGTTAGTATAGCGTAAGTGTCCTAAGACAGGAAGTAGTTTAAGAGGAGTTAGGTACATGGAAAGAATTGAGGATGCAAGGTTATGTTCAGATGGAGTCATGGCAGAGTTTTTGATTACGACAGTAGAACATGAATAAGGGATGTGAGATCCAAGGGATGGCCATCTTTGTGTGGCCGAGACAAAGGGAAGGAGCCACTCATGGGATTTCAAGGAGGCTGAAGGGTTGGGAGGTTAGCTCACTTTTTGCCCTTGGTGAAACAGGTGTACATGAGCCACATACATAGTTAATGACAGCTGAATCTTCAAAGAATTTGCTTGCCCTGGGCTGCTAAGCTACCCATTTCCCAGAGGTTATTAGACTGAAAAGGCAATTCCAGTGCTTTAAGGAACTACATGCCCCAGGTCAACCCATTTGGCATAAAGCCCCTAGACAGTCCCTTAGAAGAATGGAGATGATGAGGTGTGATTTTGTTTTCTGAGAGGTGTCAGAATTTGTAAATGGAATTCTCTTTGTTCCTCTCCTTTCCTTTCTCCCCAAATGTGTCCTGGTGTGTCTAATGTCTGTATCTACATGCTTGACAATGAAGGTATTTTGGAAAAGGCCTGAGAGTTGACAGCTTGACATATATGTTCTCAGGCTCCAAGAAGGAGCCTTAGATTCAGACTCACTCACCCCTAAGCTTCTCTTCTGTGCATTCTTCCTGTCCCTCAACTTCATTTTTAAGTGAAAGTGTACAATCCTTGAACTACTCTCCTATGATTCCTCTGATGAATTCCCAGCAAAATGGCCTGTTGAATGTAATGGGAGGAAGATTCCTTGTGTGAAGAATTATGTTGACTTTGGAAAGGAAAACAAGAACCCCTCAAAAGCTTTAGATTTTTTTTTTAGACTTTGTTCTTGGTCATTTTTTGTCTAGTGTTTTTCTTCTTTTTTTTTCAAAAGTTAAATCATCCTTCAAGAGTCACACCATGGTACTTTATTTCCTTAAAGCTTCATAAATATTTTGTTTCCTTTCCAAATGGTTTTGCCCAAATTAAAATGTAAGCAGGCGTGTGCGAACACTCACACACCCAACACCTTCCTGTTTTCTGATCAGGATTTCCAGACGGTAGCTCCAACTTCACTCTGCCCCCTTCCTTGCACCAACTATCCAATAAGGAATGCTAACTTTATGGAGACCTGATGTTTGACTCAAGTATCAAGAGTTTACATGCAGTAAATGAGAAAAAGAGGCACCATTCATGCAATGAGTAACCAGGTTTCAGTTTCCAACACTCCTAATGGTCCTCGGGGACTCCTGAAATATACAACATCTGGCTGTAATAACCAATAATGGAGAGCAGTCATGTTTCCATTTTTCAACATCCTTTAATAACCTGTCCAAGGATTTTCAAATGACCTGAACAAATAATAATAAGACAAAAACATTCAAACCGCAGACTTGTTAACTTGTACGTCCCAAGTCTCATGGCACCACGCAAAGACAACATAAAATTCCTGGCTGAGGGCAGCATTTGTCACAGGGCACAGGGAAATGCCTAATGAGTTACAGGAAGACAAAACACTGGGGCTGTGAAAACCTTGACTCTTGAAGTAGCTGGAAGCACACTTGGGTCAGGGGCTGGAAGAGCATGATGACTGAGTGACGACTAACTGGAATCACATGGAAAATGCAAACAATTCTACTTTGTATTTGAGCAATTTGTCTTAGGTTTTTGTATGGATGTGTTTTGTTTTGGTTTTAAAGAGATGCTGTTGTTCAATGAAAAGCTTACATTTAAAATCTGTGTCCTTGGTTTGAATCCTGACTCTGCCATCTACCATCTGTGTGACCCTGGCCCAATCACTTCTCCTTGATATCCTCCCTCTCCTCCATTGCCATTGTCGTCATAGTCATCATAGTCGCCATCGTCATCACCACCATCATCATTGTCATCATCACCATCATCATCATCATTGTCACCCCCACCATCATCATCATCAACATCATCACCATCATCATCATCATCATCATCACCATCATCACCATCATCTAACTAGAATTTATATATCCCTATAAAGTTTAACGAGAGATTTGGACCAGATAATCCCTGAGGCACCTCCCACCTTGATCCTGTAGTATATGATGAAATGAGGAGCATGCTTTTGGAAGGAAGATTCAAAAAAGCTGAGAGAACCAGGAAGCATGAGCTGAGAAGCTTAAACAAAAGATTACTTGAGAGCTGCCCCAGAGACTCTGACTCAGCAGGACAAACCCCATTTGTCCTGATGAGGAAGAAGCAGGGAAGTCAGCCAAAGACGTTAAGGTGGGTTTCACAGGGCTGAGCTTGGATCTCACAGAATCATAGGATTCAGAGCTGGTAGGACCTTACTGAGCATCTTGTCCATTCCTTCTCTCATTTTACAAATGCCCAGAGAAGTTGTGTCATAGCATAATCACTTCAGCTGCCTTCCCTGCTTCTTCCTCATTAGGATAAGTGGGATTGTTCTGTTGAGTCAGAGGCTTTGAGATTCAGGTTTTTTCAGTTCTTTTTTTCACTGTACAAAAGATGGAAACATTGAAAAGTAAGGGAGAATGAATACAAGGTGGGAAGAAAATTGTCTGGAAGACCAATGCCCCAAATAAGATGAGAATTCAACAAATGTCAAGGGAGGTTGGAAGAACATTTTAAAGTCATGTTCAAAGCCAGAAGAGCCAGGCAGGATATAGGCCATTGCTAGGGCAGGTGGAGGAATGATGACAGACAACACAGGGAATAAAAGCAGATCCTACTCAGATGCTATTTAACTTTCATTTTCTCAGTCAAGGAGAATGATCTTCATATTGGATGTGGTAGGACAAGCACAGCCAAGAGGAAATTGAAGACTAATACAGGTAACTACCCTAAAAGGATTCAAATTTCCAGACTTGGATGATTACACCCCCAAGAGACTGTAACAGCTCACAGATGTAATGGCTGATCCACTTTGAGGAATTGTAGAGAACAGGAGAGATGGCAGAAGACTGCAGATAAATATTGTCCTACGTTTTAAAATGGGCAGATGGATTCCAGAAATTAGAAGCCAACGGGCTTGACATTCGTCCCTTAGAAAAATTCTAGAATCAATTATTAAAGAAATGATTTATAAGCACTGATATTCTAAAAGAAAATAGGAATCATGAGAAGTCTTCTGGTGCACACTAAAAACATGCCATGCTAGAAGAAAGTCCTTTCTTTTATAATGGGATCAGAAAACTTATAGATTAGGAAAACAATGAAGACATCTTGATTTCACCAAGTCACTTGACATGGTTTCCCTCATAATAATACCTTGTAGTCTAGTTAATAAGCATTTATTAAATGCTTATTATGTGGCAGACACTATGCTAAGTGCTGGGAATAAAAAAAAATTCCCCCAACAAACTCACAATCTACTGGGAAGACAACATAAAACAGTTATAGACAAACAAGATATAAGCAGGAATGAATGGAGATAATCAATGGAGAGAAGGCATTGGCATTTAGGGGAACTAAGAAAAGGTTTTGTTTTTTTTTCCATTTTGGTAGAGGGTAGAATTTTAGCCGAAATATAAATAGTGAGTGTTTAGTCAATAATTGTTGAATTTAATTTAAAAAATGGAGAAGTATGAGCTGGATGATAATAAAGTTAGATGAATTTGTCATCAGTAGAATGACAATATCCTAACAGTGTTTATTAATGTCTTCTTATCGATGCAGAGGTTTCCAGAAAACTAATAAAGCAAGACATACAGTGTGGCAGAGTAGAAAGAGCCCTGGATTTGGAGCCAAAGGATGTGGATTCAAATCCCGCCTATGTCCCTTACTACCTCTATGACTCTGGGCAATTCACTGACCTTCTCTGGGCCTCAGTTTCCTCATGAGGGGTTTGGACAAATAGCTTCTTCATTGCCTTTTGGCTCAGCTCTACTATTTGATTAGGATTGAAAGTCTACAGCATGCTGTTTTCTTTTAATTGTATGTGAGCTCCTTTCCCACCATGGCAATAAGTAGCAGGGTGACTTCTAGATATGATCACCTAACTTGGCACATAGTTTTTGAGTTCTCCCTCCTTTGTTTGCCTTTGTGACTTTTGGTAAGTCAATTTACTTCTTTGGAGTTTTGTTGTTGTTCAGTCATTTGTAACGATACTAGGATTTGAAGATCTTCCACGCCCCTTGAGCTTGCTGATGTAGCAG
>CM053586.1:6406710-6453075 GCA_028646515.1 Pseudochirops corinnae | reverse complement strand
GGGAGGGGAGAAAATCTGAAACTCAAGTGATTGTGGAACTGAATCTTGTAAATTAAAAGTAAATGAGTAAATAAAAAAAAAGTGGAAAAAAAAAAAAAAAGAATGTAAGCACCCCAAGGGCAGTGCCCAGATTGTTTTGGCCTTCGTACCCCTACCTCTCAACGGGTATCTGGTACAAAGAAGGCACTTAATAAATGCTCAGGATCTGCCACACCCTCTCCTCCTCCACTCTGCCTTGGCCAAACCTCTCTCCTTTTGCTCTCTGAATAAAGTTCAAACCCCAAATTGTTCCCTGGCAACTAGGTGGTAGGATGGGTAGAATAGGACTTGGGGTCAGGAAAACTAGAGTTCAGATCCTTCCTCAAACACTTAATAGTAGCCAAGTCATCCAAACACTCTGAGAGCCTTGGACTCATCTGTTTCCATCTAAATCTATGATCCACCCAGACCTCAGTTTCCCCATCTGTAATAAAGGGGTTGAATTAGACGACCTCCAAGGTTTCCCTCAGGGGCAGTTAGGTGGTGCCATAGAGCCCAGAGCTCTAGGCTTGGAGTCAGGAAGACTCATTCTCCTGAGTTCAAATCCAGTCTCAGACAATTCTAAGCTGTGTGACCCTGGGCATGTCACTTCACCCTGTTTGCCTCAGTTTCCTCATCTGTAAAATGAGCTGGGGAAGAAAATGGCAAACCGCTCCATTAACCTGCCAAGAAACCCCTCAAAATGTGGTCACGGAGAGTCAGACACACCTGAAACAGCTGAACAACAAAAAAGAGGCTTTCCAGTTCCAAGTCTGTGATCCTTTGCCCCCTCATTAGACATCGTGTCTACACCGGCTGGGATGCCTTATGAAACCGTACTTTTCAATTGAGTCAAAGCAGTAGGCCAGCTGTGACTCCAACACTGACAGAACGTAAGCTCCCTAATTCCTCCCCACCTGACCACCTCTGGCTTTGATCCATGCAGACTGGAGGCAGCCCCAACTGCCCACTTGCCACATAGTGTGCCCAGTTTCCAGGAAGGATCCTGGCCGGGAAGGAGTCTTCCTGACCATCCTCTTCCTCACAGCTGAGGGGAGGCCTGGCACACAGACTCAGGCCAGGCTGTGGCTGGCTGGACAGCTGCTCAGGTGCCCTGTCTTCATACAAACCTTTCTACTCCTTTGTTTTCCTTCTCTGAAATGAATTGACTTCGCCCTATAAGTTAAAAACAAATCCAGACCCATTATCAGACCGTGGAAAAGCCTCTCTTTGTTTCGAGGGATTTGCCGATCGCCCCAGCCTAGGAGGCTCCTTTTGGCAGGCAGAGAGGACAGTGCAGTGGTCAGACTTCTAATATGTGCGCACAGCTAGACAGCCATCCTCAGGACACTGAGGAGGTGATTAATGGGCTGACACGCTGATAGATGATAAACATAATAAGGCTTGAAAGAAATTAATGAGATTCTGACCTTCACTAATAGAACATCACCAGCCTAGCAGTGATATCTCCATCACAATTGTCTTTCTTCAAAACCAGCCGCAAGCTGGCTCAGACCTCCTTTCAGAATCAAGCTTGTTTTCCCCCAGGATGATATAGAAATGGAGTTAATTCATGCTCTTTTTTTCCTACCTCCAGAAACAAAAACCCCCTCTGTTCCATCCAGTGCATCTAGGCTTCCTGGAGGCTCATTGTTCTGGGATTTTTTTTTTCTTTTCCACAAAGAGAGTGGGGAAAGGCCGAGTGGCAGCCAAGTGCAAAAGGTCGCCCACTGGCAGAGAACAGCCTTTCCCTGATGAATAAGAGCACTTTGTGGTTCCAGGGTCTCATTTAATCATGGACGTCTTCCTCCTAATTATGAAGAGACTTTAAGAGCCTCTTCCAGGGGCTCTGCCCATCTGGTCCCATAGGGAGAGGCCAAGGTACAAGAGCTATTTGAGATGATGAGGACGAGACAATGAGGAGCTTTCATAATTCTGATTGGAATCAGAAAGGCCATTACTTAAGACAGTTCCATTATTTATGAGGCTGCTCATAGTCTAGAACCCAGAGCTTGGGAATCCAATAACCCCTGTCAGCCCTTGACCTTTGCACAGTTGCTCCAAGATTACTTTTGTTGGAGGTTTGTTTTGTTTTGTTTTCATCTATAGAATAGGAATCCCCAACTTCCTCCAATTCATTTATCCAATGAGTATCTATTGATCCAGCACAGGACTGCTTGATGAAGATCCAAAGACAGAAATAAAATAGTCCCTGCCTTCAATGAGCTTACATTTCTTAGGAGAAACAACAAGTTCACATAAAACAACCTAAGGAAAGTCACTTGAGGGTGACGGGAGGTCAGTAATAGCTGGGGGAAGGAGGGAGTGGACTCATTGAGGACTTTGGGGAGGGGGTGGCCCTTGAAGTAGGTGTTGAGTGAAGATGTCGTTCTAAGAGCTGACGGTGAGGAGAGAGGGTGGCCCAGGAAGAAATGGGAGATGGGGACCATCTTCTGTGAGATAGTCCTCTGAGTAATTAGTGCTCTATTCAGCCTCTGGAAATCACCAGACTCTCTATTGAAATGCCCTAAGATCATGTTCCTAGAGGAATGGAAGCTGAATGAGAATAAGGACTTCCTCCTTTGTCTTAGTGTCCTCAGCTCCTAACTTACAAATACTTGTTGATTTGGATTGGAGTAAGTCCATGAAGCAAAGATCTGGAATCTTGTCCACGGCAAAAATCCTAGTATGGGAAATCCCACCATTAATCAGATTTATAACAAATCTCAGAGACTTGCCAAAGAATGTTTAACTGACTTGTTAATGGCTGAACCACCCAACTGGCAAGTGTTAAATGTAGAATGTGAATTCAGATCTTTCTGGCTCCAAGTAGAACAACACTCTAGCCCTTCAGTGGCTGCCTCTTTGATCAGTAGGAGAATGGACTGGACCTGTGATTTCACTGAGATAGGGAACTTTCAAGTGAGGAAAATCCCTCCATCGATGTTGGTTGATCTCTGAAATCTGATCAAATGAGATAACATTGGTAAAGCACATTGCAAACCTTAAGGACTATATAAAGACTACACAACACTATCATGTATACTCTTTTTGTTTTGGTGTGGTTTTTGGTGATGGCTGGGGCATTTTTTTTTTTTCAGAAACATAGCACTCTTCAATTTCATTTTGTTTAAACACAACACAGAAACAATACTGGGTGGCCAAAAGTAAATATGAAGAGAGAAAAAGAGAATGTTAAGAGTTTCTTATAAATAGTTTCAGGTTTTCTTTAAAAGAAAAGAGGGAATAAAGGAAAGAAAATGCCAAGACCATTTTATTGGAGGAAAAAACCAACCACTCTGTTGGCTTTTAAGTAAATTCCACGCCTGGGAAAGTCAGAGCCCACAATAGCAGAGGGCATTTGGGCATGCCCCTCAGTCACTTATCACCTTATCAAAGTGAATTCATTGGAACCCCATCCAATGGTCACAGGTTTGTATTTTTCTATCCAAAAAAAGAAAGCATGAGGGTGATTCAGGAGAGGTGTTCAGAGCCCCTGGGCCAGCTCCCTGGACCCAGATTCATCATTTCAGTGGGTTTTGCCCAAAATTATGGAGGGATGAACAACAAAAGAGGAAGCAGCAACTCCCATAGAAATATGGAAGGTAGACATCTAGGGTACAATGGTGGGGTTTCCTCTCTGGGTTTTCAGGATGACTTTTTCAGCAGCTTCCAGGACTCCATGATGGTCTTGTACTGGGTTAACAGGCTATAGAAATCATTCAGAGTAAACTTGACATTGAATACATTCATGGGGAATCTTTGGTTTCTTGAGTCTTCCATTTTGCATGAGTTCAAATTCTAATGCCAAGTAACCTTTCTGTAGTTAAATAGAAAGTATGGAGATTAAGCAAGGAGCCCTCCAGAAGACCCATGAGTCACACCATGGATGCTCCATCTGCAAACTGGATTCTAGGAGGCTCAGCCTATTGAAGTGAATATTTATAAACATGATCAGAGACTTCTTCCCAATGTTGAATTTCCTGGGGGCATGTTCAAGCATATGTCAAAGATATCCACTCATTCCATGTGAATCTTATCATCATCCCTGTGGTTGTAGTCAACTGTTCTACAGCACAGGCCTTCCCACTGTCTGATGGCCACAGGATACATATAGTAAGATATGCTGGGGAGCTAGATGGGGACTCAGAAGTACATTGGCAAATGCAAAGTGTAGGTGAAGGATGGTCATGAGATTCTTTCCAAGAATTAAGTCCACGTGTCACTTGACAGCCTAACCATGAGCACAGAATATATCTTTTTCTCTCCTTCACTAGCACAATATTAATCTGGTGAATTAGAACCTTGTTCAACTCTTGGAACTTTGAATCTTCCCTTAAGTTAGGATCAGGCATAATATGTTCTTCATTCTTTTCAAGAAGGGCATGGCAGATACCCACTGAAACAGCTGGTGACATTTTTCCTCTTCCTAAAGATCATTCACATCCTAGTCTTGGTTCCTCAAGGCCAACATAGCATTGAGTTTGCCCAGAAACAACTCATCCATCTTGGCTCCAGGAAGCTACAATGATAGCATGATGAGTGAAGTGTGGCACTGGGCAGTGTCTACCATGCCTGGCAAGAGCACCAGTGAGCTGGATCAGACCCTGGCACATGTAAGAGAGCCCCAGACCATGAGTGACGTCTGTGACTTCTAGTATTAGAGAGTCACCAACAATCTAAGAGATGAAGAGAGTTGCTCAGGGTCACACAACCAGTGTGTGGCAAAGGTAGGACTTGAACCCAAGATTCCTTGGCATCAAGTTCAACTCTCTATTGACAATAACTCTCCCCCCTTTCTCTCCTCCACTCTCTCTCTCTCTTTCTCTCTCTCTCTCTCTCTCTCCTATTCTCTGTTTCTGTATGTCTCTCTCTCTCTCTTTATTTCCTCTCCTCTCTCTCCCTGTCTCTCTGTCTGTCTGTTCTTCTCCTTCTCTCCCTCCCCCTCTCCCTCCTCCTCCTCTCCATTTCTCCTTCCCCCCAATTATACAATTCATTTGTGGTTTTTGGTGTAAGGACTCTGGAGGCTAGAAGGCAGCAGCATCATTGGCCCCAGTCAGGAAAATCTAAATTCAGGTCCAGCCTGTCACACACACTAGCCACGTGACCTTAGACAGGTCACTTAACTGCTCAGTGACCAGGTAGCTCTCCAAGATTATAAGTTGCATAGAAGTTATTAGTCTTTATTGGGAGAGGAAATTCCTGCCCAGTAGCTTCCTGAAGTAATGACATCATAGATGTAGTACATACAGGGATGTATATATGTGTGGATATATGTATCTACATATATCTATACATACATGTGTGTATGTGTCTCATATTGATTCTCATCTGCACCAGATGACCTCTGAGGTCCCTTCCAGCCCTAAATCCCAGCTCCTCTGTAATCAGAAAACCATTCCAAGTTCATTCATACCACAAGGCAAACCCAGGGACCACAGCCTTGGGGTGAGGGTGACGGCTTTGACTTCTGCCTCAGAATCCTCTATGCACTGCTACCTTATGGGGGAGAAGCATAGCTAGTGTACTCATTTCTATAATGATGTAATTATCTAGGCACGGTGAGGAAGCTTTGTGAGGCCTTAGTTTATCTCATCTGAGGAGCCCAGAGTGGTTTCCCATTAAAATACACTGAGCCTAGAAACACCCCATTACATCTTATAATCCCCCAAGACACCACAGCCTGACTTCACTGCCATGAGGGATGAATGTGGTAGTGTTTCCTTGCTTCATTTAGAGAAACCTTTCAAATAACCTTTCTACACCCACTGAATGAGAGATGGGATAAATTCTCCTACCACCACCACCCCCAGATCTTTCTCATCAGAGTAAATGGGGAAAGTCAAGTGTGTTTACCCCAGAAGGGTAGAGAAGGTAACTGAGAGAGGAAGGGAAAGAGTTGTCATGGGAAAACAGTGGGGCCAAGAGAGTGGGGGAAAAGGAGAAGGACCTGGTGAGCTTGCTCAGAGTCAGATGCTTAGAGCTGGGAGAGAACTCAGAGATGATGGACTCCAGCCCTCTCCATTTATAGACAAGATCACTGAGGCCCACAGGGAGAAGGCCCTGCCCAAGGTTGCATAGCTACTTAATAGACAAACTGAAATTGAAGATCAGGTCTCTTGATTCCAGGTTTCTGTCTAGCTCCTCCATTCAGAAAGATGAACCTTGTCTTGCTTTGCCTTGTGCCTTCAGACTGAAGCCACTGAGAATGACATGGAAAATGGTTAGAAGTTGGAAAGATGGTGACATCCTCCCCTCCCCCTGCCACTTTGACCCATAGGAACAATGGCCTAAGAGGGGTAGGAAGGTGGGGTGGGGGATGTGCTTCCAAAGTAGCCCTCTTCCTCAGGACTATGACTTGGGGGAGGGACTTACAAACATTTGAGGAGACTGATGGGTCAGAGTCTTGTAGCAGCAACCACATTGGCATTCCCAGGATGGCTGCTAGCTTAGGTTCTTAGATCTGCTTTACTTGGAAAGAATCAAGGGGTCAACAATCATTTTTAATTACATTTATTAGTTCAGGAGAAAAATCAACACCCTGAACTTCAGAGAAAATCCAAAGAAAATAGAGAAAATACAAGCACAGAAACGAAGACCAACAGACAGGGCTTCTAACTGTCTGAGAAATTAGCACAGATGAACAGACAGATCCAACTGCCTGACCAAGGCAATACATACATAGTTATCGGAGAGAAAAGCACCAATATCTGGGTTTTTCTAAGTGGGAGGTGGGGTATGGCTCCTTAACGGCTACCCAGAGTCTCATCTGACCAAATCACCAGAACACTCTTGCAGTGAGTGAGCCCCAAAGCAAAATACTAACCTCAGAGTATATATACCCCTTTTAGAGCCAAAACTGCATCTTAACCCTCATGAATCAGGGCTTAATTAGAAATTAGCAAAAGGTGTGAAAGCCTTCCTGAGCAAGCCTCTCCTAAGCAAGCTTCCCTTAATGGGCTCCACTAGAGGTCTAGTAATGGGTCAGGAAGATCTTAAATCCCATTAACATTACAAGTCCCTGTTTTGTTTCTTTTGTCTTCATGTTAAAAAAAAAAAATCCCTCTAAAATATCCAAATGCTTACTTGCAACTGGGACATCAGTCTGAGTATGTTTAAAATGCAGACATGTCCCAGGTTTCCTGGGTAAGGTCTATAAGACAAAGTAGTAAGAAAATCCCCAAAGTGTACCCGGTACTTTGTGGCTGGCCTGAGCATTTCACATAAGCCATGGGTGGCATCTAAATTAGGCTCAAACAAGTGGTTGGGAGGTTGAGGGAGCAGGCAAGGCAGTTGTTTGATTAATTGCCTGGTCCTTGGCTGGAGCCAATGGTCAGTTCATTAGAACATCCCCATGGAGACCTAGCCACAAGAATTCACTCCCAACCACTGGCTTTTAGTTGAAACAGCTGCTGCCTGGGAAGTAGGGGTAAAAGAGGAGCGAGATGTTACAACAGGAGAAGACTCAGGCAGATGGGAGAGGCAAAGGGTAGCGGATCCCTGTGTGATGGCCTCTGTTTCCCACATTGCATTCTAGGGCCATGCAGGCATTCTCTGCCATTAGACTGGAGTTCTAAGCATCTTAAGGGCTAAGGAGTCAGAGGGAAGATCATTAGCATTAGAAGGCTGGGAGTGGGAAGTGGGAGAGGTGAGATAAAAGGGTCTGGAAACTATATTAGCAAAGGATGGGGAGGGGAGGAGTTGGAAGGTGTGAGAAAAGAACAAAGGACCTGCATGTAACAGGCCAAATTTGTCTTTCCACCATGACCAGGAATCATAGATTCCATTTCTATGGCCCTTTAATGTTTGCAAAATGCAATAATTATTTGAGACCTTGATGAATGGGGGTGCGGTGGGAGGGATGCCTCTTGCTATTGCACTCCCACTCAGGGAAAAGCGCAAAAGGAGTCAGCTGTCATCCGCTTTGTGTATGAACTCAGTTCTGGCTCAGCATCCCTGAGCAGTGCATCCTTCCTTCTGGTTCCCTAGTCAAACAGATGATTTCTCATCTCACAGTGCTCACTCCTCGCTGATACATGGCTAAAGCCTCCCCAAAGTTCTGTGGACTGAATAGGAACAAGCCATAACCAACCAGGAAGGGCAAATACAATCGAGTTCTAAAGTTTTCACCTCTCCTCGAACTCCCCATTATGTATGTAAAGCCCTTTGTCAACTTTGGGGTCAGAGATCAGAGTCAGCTGTTATTTTGCTCAGGTCCAGAATTCTCTCCTCCTCTCCATGATGGTCCCATAACTCGGGGACCACATCTGCCTTTCCCATAGGCTGCTGACTACAACTCCTCCATGGTTCTTTAACACCCACTGGAGAAATCCTGGGACTCCCCAGTCACTAAAGCATCTCAGTAGTCCCACAAAAGCCAGGCACCAGATCGACTTGAACTCCTCACTTTGGGTACCTTTGTAGGGTTCCATCTGCACCTGCCTGAGAGAGTGGCAGAAGGTGCTACTGTCAGCAGCCCCACAAGATGCTTGTCCTGGGCTGTCAGACCAGGTCACAGAATGGGAATTCCTCTGTGACTTGTGATCTACTCTTCAAAGAGACCAGAAGCATTATTTGAATACCATGGCTTCCTTTCGTCCAATTTCAACTCCCTGCCATACTCTCTTGTGTCCTCACCTCTGAGCCATCCCTTTGAAGTCACTAACTCTCCTGACTTCAAAGAGTCTTTAGATGTGGAATAAATAGGAGGTTCTGAAAATGGGGATAGTGGCTACGTCCCAGCGGGATAAATAAAATAGATGACCACAGTTTCCAAACGTTCATTGTGGAATAATGCAGGAGGGTGTTAGCAGGGCCATTCACACAGCCAAACAGACTGCCCACAACATTTCCCACCTGTGTCCCTTTGCACAGGTGGTTCCCTATGTACGAAATCTATTTTGCCTTTTAGAAGTCCTAGCTTTACCCACGTGTACAAAAAACATTTATAGTGGCTCTTTTTTGTGGTGGCCAAGAACTGGAAATCCAGGGGATGCCCATCAGTTGGGGAATAGCTGAACAAGTTGTGGTATATGAATGTAATGGAATACTATTGTGCTATAAGAAATAATGAACAAGAGGACTTCAGAGAAAACTGGAAAGATTTATATGAACTGATGCTGAGTGAGGAGAGCAGAAGCAGGAGAACATTGTACACAGTAATAGCCACAGTGTGTGAGGACTGATTTTGATAGACTTAGCCCTTCTCAGCAATGCAAGGACCTAAAACAATTCCAAAGATCACATGATGAAAAATGCCAGTCACATTCAGAGAAAAACTATGGAGTCAGAATGCAGAACAAAGCAGACTATTTTCTCTTATTTCTTTTTCTTTCTCATGGTTTTTCCCATTTGTTGTAATTCTGCTATGCAACATGACTAATGTGAAAGTGTTTAATAGGAATGTATGTGTAGAGTCCATATCAGATTGCAAGCTGTCTTGGGGAGGGAGGGGGAGAAAATTTAAAACTTGTGGAAGTGATTGGTGAAACCAAAAAATAAATAATTTAATTAAAAAATAAAACAAAAAGTCCTAGCTTCCTTCAAAACACGACATCGATGATACCTCCTATGGGAAACCTTTCCTGATTTCCCACCCTCCTCCCAAGTAGTTAGCAATCTCTCCCTATTAAACTTACTTTGTAAACAGTTTCCATTTACTCACATATGGACACATTATATCCAAGAATAGAATAGAAGGTCCTGGAAAAGCAGAGACTGGTATGATTTTAGCTTTATATCCTTGCACCTGATAAGTGCTCATGAAACTTACCTTCATTTATTGAGCCGGGCTGAATTAAATTGCAGGATGCCACCTTTTTATTTTCCATATGAAAAGTACCAGAGGCTTCAGGCAACCAGGCTTCAGGTCCAACCAGAGTTGGACCTAGAATCAGTAAGAACTGAATTCAAATCTAGCTTCAGACACTTACTAGCTGTGTGACCCTGGAAAAATCATTTAACATTTTTTATACCTCAGTAAAATGGGGATAATCGAAGCAGCCACCTTGCAGGATTGTTGTGAGGATAAAATAAGATATAAAATACATATAAAATGAGATCTAAAATAAGCATTGTAAAGTCCTCAGCAAACTTTAAAACATTCTACACAGTCTTCATATTCACCTGGAAAGCCTTATACAAACTGATGCTGGGTGAGAAGAGCAGAACCAGGAGAAATCTGTACACAATCACAGACACATCATATGTGTGACAACCAACTCTGATAAACTGGACTCTTCTCAGCAATGCACAGTTATAAGACAACTCTACAAGTCTCAGTATGGAAGGAGATGTCTACATTCAGAAAAAGATCTAGAAAGAACAGAGTTTAAATGGAGACTGAAGCAATGTATATGCTAGCATTCTTTTCTGTGTTTGGTTTTCTTTCTTTTTTCCCCACTGTTCACTCCATTGGTTACAGCCCTTCTATACAACCAGACTAATGTCCAATGTGAAAGTATTTGCAGATCCTGTACGTGATTGCATGCCGCCATGGGATGGGGGGGGGGGGAAGAGGGAGGGGAGAAAATTTGAAACTCAAGAGATTATGGAACTGAATCTTATAAACTAAAAGTAAATAAGCAAATCAAATTTTAAAAAATTTTAAAAGACGTTCTATAAATGCTAGCTATTAGGATTTTAGAGTCTGACAATGATTCTCTACACCCCTTCCAAACTTTTGATCTGGTGATAACTGAGTATCTGTCTTGAATCTACTGAATGCTTTGTGATAAGAGAATTGGAGGATCTAGGAGCTGGATGGAACCTCACAGGCTGGGTATCCCACTGAGGCCCACAGAACCCTACAAAGGGTCCCCCAGAATGGCTTGAAGACCTCCAAGGGGCAACCTCACCTCCAGAGGCAGTCAGGAGGAGCTGGGAGAGTCTTGGACTAGAGTCATCAAATCCCAGCATCCTGGAAGCTCTGAGTGAGCAGGACCTCAGTAGCCCAAGAAGGGACATGCCATGTCTGAAACCTAACAAGGCATCATCCAGGCTGTGCTTTAAATAGAGCAGACTGAACCCCCAATGCCTCCAGAGGAAGCCCATCCAACTTTGTGGAGGAGTAACAAGAGACAGAGCTTTCCAGCCTGCCTGCTTCTGATTCTTAAACTGTATGACTATGAAATGGGGCTAATACTAATACTGTTTCACTTACAGCCTCAGCAAATTCATTCACAGAGAGGAAATCACATTGTGAACTTGATAGCACAATGGAAAAGTGCACGATCAGTGTCACCTGTGTTCTCAGGTAGAAATGAGTGAAATGGGTCACACCGCATTCAGACAAGTTTGTTGTTGTTGAGTCATTTCAGATTCTTCCTGACCCCATTTGGGGTTTTCTTGGTAAAGATACTAGAGCAGTTTGCCATTTCCTTCTCCAGCTCATTTTACTGATGAGGAAACGGAGACAAGCAGGGTTAAGTGACTTGCCCAAGGCCACCAGCTAGTACATATCTGAAGCTGGATTCACATTCAGAGAGATGAGTCTTCCTAAATCCAGGCCCAGCACTCAATTCACTGTGCCACCTAGCTGCCTCTTAAGACAAACAGGAAACCAGCAATACCTTCTCTGGGAAAACACAGAGTGGTTAGGGAACTCCAGTTTGACCGCAGGTCACAGAATTCTTAAGTCGTAAGAGCCCTACCCCAGAAGCCATCTTATCCAACTACCTTTCAACAAGAACCCCACATGTGGTCATCCAGCCATTGCCTAGAGAGTTCTGCTGAGGTGGGCACCGCTCTGTCGAGTTGCTTTCTCTCCCTTGGTTTTGGGTCCAATGTCCAAAGTTTCACTGTACCTTTCTTTCCAATTTTCACTGTAGTTTTTTTTTTCATAAAAAAGGGACAGAGACAGAAACAGAAACAGAAAGACTGAAATGTATTTATTTTTTATTTCAATCACAGTTGTTTTTTTTTTAATCTTGGTTCTTTATTGTTTAACTACTGGTCTCTTTTGTTTTTATATCATGTTAATTTTCAAATGTCTCCTCCTTTGCTTATCCAGAAAGATATCCCCTTAAAAAAAAAAGAAGAAAAATAGTAATTCATTGTGGAAATGAATGTTGAAAAGTAAAAACAGTAATTCATCCAAGTCAACCAATGCCTCACCTGAGTGTGAGAAAGTACATCACGTTCCACGCCCATGGCCCCATTCCTCTGCAAATGAAGGCGCTCAGCTTGTGTGGGGGGCTAAGCTTCAGAATCAGAATCTTATTCCACTCAATTTCTTTTGGCTTGTCATTTGTCCTTCTGTTTCAATTGTCGCATTCATCGTCTGTGCTGTTTTTCTGGTTCTGTTTATTTCATGTAAGTCAATCAATCAAGAAAACAAATCATCAAAAAGAATTTATGAAGTATATGCTGTGAGCAAAGGGCTGTGCTGAGCCCTAGGGATGCTGAGGCAAGGGAAGACGTGACGCCATTCTTAAGCATCTGCTGGAACCCGCGCTGCGCAAACGGCAGCAGCCCTGCTCCGCAGGAACGCAGCAGCTAAGCGGAGAGACGATCTGCAGAAACTGCTTAAAACAAGATGTGAATGGGGCAACCTGGAGCATGAAGGGGCTTCCCGTAGAGGGTGGGACTTCAGCAGGACTTGAGAGAAACCATGGGAGGTCAGAGGCAGAGATGAGAAGGGAGAGCATTCCAGGCACCAAAGGGGGGGGAGGGGAGAGCATTCCCGGCACGAGAGAGAGGGACACCTGGGAAAATGCCCAGAGTTGAGAAATGAGGGTTTTGGTGGGAGGGACAGTAGGTATCAGTGTATCACTAGGCTCCGAAGGGCTTTCAAAGGCAAAATGACATAAATAAAAGAGTCTCTGCCCTCAAGGAGCTTTTTCTATGCTAGGCAAGTGTGTGTGTGTGTATGTGTGTACACACACTTGTGTGCACACACACACACATATACATATACATACATGTGATATTTATGTTATCATACATGTATATATGGTCTCTAGTATAAATAAATATATGCATATATAGGCTTCATAATGAAGGTTTCATTTAAACAGAGTTTTCAGGAAAACAGGGATTCTAAAAGGTGGAGTTGAGATGCGAGTGTATTCCAGGCATGGGGCACAGCCGGTATAAAAATGCCGCAATGGGAGATAAGCTGTAGAAGGGAAGGGACTGCTAACAGTTTGGCCAGACCATGGAGTGCAGGACAGGAAGTAATATATCATAGTAAGAAATGTAGATCGAGTATAGATTGTGCAAGGCTTTAAAAGGCAAACATAGAAATGTCTATTTGGTTCTAAGAGGCTATAGGGAGTTACTGGAGTTTACTGAGTATAGACAGACCTACACTTCAGAAAAAATCCCTTTAGCAGCTGAGTGAGGGACAGACTCCAGCGGGGAGAGCCTTGAAGCAGGAAAACCAATGAAAAGTTCATGCCAATAGTCCAGGTGAGAAGGGTGGAGTTGAAATTAGGGTAGTGGCGGTGTGGGTAAGGTGGAAAGGAGTGTGTGTCTGTGTGTCTGGGGAGGGGGGGGGATGAGAGATGTCATGTAGGCAGAAATGACAAGATTTGGCAATTGATCATTTCCATACAGTGAGGCAGAGTGAGAAATCAAGGCTGATCTGAGATGATAAGTGTGGCTGAATGAAAATGTGCTGGTGCATCTGCAGAAATAGAGAAATTGGGGACAGGGGAGGGGAAATGATGTTATCACAATTTGGACTTGAGTTGGACATGCCTACCAGACAGCTGGTGTGAAAATCCAACAGGCACTATGGGATCAGAGCTAAGGGCAAAGACAGGCTGAATATACAGATCTGGGAGTTATTCACATGGAGATAATAATGATGAAACTCATGGGAAGCAATGATGTAGCCAAGTGAATAAGTCTGGAGCAAGAATAGAAGAGCGTCTGGACAAATCTTTAGGGAACAACCTCAATGAAGAGGAACAATGTGGAGGCTGAACCAGTGGAAAAGACTTCAAAGGAGCAGTGAGACAGGAAGGAGGCTCAAATCAAAGACAGAACAGTATCATGGAAAACCAGAGAGAAGAGACTATTCAGGAGAAGAGGGTGATCAACAATGTCGAGGGCCATAAGAGGAGTCATGATGGATGAAGACCAAAGAAAACAAGAGAACTGGTCATTCAGAGATGGTTGGTGACTGCAGAGAATGAAGAGGTTGGAAGCCACACGGCAAAGGGTTGAGGAGCAAGTGAAAAGAAAAGCAGAGGGACTAAGAATTAATAGCTTTTTAAAGGAATTTGGCTGTGAAAGGGTGGAGAGATAGAATGATAGTGAGAGAGATGGAGAGACAGAGAGAGGGGAGAAGAGGAGGGAGGGAATGGGAGAGAGAGGGAGGGAAGGAGGGAGGGAGGGAGGAGAGAAGGAGGGAGGAGACAGGAGAGAGAGGGGGAGGGAGGGAGAGAGAATAAAAGAGGAGAGACACAGAGAGAAACAAAGAGACAGAGAAACAAAGACAGAGAGCCAGAGAGAAGGAGGGAGAAAGGGAGAATGAGAGAATGATGGCATAGTGAAGGGTTTCTCAGGCTGAGAGAATCTTACACAGGCTTGTCCCCTACAAGGAAGAAAGCAGTAGACAGGAAGTTAGTGAAGGTTAGTGAGAGTCAAGGGGATGATCAAGGAAGCACTTGGCAGAAGACAAGAGCCAAAGGACTGCCTTGGCAAGGAAGAGTTATCTCTTCATCAGAGACCAGAGTGAACGAGGAGAGAATTTCAAGGGGTTCTGAGATGTTGAGACATCCCTCCATGCTCCTCTGTCCTTCCAATATTCATTACTTCTTAGAGCACAGTAATATTCCATTACAGTCATGATTGATGGACATCTATTTTATGTCTAGTACTTGGCTCTTACCAATAAGAAAAGTCTTTTATGTATTTTTGAGTGTGTGGGAGCTTTCTTTCTGTCATTGTCTTCCTTGGGGCATGTCTAGGAGTGGAGTCTCTGGTTCAAAGGACATGGGCATTTTGGTCTTTTTCATCACATAATTTCTGAGCTACTTTCCAAAGTGGTCTTGCCAGTTTGAAGCTCTACTAACGGTGTATGCTCAACTTTCCATGGCCCCATGAATATGGCTTATTTCCATCTTTTTGTCCTCTTTGCCAACTTGGTGGGTGTAAGGTCCATTATATTTTCAAATCCAAGACCTTCAAAGCCATAACTGATCCCTGCCTCCCTCTTCATTCCTTGTGAAATAAGGGAGTAGCTTTATTTTCATTTGGCAGCTCATAAACTTTGCCACATTGAGGCAAACAATTTTCCTGGTATTCATAAGAGGAAGTCTTCCCCCCCCCCCCCCCCATCATTTTTGGAATCCTTCTTTTCTTCATTAGCCCTTGCTGGAAACTCACTCCATATTCTCATTACTATTTTCATTCAACTAGGCTGACTGGTTTCTTTATTCTTCCAGATGTTTTTAACTGAAATTTCATTTTCTATAGTTACATGGCTCTCTCACCACTGTAAACAACTGATATTAATCATTCCATCTTTTCCACACTTTGGAGAAATTTCAGCAGGACCTTTCCAAGGCACTTAGAGAATTAACTACTAACAATTACATCCATGCCTTTCAGGTTGTTTTGTAAATTTGGGGCTTGATATCTCAGGTCTCCAAAGTCCAATATAGTAAACTTCCAAGTCCTTCTTTAATTCAACTGAATCTGGCAAACACTAGCTGGGCACTTACCACATCGATTCAACTTCCAAGTTAATTATGCTTCTTTGAAGCTTTTCATTAGATTCTAATGGAAACGGGACTGTCTTTTTTTTCTTTCTTTCTTTCTTTGTTTATATCCCCAGGGCTTGGCAGAGTGACTGGCACATAGGAAGGGTTTAATAAAGGTTTGTTGACCTGAAATCAGGAAGACCTGAATTCAAATCCTGTCTCAGACCCATGCTAGCTGTGAGACCCCAGGCAAGCAATTGAATCTCTCTCTATCTGCCTCAGTTTTCCCAACCGTAAAATGTAAAATAGCCCCTTCCTACCAGAGCCTTTGTGAGGATCAAATGAGATAGTATTTGTACAGTACCTAGCACATAGTAAAACCTATCTACCTGTTAGCTATGATCAACCATAGAGTTGGAAGTGAGGAGGGAGTGCATTCCAGGCATAGGGTTCAACCAATGCAAAGACTCAGAAAGAGCAACAAATTCTCCCATTTAGCTGATACGTAGTGTGCATTAAGGGACATAATATGAAATAAGCCTGGAAAAGTAGACTGAGGCAGATTGTAAAGGGCCTTCAAAGCCAAACAGAAATTGGTATGTGATCCTAGAAGCCCAACAAGAACCTTTGGAGTTATGACATGGTCAGATCTGTGCTTTGGGAAGAAGAAGCGGTCAGCTCTTTGGAGGATGGATTAGTGAGGGGAGGGACACCAGAAAGGGAGATTGTTTAGAAAAGTAACTTCAGTTTATGGGATAACGAGGAGGAGAAAGTGCGAACACCTGTTGGGATCAGCCCTACAGAGGAGGGAGTAAAGAATGAGGGGAGGGGGGAGAAGGAGTCCCGACAAAGCTCCAGGAAAGCTGAAGGAGGGGGAGAACAGGTTCCTGGCAGAGGGAACATGGGCTCTTCTCCAGCCTCAGCTGGGAAACTCTGAAGCTCCAACAACTCCCCCAGGTGCATTTAATCCAAGCTCACTCCCAGCTCCAAACCGGATGGGCAAGGAGCCTGGAACCCTGGGAGGACAGCACAGTCAGATGCAGAGCTCTTGGGTTCCAAGCCAAGACAACCAACATTTGTTGAGTCTCTGCTATGAGCCATGCTCTGTGCTAAACACAGTATGGTTTTCAGCCCTGTCACTAATGACCTCAAACAAGGCACCTCACCTCCATTGGCCTCAGTCTCCTCCTCCGTAAAATGGGGGTGGTTGGACTAGTGGCCAGGGGTCTCTATTAGCTCTTTAGCCAGGCTCTAACTAAAGCATTAAGATGGAGGAGGGCAAGGGAGAAGGGGAGAAGGGGAGGAGGATTTCAACTCAGGTCACAGAGTCCTCACACTAGGAGTCTCCCCATGGCAGCAAAATCACTCCTCCTTTGTGTAATAAATACTTACCTTAATGAAATACAGACAGATATGGGATCTGCCTTATATTTGAGCAGTAATTTACTACCAAACCCTTCTTGCAGTTGAGGCCTTACATTATTCAGAGATTCCTGACCACACTTAATGCACTTCTGATGAATCATGAGACCATTCGAACAGCAACCGCAGCCCCATTCTCGGCTCCTCTTCAGCCCAGCAGAAGCTCGGAGTTTCTTGGATGCCTGGGTCCCCAGACTGGCAGGTGAGCTTCTTGTTCTTGCTGGGTACGGGCCTCTATGCCCAGATAGTCACACAATCTTCTTGCTCTGTCTTCCTACCCTTCCTCCCTTTACAGCTCCCCTTCATATATTGCTTCCCCCATTAGAATACAACTTGCTTGAGAGTAGAAACTGTCTTCTTTGCCTATATTTGTATGTCCAGTGCCTAGCTTAGTGTCTGGCATGGTCATAATAACACTCTATCTATCTGTCTGTCTGTCATCTGCCTATCCATTCATCTATCCATCTATCATTTATCAATTACCTACCTCTATCTTTCTAGCTCTGCTTTTCTATTTCTGTCCATTCCACCTACTCATCCATTTATTCATCTATTTATCATTTATCAGTCATCTCTATCTCTATCATTTCTATATCCATCTGTCTATGTGTCATCTGCCTATCTAACCATTCATCTATCCATAAATTATCAGTCATCTATCTCTATATTTCTATTATCATGTTTTTATCAATCATCTATCTATCCATCTATCTGTCTGTCTTCTATCTTTCTCTTTTTTAAGCACCAACTGTGTGTGAGGCACTGTCCAGGGCATTAAGGATTCAAAGAGAGAAATTAAAGATTCCCTATTCTTAAAGAACTTACATTCTATTAAGGGAGACAATTTGTACCTGTGTAAGTATATGCACAACAAAAATGAGGCTGTAAGGAAGGGAGGACAGTCACAATTGGAGGGATTAGGGAAGGGATTGTAAAGGAAGTGGGACTTGAGCTTAATCTAGAAGGAAAGTAGGAATTCCATGAGATAGAGATGAGTAGGTGATACATTCTGGGCATGGATGACAGCCAGGGAAAAGGCATCATGATGAGAGATGGAACATCATGTGTGGGGTATGGCAGTGAGTCAATATGGCTGGATTGGAGAGTCCATGGAATGACCAGAACTAGCCCCTGGAGCTGCCCAGGTTACTGTCCTTGTCCTGTGCAGTTGATCTATTCCGGCATCCCTCGTGTCTTCACCCACTCCAGAATCTTCTCTCCTCCAGGCTGAAAATCCACGGGTCTTTGTATGACATTATCTCTAGTTCCTGCCTGTCCTGGTGATCTACATCTTGCTTTTCATTCCACTTTGTGCTTGTCCTTCTGGGAATGTGTCACCCTAAACAGAACACCTAACCTCATGGCCTTGTGGGTAAAGCATGGGACTTAGAGTTGGGAAGACCTGAGTTCTAACTGTATCTCAAACACTCCTAGCCATGTGAACCTAGATAAGTAACTTAGCCTTACTGATCATCAGTGCTCCATCTGTAAAATGGTGATAATCATAGCTCTTATCTCACAGGGTCCTTGGTGTACCTTATATAAAATGTCTTGGAAACCTAAAAACCGTATGGATAGGTGGGTTATTTACCCTACTGTTAGCCTCCATATTCTCCGTTTAACCAGCAGTGGAATTGCTAGGTTAAAGGATATTGTTACTTTCTCAGCATAATTCCAAATTACTTTCTGGAATAGTTGAACCTGTTCATAGCTCCACCAAGAGTTTATTAGTGCTCTGATCTTCCCACAACCCTCCTAACATTGACCCTTCTCCCCTTTAAAGTCAACGTGGACAATTTGTTGAGTGTGAGGTGAAACCTTAGGGTTGTATCAACTTGAATTTCTTTTATTATTAGTGACTTGGAGCATCCTTTCACACTGCTGTTAATAGCTGGCATTTCTTCTTTTGAGAATTCTTTGTTCATATCCTTGAAAGGTCAGCTATCATTATTATGTTAAGAGGCAGTGGGGGATAGTTGATAGATAAGAAATGATGAAGATAGAGACAGACAGACAGACATAGGCAGACCAGATATACACGGACATTCAGACACAGCCAGAGAGAGAGTGAGATAGATTATGTATAATGTGAAAAAATGAATTTCCAGGGTAATTGTTATCTTAGAGACTCAACTTCTCCCATTCCCCTCTCTTAGGAAGTTTAATTTCTTCTTCAAGAGGACATTAAGATCTCATCTAAATGGGTCTATCCCTGTTCACTTAGTTGCCCAGACAGGTCTGGGGGAATGTTGATTCCTCCTTATTGTCAAGCCAGGTGATATGGAAATTGATGACTCATTAACCAAGATTAACTGACCTAAGTCACATCACCCAAGACCCTCATTTTAAGTAAGCCCACCTCCCAGTGTACTGACCAGTCAGAATTGATTGACACCCCATTGGAATGTCTACTCTTCCAAGGGCATATACTCTTTAACCCCCAAGCCCCAAATTGAGCCAGTTCTGGATTGGCCCCCATAGGGGGCTTAGTTCTGGGCTATACCTCCTATGCAATACATGTCACCAGCTTGTGAAAGAAATAAAAACATGGACCCAACCTAATCATTTGTCTCCTTCTTGGAACAAACTCTGGCTTGGGGTTTGGGGGTTGACAATAAGTAGGCAGACAGGCAAACAAAGGGTAGTAATCATGCACTTGATACAGACTGCGGACTGGCCACACAAATAAAAGCAAAAAAGTAAGACAGTTCCTGCCCTCAAGAAGCTTACATTCTAAGGGAAATAGATAACACAGACAAGGGAACTATCTATCTCTCTATAAGATAGAGAGCAGGCCTCTGAATCAGGAAGATCTGGGTTCAAGTCCTGCCTCTCACATATCTGTGTGACCCTGGACAAGTCACTTAGCCTTTCAAAGCCCTAGACAACTTCCTAAGACAATTAATTGCAAAGCCGTCCGGGATCCACATTGTCAGAGGCAGGGTCCTCACCAGGAGGTCCACACACCAATGAAATTTAAGTCTAGTCCAAATAGACTTCTATTATCTCTGCTGCCCATGTCAGAGCTGACCCATCTTAAAACCCCCTCAGGCATCTGAAGTCTCTTGGTTCTAGAATTCTAACTCTTCTGTGATCATCACTGCTGCTGCAGTGGGCCTCTCCCCTCAATACCAAGTCATCTCCCCTAGTCAGCACTGGTGGCCCAGATCCTTCCTCTCCTGTCCTACTGAAGTCCCTATTCCCATGGAAAGGCCACCCCAGGTATTGGGCAGCAGAACAAAGGCCAGGAGGGCCCCTGCTCCCGCAATGGGCCTACATTGGGCTGAACTGGGAAGGTCAAAGGAAATTATATCTTTTTTAATGTCTCATTTTCGAACTCCAAATGCATTTTCCCATAGAATCATATTATTAATGTTCTAACCAAAATTGCCTTTAACACTGAATTTTGTTTAAAATTGGGTCAAATAAATTTTTTCCCTTCATTTTTCTACTAGCTCTCCTGGCAATGTGTCAACAGAAACTAAGTTGTACACTTTGTATGAGTTAGCTAGAACTTGGGACACGAAGTTTTGAAAACACTACTGGTTCATCCCTATATTTTTATGGATTAAAATTCTTATTTTAATGTTAAGGATATTCTTTGTTTTTCTTCTTAACACTTAAAAAAATAATGATATCCTTGACATCACACCATCTCCCCCACCCCCAACCAGAGTACCCTGTGTGGGAGATCAGGACCAGGGACAAGACCTCACTGTGGGGGAAGCAAGGGAAGGAAGCACAGGGCATGCATCCATTGGCCGTGATCATCGTTGGTTCTGATTTTCTGTCATGTAGCCCCCCCCACAGTTCTTGCCAGATATATTCAACTGTTGTCATTGTTGTCATTGTTTTAATATCCCTCGTTTGATTTGGGTTGGTCATTTGTATCATCTACCTGAGTGTAGGACAGCTTCCTCAACCTCCTAGAACATGTTAATAATAGTGCTAATAGAATTTGTTAAGTGTTAGGCACTTAGCAAATGCCTGTGGATTGATTTATTGGACAAAAAAACATAATAATGTGCCTTGACTTTGTTTTAAAAAGAATCTAGGAGCGTCTAGGTGGCACAGTGAATAGAGCACTGGCCCTGGAGTCAGGAGGACCTGAGTTCAAATCTGGCCTCAGACACTTAACATGAAACTAGCCATATGACCTTGGACAAGTCACTTAACCCCAATTGCCCTGCCTTCCCCCCTCCAAAAAGCAAAAAAAAAAAAAAAATTAAAAAGAATCTAATAGTGTCCAATTGTAAAGCTCTTGGCAAGCTGGTGACTGTGCTATAGTTTGCTACTTAGTTATTTCTTCTTTAACTGGCTGGAGGAATAGGAAGCCTTCTCAATATTTACTTAGAAAAGAACTCTACAATCAGACTGTCCCCCTGCTATGAAGCTTTTCCTACCATTCACCCTGAACGTTTTTTGGTCAGGTTGGACTGATGAGGAAGAGTGTGGAGTTCAGCTCATTTGATTTTTCCACAAGGCTTTTTCTGGTCCTGTCCACTGTGAATGCCTCCCTTTCCCCAAACACCTTGTATTTTATTTGTATATATTTTGATTTTATTCATATGTGTACTTGCTGTGTCCTCATTGAAATGTAGGTACTTTGAGGACAGGGTCTGTCCCTTCCTTTGTGTCCTGAAACCTAGGACAGTGCCACACCTGTACGAGGGCTTTATGCAAGCTGATTAGCTAAACTGTGTAGTATGTATAGAACCAAACAAATCCTCGGAGTGATTTTTGAAGCCAAGTGCTTCAGGGCTCATTTAAAGCATGCCAGAGTAAAAAGTAAGGTGAAAACCCGAGATAATCTTCCATGATTTGGGGTCATGGGTAAGGGATCAGATGTCTGATAGGTAGATAGCATCCGCCCCCCCCAAAAAATGCCATTCAGATAAGATAGATTTCAGAATGGGGTGTCCAAAGTGATCATTAAAACAGATTATTGTTCATTATGATAATTATATGTTAAATATTAATAAGTATAGTGGTTTTCTATATGAACTGGAGAAATGCTAAGGCAGCTTCCAAGGTTGATCCCCTTGCCAAGAGACCCTTCTGGTTTCTTTTCCTTTGTTCTTCCAAGAAATGTTAGCCTTGACCTTCCCTGGGCTTTCCCTTTGGTTCTAGTCCAAAGATGAGGGTTTCCCCATCCACACTTATTGCTGAGACAATTCAATGTGAATGTCTTTGAGGTTGAATACCAAAAAGGCCATTTTCAGTGTGGAGTTCTTTGGTTTCATAGCCAAGCACTTAAGTATAGAGAAGATGGGACCGGTCAGGGTAAACCATGGAAGGCACCTGAGTTTCTGCCAACTTAATGCAAAGAATTACAGCTTCTCATTTCTTCAAGTCAACAACTTATTGAATTGATTAAGGATCTGAAATCTGTTATTGGAGGCATAGTCGTCCAAAGGGCAGAGGGAAGGTTCCATAGATGATATCCAGGCCAACAAAATGAAATGCAATATGAACACCCAGCAGGGCTTGGAATCTGCCCCTACAGGTCAGTATTTTGAAGTTCAATCCTATCATGTTGATAAATTCTATTCTCCTCTGCACTTGAAGTATAACTCAGGTGACATCTCCTATATGAGGTCTTTTCTGGTGTTCACAGATGTCTGTGCCTTTGCCTAAGTGAAATTATTTTCTATTACTTTGTTTGACCTTGGGACATATTTACATCTGCTGGTGTATTTTCCTAGTGGAATATAAGCTTCTTGAGGACAGGAACTCCTTTGCCTGGCACAGAACCACAGCTGAGGGAACATGTTAAGTATTTCATAAATGGTGAACTAAATTCAATTGGGTCTATGAGTATACATTATAACCACCCAGTAATAGAATGAAAGTTCCTTGAGGACGGGGACTATTTACTTTTCTCATTGTATCCTTTGCACCTAGAATAATACAAGCATTTATAAATGATTCTTGAACTGAATCATCATCAGAACAAGTAGTGAGGGCCTCCAGAGACAAGACTGATGGCTAAAACATTCATTTTTCTGGGAAATATTTGTATACAATCCCACAGACATCCCAAAAGAAAGTAGCCCAAAATCAGCTTGGTGATGACCTCAGCATGCTTGACCTGGTTTCTGCTGTTGCTAACAGTTGGGGGAGGCAGGTGTGAGGTGGTAGCCAGAAAAAGTCTCCCCTCAGGTAGAAGGCAGCACATAAACTGAATCTTTGAGGAAACCAGAGGTTCCAAGATGTGTAGACTGAGGAGGGAACACATTTAAGGTGGGAAACAGCCAGCACAAAGGTTTGGAGATGGGAGATGGACTGTCATGTGTGAGGAATAGTAAGAAAGCCAGTTTGACTGGACCACAGAATGCATGGAAGATAGTGAAGTCAAATAAGGCTATAAAGATAGGTTGGGCCAGGTGGTAAAGAGTTTTGATTGCCAAAAGTGGAATTTATATGTGATCCTATCCCAAAATTCCCCACTTTTTTCTGTGTCATGGACCGCTGATAGTCTGGTGGAGTCTATGGACCCTTTGGCACAAGAATATTTTCAAAGACATGAAAGAAAAGACATAGGGTTGCAAAGGAAACCAATTATACAGTTGTAAAGATATTTTTAAAAGTTCAGAGGCCCCAGGTTAAGAATCCCTCTCCTAGAGGTTATAGGAACCACTGGAATTTGCTGAGTAGGGGGATGACAATGTCAGGCTGACCTGTGGCTGTTGTGTAGAGGAATGACTAGAGTGGAGAGAGACTTGAGACAGGGACACCAATTAGGAGGTTGTTGAAGTAGCCAGGAGAAATAAATCATCAGCATTTCTTTATATGATCAACCAAGCCCAGCAGCAAGAGACAGAGAAATTCCCATTTAAAATAACTTCAGACAATAGAAAATGTTTGGGAGTCTACCTGCAAAGACAAACCCAGGAACTATATGAACACAACTACAAAACACTTTTCACACAAATAAAGTCAGATCTAAACAATTGAAAAATTATTAATCACTTATTGGGTAGGCTGAGCTAATTCTACCTAAAGTAATTGGCTTATTCAGTGCCATACCAATAAAACTATCAAAAAATTATTTTATAGAGCTCGAAAAAATGATAATGAAATTCATCTGCAACAAGAAAAGGTCAAAAATATCAAGGGAATTAGTGAAAAAAAATGTGAATAAAGGTGGCCTCGTTGGACCAGACCTCAAATTATATTAGAAAGTAGTGATCACCAAAGCAATCTGATACTGGCTAAGAAATAGAGTCAGGGATCAGTAAAATAGAGTAGGTCCACAAGACACAGTAGTAAATGACCATAGTAACCTAATGCTTGATAAACCCAAGGATCCAAGCTTTTGGGACAAGACTTCACTATCTGACAAAAACTGCTGGGAAAAATAGAAAGTAGCCTAGCAGAAACTGGGGAGGGCTGGGCATAAATCAGAATCTCACACTGTATACCAAGATAAGGTCAAAATGGGTACATGATTTAAAGAGTGATACCATAAACAAATTAGGGGAACATTGAATGATTTACCTGTTGGATCTATAGATAAGGGAAGAATTTATAACCAAACAAAAGATAGAAAGCATTATGAGATATAAAATGGATAATTCTTATTATATTAAATTAAAAAGGGTTTGCACAAACAAAACCAATGCAACCAAGATTAGAAAGAAAGCAGGAAGCTGGCTATGGGGGGAGAATTTTACAGGAAGTGTTTCTGATAAAAGCCTCATTCTCAAATATTTAGAGAACTGAGTCAAATTTGTAAGAATATGAGTCATTCCCCAATTGATAAATGATCAAAAGATGTGAACAAGCAGTTTTCAGAATGAAATAATCAAGGCTATTATTTTTTTAAAATGCTATAAATCTCTATTGATTAGAGAAATGCAAATTAAAACAACCACCTCAGAGTGAAGTACCACCGAAAATCAGTTTGGTTAATACAGCAGAAAAGGAAAAAAAAATATTGAAGGGGACGTGGGAAAACAGGGACACTAATGCACTACTGGTGGCGTTATGAACTGATCCAGCCATTCTGGAGAGCAAGTTGGAGATATAGCCCAAAGGTTTTTCTTAAAGAATATTTAAAATTGTTCTTACCTGTAATTGGAAAAAAAAATACATTATTCTTCTTTTTTAAAATAGTCCAGGGGAAAGATGATAAGCGAGGGTGGTGGCTGTATGGGTAGAGAGAAGGAGGTGTTACTAGGTGGCACAATGGATAGAGTGCTGGACCTGGAGTCAGGAAAACCTGAGTTTGAATCCAGCCTCAGACCCTTACTGGCCGTGTGCCCTTGGGCACGTCATTTGACCTCCGCTTGCCTAAGTCTCCTCATCTGTAAAATGGAAATAAAACAGGACCTCCCTTCCAGAGTTATTGTAAGCATAAAATGAGATCATATCTCTAAAGAACTTTGCAGTCTAGAAAGTGCTATATGAACACTAGATATTATTATTATTATTATTATTATCCAAAAGACGTTGCAGAAATAGAAATGACAAGAGTTGGCATTTGGTTGAACACATGGGGTAAGCAAGAATTAAGAGATAAGGATAAAGTAAGGGTTAGAAGTCTCCCCCTCCCCCCAAAAGAGGAAAGTTCAGAAGATGGCTGCTTAGTAAGTGTTCGTGTTTGGTAGATTTCTGTGTATTTATTGTGAGGAGGCAGAGCATTCAAGCTGAGCCTAGAAGGTCTAGAAAGAAGCTAATGATGGGGAGAGGAGGAGGCCAGGAGGGGCAGCTGTCCAGGCATGGGGCAACCTGTGCAAAGTCCTGGAATGCCAAATTTGGAGAAACAGTGCAAGATCGAAACCCAAGACCCAGAAAGACAGACTCCAGAGCTGGTGAAGGGACAAGGTCTTTGCAATGATGTGGTTGTAAAAATAACAATTCAATCCAGGAAATTCTTTTATGGAAATGTGCCTTCCCACACCTATGGAATAAATTTGATGGCTTCAGGATTCTGAAGAGGGTTGTAATAACACAGCAAAGCTCCCAGGTTGCCCCATGGAACATATACAATTATATCCTAAACTAATAAAAAGAAAAAGAAATTGTACACGGTAGCTCTCCTTGGGAAACAGAAAAGCTCATTCAGAGCTCTGAGTAATGGCTCAAAATAAACCTAAAGGAAACTATTTCACATTAACAAGTTCAAAAAAAAAAAGGAAATCTCCTTCCAAAGGGGTGAAGTAGGCGGGTCACCTTCCGAGCCTCACCTATTGTATAATGGCCCTTTCCAGTGGTCACATTTTCCAACTACAGCAAAGCCTCCTAATGCAAGCCATTCGTAGGAGAGCTGGACTATCATCTTGTTATTATGATATTGTTTTAACCCTGCTCTCTGAGGGAGCTCCCTCCAGGGACTCGGCAGCTTAAATCCTACCTTAATGGAAAGTTGACTCCAAACCAGCTGCGAGAAGATGTTTCCTCTGGAACTCTGAACTCTCGCTTCTCCCAACCCCTTTGGCATGGCTGAGAGGTCAGTCAAGGTCAGGAAAGAAAGTCTGCTGGCCAGGGTCATGTGCTGATTATGATGGGAGGGGAGCACCAGGGATGGGCTCAAGACTAATCAGAGGCTGTGATCGAGAAATGGGAGGCCCAAGCAGACCCATGGGAGCGTGAATAGGAAATCCTCCAATATTGATTCCATGTGGCAGGCGCCCGAGTTTACTTTCCTTTCCTAAGGGTCCATCGCCCTTCCTCATTAGATAGACCCTACCCAACACCCAAGGCCCCTTGGGTGTGGGCCTTCTTGTATCTCCCTCATGTCACCTCAGTATTTTTTTAAACTTCGTAAGGCAGACTAAACACAAGGGGAAATTATAGAGAAATAAACCCCTGGCTGAATTCCAGGCATTCAAAGCCATTTTCTCATCTCAGACCAGCCACTACAACACTTCTTCCTACCAGATCAGTGGGTAGAGAAGTCAAAACGATATGCATTTATTGAGGTACCTATTATGTGCTATACCTACTTATTAAGTACATACTACGTGCTAAGCAATGGAGTCTATCATGCTATGCTCTTAGCACCAGCAATTGTACAGACTGGGAGGAGGGGATGTCGGGGAAAGGTAGGGGTTAGAAATAGATTGCAAAAGGGAAGGATCAGTTCAGTTATGTGTCTCTAAGTATGGTTAAAAATATGATCTAACTATGGTTATAATTGAATAAGAAAATATTTATTAAGCAGTTAGTATATGCCAAGCATTGGGAATCCAGCTACAAAAGTGAAGACAATCCCTGCTTTGATAGAGCTCACACTAGGTGAGGGGATCTGTGGGCTGCCCTGGGGCCTCCTCAGCCCTCTTTCTGCCTCTTCTGTGGTCTCTTGGGTGCCCTCACTTAAATCCAGCAAATCAAAGTATCTCTGTCTTTCAGCCTCAGTGGGCCCAGTCTGCAAAGTCCTTCTAGTCCCAGCAATAGAACTTAAAATGAAATGAAAATATATTAAATTCCCCTCTCTGTCTTCCCCTTTTGTGACTGTTTATGCTACCCCTGGTTTTACAGAAGAGGAAGCTGAAGCTGAGGGCAGAGAAATGACTTGGCCAATATCACACAAGTAGTAAGAGGCAGGTGTATACCTAGCTCCTCTGAATCCAGTTTTTTTTTGAGGAAAAAAAATAAAGACATTTTTCCTAGGTAAGCTCATCTCTCCTTACTCTTTTATTCTTTAAAAATAATACCAGGAGCTTCCTTTGAGGAAAAGGAAAAACCTCTTTCTCCCATTCAGAGAAAATAAAACTATTTACCATTAAATAATTCATTTTTTAAAAAAGCTGTGGGAGATTTTAATTAACTGCAAACTGAATAGGACTCAATGGTGCTGTTTAGACTCCATGAATAGAAGGCTACTTTGTAGCCTTCCAGAAAGGGGAGGTGGATTGATGGCATCCAAGCATGCTGCCCTGGTCAGACAACACCTGGACTACACTTTTGGTCCTGAATACTACAGTTTAGGCAGGAAAGTATCCAAAGGAGGGTTATGAGATTGATGTAGAATCCAGAAACCAGATCATACATGGTGAGATGTCCTGGAGAAGTTTAGCCAAGAAAAAGTTGGGTATGTGTCTTCAAGGGCTAGCTGTCTTCAAGAATCTGAAGGAAAGCCTTGTGGAAGTAGGATCAGCCTTATTCAGCTTGGTCACAGTGGGCAGAGATAGGAGCCAATGGAAATGGAAAGAGGCAGACTTTGGCTCAGTCTAAGAGGAAAACCTTCACAATCACTGATGTCCAAAAATGAAGTGGATATCCTCAGGAGGGAGGGAGCCTCCATCAACTCTTGAAGAAGTGAGTGACTGAAGTAGAGTTGTGGCTAGATGGTTTTTTTACATCAACGCCTTCCTCTTGAGATTACCTTCTATCTACTCAAATCACCTGTCTGGCAGTATATAATTGTTTTCATCTTGTCTCCTTCATTAGAATATGAACCCCTTGAGGGCAGAGACCCAGTTTTTGCCTTTTCTTGTGTCCTCAATGCTTAGCACAAAGAAGTACAGAATAAAGGCTTGTTGATTGACTGAGTCAGTGAAAGTTTACTCTTCAAGGTAGAGCAGATGGACCCTTGGGGTTCCTTCCAAAGCTGAGATTCTGTAATTCTCTGAATGAAGCTAGGATCATAGCACAATAGGTTAGAATGGGAAGGGACCTCAGAGGCCATCCAGTCTAAGTGCCTCATTTCCTTTTATAGATGAGGCAACTGAGGCCCAGAAAAGTGAAATAGATTTGGCCAGGAGGATGCAGGTGGTTGACCTCCGAGGTGGGATTTGGCCCTAGTTCTTGGGAGAGGACAGAAGATATGGCCTTTGGAGCTTCTTCTCATGCCTTTACCTTGTTGCTTTTCCTGGTTTTCTATGCACCCACTCTTCTAAACCCTTGGCAGGGTGGGGGTCAGGACCTAGAAGATGTTTCTGTTTCCTGGGTTCCATGGTGCTGAAAAGAAGCAGGGGAAGCATCTTCTCTGAGGCATTCTGGGACCGCCTGTGGACTGAGGATGGTAGCAGAATTGTAGTGTGGGTCAGTCAAAGTCAGGGGCTGGGGTCTAAGTGTCAGGATTGAAATGGCCAAGTCCTAGCTGTGTCAGAAACATATGTTGAGCTTGGCATCTAGCGTTACTACGTGTAGAGATGAATGGATGTATAGGGGCAAACCAGCATCTGAAAGGAAGCCCACCACAAACCTAGAAGTCAACTCAATCCATTGGGAATTAGAGGATCCTAGATCCAAGGATTGGGAATCAAGAGTTTGTTACCAGGTGAGTAACAGGAAGTATTGAGTTAGACGAGGTTAACAAGGTGCAAACCTCACCATTTTACAGGCACATGCAAATCGGGCACACCCATCTCTGGGTATCCAGCTAGAAAGTTGTGGGTGTCACCACCACCCTCATTACCTTCAATACAGCTCTTGATATAATTCATCAGCAACTAACAGAAATACTGGAACTGTGGTGTAGGACTACAGCAGCTTCATTCCTTGGATGAAAAGTAGGTTGGTTTTGTTTTCTTTTTTCTCTTGAGATGAAGAATGCATGAGCTCCAAATTTGAAACTTGAAAGGAAAAGAAATACAGAAGTCCTTTTGTTTCTTTCTGATCTTTTAAATTATTTTCCAGATCATTCCCATTTCCCCCTTCTTTCTGAAAAGTACAAGCAGTCTTGGTGAAAGCACCCTTTTCTCCAAATCAAAAAGGATAGTTGAAAGACAGGAAACATTTTAGGCAATGTAGGTCCATTTAACATCTGCCGAGTTATTCTGAGTGAGCCCCTGTCCTTCAGTGAATGAGGCCAAGAGTCTCAAAGATTAATTAGACTTCATGAGAGCAGGGGGACTTGGAGCCTGTCTTAGGGCTTTCTTCTCCATTTTAAAGTAACAGGCATTTGTAAAAATGTTTTGCAGACGATAAGACGCTGTATTAGTGCTAGTGTCATTATTACTAAAATTCCAGGGGAAAAGTCCTAGAGAGTTATGGGAATTCTATTAGGTTTTATCTGACTAATGGTTGTGGGAAGAATTAATGGGAACACAGAGAAACCTTGGGCTGATTGACTGTGCCAGTTCTTCTGAAGTAACCTGGCACGGTTAATGGAGTTCTGCTGAAATCATAAAAATTCCGGCCATGGAGACAGTGTCAGCTCAGGCACATCCCGTTGTCTCTCCCAGCCTCAGTTTCCTCATGTGTAAAAAAGAACATAAGCCAGCCACATGAACCGCACCAGGCTGTTTGGAGGATCACAGGAGATAGTGGGTGTAGAGGGTTCTGTACCCTAAAGTACTTATTTGGAAATGAAAAGGTTGGAAAACAAAAGGCATCATTAACAGATGTGTAGAGAAAAGTGATTAAAGGGTTCTACAAGCTCCAGCTATTACGATTCTCCAAGATGCTGCCCCCGGGGAGTCTGAGAGCTCCTGTTCTGATGGGAGACCCTGCTTATGGCAGCCTCCCCTAGGACCATCCTAGGTAGGAGAATAAGAGGGTGCCTTCTATGCCCCTCAGAGGTGGTTTCCCTCTTCCTTGCCCAATCCGAATCAATCCAATCCAATTGGCATTTGTTAAGAGCTGATTCTGTGTCGGGCACTGGAATATAAATAGATAGAAATAGAAAAGTCAGTCCTGTCCTCAAGTGGTTTACATTCTACCCTCCAAAGCATGACAAATCTCCCTTCAAAGCTTCAAACACAAATATTTAAGACAGTAAAGGAGGGAACTCAAGATAGGTTTTATTATTTCACCAGTGTGGAACACTAGATGGAGTGTTGGCTGGGTTTGGAATCGGAAAGAACTGAGTTCAAATCCCTTTTTTCAAATTTTATTTTTAATTTCTGAGATAAAACAAGCATTTCCATAACATAGTACAATTTTAAAAAGATTGACATGAAACTATAAATCTACTGTATTTGACTTCTTGCCTCCAATACTTACTACCTATATGTAACCCTGGGCAAACCCTTTAAGCTCTCTGATTCACTTAACTCATCAGTAGGATTTTGGAGGCAGCTGGGTGGCTCAGTGCTTAGAGCACTGGGTCTGGAGTCAGGAAGACCTAAATTCAAATCTAGCCTAGCTGTGTGACCCTGGGCAAGTCACTGCACCCTGTTTGCCTCAGTTTCCTCATCTGTAAAATGAACGGGAAAAGGAAATGGCCAATCACTCCAGTCTCTTTGCCAAGAAAACCCCAAATGGGGTCACAGAGAGCCAGACACAACCAACAGCAATAATAACAAAGATGGGGGCATTGGACTCAATGGCCTTTCTGACGTCCCTCGCCCCAAAACATCCACAATCAGTCTAGACATGGCGGTGGGTAACATTTGGGGGACTCTTTGCTCCACCAACTTTCATTTCTCATTCCATCTCAGACCCCCAAGGAAACCTTTAAGCAAAGTCTCGATTGCCTTCTTGTTGGAGAAAAAGAGGCAAGAATCAATGCTTGTGAACTCATTACCATAGGGAATTCTTGGTATGGAAACTACCTTCCCAGGTATAGATTACAATTCATCTGGGACTTACTGTAGAATCTCAGGGAGTTTCCCATCACAGGGAGAAGCTGAGATTTTCAGAAAGTCAGTATGTGCCAGGATGTGGCAGAAGTAGGACATAGACCCAGGTCTTCCCTAGCATTCCCCAAGAACAGCTGTTTCCAAGACGATTACTAACAGCAATGTGGAATGCAGAGTGCACCAGCCTGCTTGCCTGATACAAATTCCCCAGGTGGAGAAGCTGAGGGGCCCAATTCTGGGAGAATTATGATGAAATGGAAGGGAAATTCCCTACAGGGACACCTTCCCATTACCTTGGGAGATAGGCTCATTGGTTATAATCATCCCCACTTTTCAGATGAAGAAACTGAGGCTTGGGGACCTTATATGACTTCCTGGTGATCACACAGCTAATTTAGAAAAGTGTCAGTCATAGGATTCAAGCCAAAATCCTGCCTTAACTTGGGAGTTCTTAATCTTGGGTCCACAGACCCTCAATGGATCCAGGGATAGATTTCAAATTTCACCAATCTACTTTCACAAATATCTCATTGAAATTCTGAGAAGGGGTCTTCCTTCTTCACCAGACAGGCTGTCCAAGAAGTTGGTGGCTCAGAACTCCTGGTCCACATCCAGCAATTTGCGCTAGCACCATAATGAAGATGCTAAAGGCTTTAGCTTTCTTCTAGTCTCAGTCACGAGCTCCCTTCTCCAATTTCTATCTCCCCAATGCCAACAAAAGCCCATAGGCTGATCAGTTGGTTATTTTCTTTATTTCTTTAGAGAGAGGAGAAAACCAAAATGCCTAAAGCCTGTGAATGGAAAAGCCAGCTGTTCTCAGAGGAAAGTGTCAGGACAAAGGAACCATTACAACAAAGACCCCAGTAAAAGAGAAGAAAGCAAAGGAGTCTGGGGAAAGCCTCAGCATCTTGAAATCTGACTCCTGCACCTCTGGTGGTGGTAACGTTCACTCCCATCACTGTGGTGGTTACTGAGTCTGAGGTTTCAGGCTAACTTAGGGAGCCCCCCCAGGTGGCCCAAGAAGAGAATCTCATCCTGGGAGGACCAGCAGATGAGGAAGGAGATGGGGCCACCTCGGTGCAAAAGTCTTTGCTGTTATTTAGCAAAGAAGATTAGGCAAAGGAAAGCTTATGCCTAGGTGAGCGCAGCCCGTGGCTAAACCCTTTACACATGGAAACCAGCCTTCCCAAGCGCGTCTAAGGTTACACTCACCCAGTCACCCACACTTAATATCCCTGTGGCTTTACAGGGGAACAGGTGTTCCTAACATGCGTGAGCTCACAGGAAATTAACAGATCGAGGGGGAAAATGCTGTCTGCCCTGCGAGTCATGAGGCACCGCACTCAAAGGATTGAAACCCTATTCTTTTACCTAGAAACTAGATACGAGAGAGAGCTCAAAACTCTTTCCCTGGTGCCCCAACCCCCACTGCCCCTTAATCTCCTCCAACTGGTCCAGACCTCAGAGTATCTCTTTATCCATTTTGGCTGTTTGGGAAGAAGGTGGAACAATTAACCACTTTTATGCCAAGGCTTTGCCCAAGAGGCAGAGGCACTGAGCACAAAGTCTGAATGGGTGCCAGAAAACCCAGTGGCTTCTGGGCTGGGTTCTGACATTGACCCTGCCCTCAACAAGTCTTTTATATGTCTGTAGTTTAGTCTAAATTCAATTCAGGGCAGTTCAACAACCTCTAACTGCCTCCCGTGTACCAGGTACCCTACCAGGCACAGAGACAGAAAAGAAAAACCAGGGAAAGGTCGGTTAGTCAGTCAGCAAGCATCCATTCTGTGTCAGGCTCTGGAGTAAGCGCTGGTCCCTTTCTTCTCCATTCTTCTGGGGAAATAACGTGTAAACAGACACAAGTAAACACGAAACCAGGGGAGGGGTTACTTATACCTATTGACATGACGTTACACTTACAAAAGAGGACTGGGAAAAGGCTTCTCCTCAGAAGTGGTGCCTGAGCTAAGGATGGGAACGGTGAAAAGGGAGGACCTGGGTGTCAGCTCCACGCTTACGTGGAGGCTCAGGCAGGACAGAGAATGTCCGTCCTTCTTGGCCAGCTCGTTTACCTGGAACACAGAATGAATGATGGGAAATAAGAAGACATGTCTGAGAAGGTGGGTAGGAGCCAGATCGGGGAGGGCTACAGTGCCAGGTGGGGCTGAGGGATGTTATCCAGAGGGATGTCACACTGACATTTGGCTAACAGATTTGTAAGTCTCTGGACTAGATCCCCAACACAGCTCTCCCTTTGGGCTGCCTAATGGCTAGGCAGGTCCCCGCTCTTTGTTACCTGGAAAAGAAAAAGAATGAGTGGGAAAGGGCGAGCCCATGAGAAGTCGGTGGGGAGGGGAACTTGAGGAAGCTCTTTGCTTTCTGATCCCTCATGTGATCCTCACACTCCTCATTTTACAGAAGATGGAACTGAGTTTGAAAGAGGAGGAACGAATCGCCCAGGGTCACACCATCAATAAGTATCTGAGGGGAGATTCCAGCTTGGACTCCTAGTCCTAACATCCATGCACTGTTCCCCCTTGCTGCCATGATGTGTGAAAGATTGTTCTCAACGTTTTATATGCCATGGCAAGGATCACAGAGCAACCGTTTAACTCATTTTACAGATGAGGAAACTGAGGCCCAGAGAGAGGAAGAGACTTGTCCCAGGTCACGGGAGGATTCACCAGCCCTCAAACCAAGGATCCTCAGATTTCCCAGAAGCCTCCTTCCAGGGCCCTGGGGCCAAGGAAACACTTAGTCTCTGTCCTGCTTCAGCTTTGGGGGCTATTTCAACAGCACCAACACTTTGTGGGGGTTTGTGTCTGGATGTAGGCTGAGCTCTGCATTTTTGCATTCCTCATTTAGAACTGGAAGTGACCTCCAAGATCACCTTGCCCAGATGAGGAAACTGAGGCTTACAGAGCTGAGAAAATTTCTCCAAGGGCACACAAGGTGGCAAGTGACAGCACCAAGGCCCAAGCCCTGGCTCAGACTCAGCCCTCAGATTTCCTGCATCTAAAAGCACCCAGTCCTTCATCTGGAAGAAATAAATACACCAGGACCAAAGAGGCTCGAGCCTGAAATGTCTTGGCACGAGAATTTCCCATTTTCAAGGCAATAAAGGATAAATTATGACTCTCAGGACCCGGACCTAACAAGGTTTTGCTGGGTTCACACTTGGACAATGGAATAAAAAGATTTCAGCTCTGTGGCTCATGAAGACAGATGGCTATGCTGACCTCGAATTTCCAAGGGAAAACTTGTTACACTCCAGATTAAAGCCCTCTCCTCAGGCCTCTTCATGGGGGAATGGTGCCCCTCAAGGGTGCACAGACAGGATCTCCCAAGCCAGGATCCCTTAGGTGCAGACCCTGCCAGGGAGGGGCATTGGCCTTGGAGTCAAGAAAACCTGAGTTCAAATCCTACCTCAGGCGCTTACTAGCTATGGAACCCCCAGCAAGTCACTTCTGCTTGCCTTGGTCTCTTCTAGAAAATGAGAATGCTTAATAGCAGCAGTGCCAGCCTCACAGAGCAGTCATGAGTATGAGCCACTATCTTGAAAGCACCTAGAAAAGCTGGAGGTTAGTTGTGATGTACTGATGCACATGACTGTCTATATCTTTAGCCATAGAGGTAACTTGTGTTTGACTACAACACTGCCACATGTTTCCGCCTTTGAGCCTGGATGCCCTGGGCATTTAAAAGGCTTCCCTTTGCCAGGAGACTCACCACTTACCAAAGCTCCTTCCAAAAGCCAAAGAGAGAGTCATAGATTTAGAGTCAGAAGGGACCTCAGAGCTCTCCCCATCGCAGAGGGGCAAAAAAGCAGGATGACTGGAATAGCAGCTCCCTGAAGCCTTGACTATGCTCCCTATTTTTTTTTCCCTTTCGTAACGCCAGCCTCCAGTACATTACTTAGAACACAGGTGGTGCTTAATAAATGCTTTATAATTCACTGATACTATTTGAGAAAGCCAAGGACCATAGAGAGGCAGTGACTTGCCCAAGATCGCATGATCAGACATGGCAGAGTTGGGATCTGAATCCAGACCGCTTGATTCCAAAGTCACTGCTCTAACCATTATGAAATGATGCTTCTATTAATTTTTCCAAATGACTTAGGGCTTCCCAGGTTCTGAGCACATATTTTCTTTTGCAATGGAATCAGGCAAAGACAACCCTAATCGTGAGTTGGTTTAGGCCAGGTACCTCTGATGTGGTGGAAGGAAACCATGTGGTGTGTCCCTTTCCTTCCAGAACATCCACAATTAATGTGACCCAGGAGGTGCTCAGAAGATGGGCTGGGCTGAAGGGAGGCCGAGTGGTGGAGATTGACCTTGTCCTTGGAGTCTTATCAAAATACTGTTTATTTTATTTTTTAAAATGCAAAGTAAACGCCCAAGCCCATTATTCTCCAGCAGGCTGAGGCATGCCCATCTTTCTGCCTAGCATATTTTCAGTTCTCTGTAAGGAAATGAAAGTTAGGGGTTGGGGAGGAGGGGGAAGCCCGGAGCCAGGAAGAATTTTTGAAAGATCTATGGAGCTGCTTGATTTTTCAAAGTCAGCCAAAAATGACGTTTTGTCTTGGGCATTTTTCCAGAGAAGAAAAAGGGAGCTCAAGGCACCTGGAAGAAAAGGAGGTTGCAGGTTCAGCTTGTGACTTGTGTGAAGATGCTGCTGTGAACAGCATTAAGAAAGAAGGCTCATCTTCAACCCCAGAGGTTTCCCCAAGAATGGCCCCATAAAATGGCACATCCAAGGCTTGTTACTGGAGTCCGTTTTCAGGACCCCTCAGTTTTACTGAGAACTGAAAAAATCAGGTTCCCTGTAACATTCAGGTGGGGAAAGCAAAGAATGGAGAAGGGGAAACAAAAGAAAAGAAGTGCAAAGAGAATGAAGGAAGTAAGGGAAATGGGAGAGGGAGCCAGACAAGAAGTGGGCAGGCAGACAGGCTGGAAAAGAGACGAGAGGAAGGGAAGCAGAAAAAGAAAGAGTGACAAAGAGAGGGAGGGAGAGGAGAGGCAGAGACACAAAGAGACAGACAGAGAGAGAAGAGAAGAGAGGAGAGGAGAAGGAAGAGAGAGACAGAGACAGAATGAGAACAATAGCAAGAGAAGACCTGTCTGCTGGGGCCTGTCCCTCCTCCCTCCCCAAGGGGTGTCTAGGGTAAAATAAACCCAAACCCTTCCTCAAGATTGGGTCACTTTCTTTCCCTGACTCTGCCCCCCACTTGGAAATTTAAACTTTTTACTTTCAGAAGAGGGCCAAGAATGAAATCTCCAACCTCCAGACCAGCCTGACTTCAGTCCTGGCCAGATCATAGAGCAGGGCTACTTCATCTCTGGGTGTGTGGCCCAGACCCCTTCAGCATCAGTCTGGTGAAGTCCACGGACCCCTTCGGAATCAATAAACATTTACTAAGGGCCTGCTCTATGCTAAGCACCGGGGATACAAATGTCTCATCAGGGATTTGGATAAACACACAAAACTGGGAGGGAAATCTTATAAGAGAACGACAGTTAGGTTCTAAAAATTTCCTGGTAGACATGATCCAGTTTTTAAAGATTAAATTTAATAGGGATAATAGTTTTAATCTGGGATTAAAAAACCACTTTGCTGAGTACAAGATAGGGAAGGTGTGACTGGGAAGCAGTCTTGAAAAAGATGACCCAGGGCACCCGAGTCCAGAGTGAGCAATGGAGCCTGCAAAAGTCAACACCATCTTGGCCATATTAAGAGGGTCAGAGGGAGCAAGCAGGCAGAGGTGGTGGTCCTGCTACTGTCTGCACTGGTCCCCAAGGCTTAGGAAGGGCATCCACAACCTGAGGAGGGTGGCCAGGGTAGGGAGGAGCCTTGGAGAGAGCAGTGCAGGAATCAGCAGAAATCACTGAGGAGGCTCAGCCTGGGGAAGACTCGGGGGAGCCATGATGACCCTCCCCAAGTACTGGAAGGGCTGACATACATGGAGCAGAGCCAGGAGCCACAGAGGACCAGACAGACAGGCTGGCAGATTTAGGATCAATGTTAGGAAGCACTTTCTGTGACCAGGTGAGGGAGGATGCTGAGGACAGCTACCCTCAGGCCCATTTCACAGGTGATATGGTATTACCTGGAGCAGCCTGTGTATGTGAGTGTATGTATGTGTGTGTGACTGTGTTTGTGAGTGTGTGTGTCTGTCCATGTGTGTGAGTGTGTGTGTGAGTGTAGGTGTCTGTGTCTGTCTGAATGTGAGTGTACGTCTGTGAGTGTGTGTGAATGTGTCTGTCGATGTATGTGAGGGTGTGTGTGAGTGTGTGTGTGTGACTGTGTGTGTGTTTGTGAGTGTGTATGTGTGAATGTGTCTGTCGATGTATGTGTGTGTGAGTGTGAGTGTGTGTGACTGTGTGTGTGATTGTGTGTGTGACTGTGTGTGACTGTGTGTGAGTGTGAGTGTGTGAGTGTGTGTGTGTCTGTGTGAATGTGAGTGTATGTCTGTGAGTGTGTGTGTGTGTCTGTTGATGTGAGTGTGTGAGTGTGTGTGTGTGTGACTGTGTGCGAGTGTGTGTGTGAGTGCGTGTGACTGTGTGTGTGTGACTGTGTGTGCGTGACTGTGTGTGAGTGTGTGTGTGTGTGTGTGTGTGTGTGTGTCTGCCTTCAGTGTTCCCCTTGTGGGAAATGCTTCCCCGGGGGGCAGCTCGTGTGGCAGGCTGCATAATACGAAGCCACTGACCACAGCCTGGAGGGGGAGGTGAATGTCTGAGTCTCAAGTCCAGATGCTTCTTCCTTGATGAGAGGCTCCTCACACCGGGAGGAGAAAGTGATCAGTAATTATTTATTGATTGATTGGTCAGTTGATGCTACTCCTATGACCTTGGGTGAGTCACTTGCCCTCCTGGCCTCGGTTTCCTCGTTTGTACAATGAAAGGCCTCCACCTCTGTGCTTGTCCTGGCCCTTCCCCAGCCTGCCTCCCACTCTAGCCTTTGTCAGTCTGGTGATGCCCAAGGAATTCTTTTGGGAATCATGTTTAAAATACATAAAATAAAGCAGAAGAAAATTACGAAGGAAATCCATTTTACTGAAATGTCATGGAAATATGTGCAAAATGAGGTCACAGATTCCCCCCCCCAAGGCCTCCGGACAAGATGGTGGCAAAGACCTTTTTTCGTTATAAAGCCGCGTTTCTATGGAAGCCTAAGCCTGAGGAGCAGAGCTTGGTGACATTAGCCTTGGAATCAAAGAGATGGGCTCGAGTCCCAGCGCTCACCTACAGACACGAATGACCTTGGGTAAGTCACTTTCATTCCTTGTCTGTGAAATGACAGAGCTGAACTCAGTAACTTCCAACGTTCCTCCCAGCACTAAATCAATGCTCTTAAGTTCCCTCGGCTGTAAAACAAGGGGGTTGGCTGGTTGACCCCAAAGGTCTCTTCCTGCCCTAAATCCATGACCCTACGATTGATTTGTGAGATAAACGTTTCCCATTTCTAAATCCTTCCCCTCCCTAGCCCACCCCCCTCCATATTTTAGCTCTTTGGGGTCTGAAAATTGCCAGGGGCTCTAAGCCCCAACACCCACCAGAGCTAATCAAACCCAGCAGATTTCATTGCTAAGAGTTCTGATGACAGTTTATCTGGCCGTCAGAGATTTTTAAAATTAAGTCATTCAAACCACTTTAGGGAATCAAAAGCAACTGGTGGGTTTTTCCAAGAATTCTGAGAATGACTGGCTCCCTCCAGAGGGTCTGAGAGGAGGCCACTCCATGATTCTGGAGACCGGCACTATTCAAGGCCCTTGCAGCCCGCTGGCCTTCAAGGCTCACACACATTAGCCCTCTGGGCTGACCTTTCTCCTGAGTTTGCCACCACTCTGCAGGATCCCAGTGGCCAGGGAGCCCCCCTGAGCATTCACTCTGCTCATTAAAGTCCAGGCCTTACTTACTGTGGAATAGACTGCCCTATGCCCGTGCAGTCAGCAATGCCCTGAAGAGTCAAGCTTGCAGAACAGCTCCAGTGAGCCTGTGGCTGCATTCATACAATTGGCAACACACTTTAAAATGTCCTCTCATTTTTAGCCTTACAGCAATCCTGAGATGTCCATGCTATCATTATCCATAGGCCACTCAGTGTTGGAAGCAGGATTTGAACTCAGGTCTTCCTGACCCCAGAAGACTCCTCTTCCTGAGTTCAAAACCAGTCTCAGACACTTACCAGCTGTGTGACCCTGAGCAAGTCACCCAACCCTGTTTCCCCATCTGTAAAACAAGCTACAGAAGGAAATAGCTGACCTCTCCAGTGTCTCTGCCAAGAAAACCCCAAATGGGGTCACGGAGAGCCAGACGGGACCAAATAATGATTCCACAGCAAGTTTCTGACTCCAGGTCCAAGACTCTACCCACTGCGCTACCCAGCTGCCTCCAGAGAAGAACTGCAGGGGAAGGGTCTCTGCAGACTTCACCCAGCATCTTTCTACCCATCAGCTGATTCTAAAGGTAATCCCTCCAAGGTGATGCCTGTAGGTTGAATGAGCAGCCTGTTGGTGAGAGGCTAGAGGAGGTATAGAAGTCAGGCCCCAGCTGAGCCAACCCTTAGCTCCGTGACCTTGGGAAAATCTCTTTGTCTCTAGGTCCTACTTATCTCATCTATGAACGAGAGGCTTATACTAGAATCAAAGGCTGTTAGCCTGGAGTCCATGAAAGTATTCTGATAACTGTATGTCAAGGCATCGGACAATGAAGGCTTGTGCAAGGCAAGCAGGAGGGGCAGAGGAATGAACCAGGAAAGAGCCCAGGAGGAGAGGGAGAGAGGCATGTGTCCAGGCCACCCAGGCCTGTACTCCAAGAGTGACCATGGGCAAGCCCTGACCTCCCCGGGCCGTGGTTTCTTCCTCTGTACAATGAGAAGATCGGACAAAGTGGGCTCGGATGTTCTTTCCAGTTCTGAATGTGACATAGAATCACTCAACCACCTGGGCCTCAGTTTCCCCCTCTACAAGTCAGGAGGGAGGAGCTTGAGACCTATGACCCTCTGACCCACAGCTCTTCTGATCCCTAACTTTCTTTCCCTCTCCATGGAAGTCACAGTGAACTCCTCGCAGTCTCTGTTACATGCATGAACAGCATTTGAGGGAAAATACTTAGTCCTTGGCCTGTACTGGATATGAGAATCACAGGCCAGGAAACTCTGGCGGAACTGACGGCCCTCACCCCATCTTGCTCATCAAATGGAGAATTGTTCTTTAGTGTCTCTTCCACACTCCCAAAGCCTGCTGATGGTCTCTCCCTCCCTACTTTGCCATCACATTATGGAGCAATTAAAAGGTATTGGAATCTAATGCCTGAGAATGTCCTTTTTTATTTATTCCACCAGCACTATCTTCTTTGAAAGGTCACCTTCCAAATCAGCAGGGTGTGGTGAAGAGATGCTAGGCTTGACTTCTCTGGGTCTCACTTTCTCTCATCATCTATAAAATGGGTGTGTTAATAGCTACAGTGCCCGCCTCGCCCAGTTAGGCTCAGTGAGAGAATGCCTGTTGTAAGAGCAATTGGCAAGGCTTCAAGTGTTAGCAAAATGTCGCCTCTAACAGTTTTTGCCACCTCCTTTTCTAGGCTCCACTCCCGACTCTCTGTACTTCTTGCTCTACCATTGTACCAGGTGGGCGCCTTCCCCTCCCCTCAGTCCCAGTGTTTCGTGTTGCCTTCCCCATTAGAATAGAAGCTCCTTGAGGGCAGGTACCATCTTTTTTTTTTGCTTACTTCTTTGATGCCTGGTACTCTCTATACAGAAGAAGATGAGATCTGCCCAGCGTCCAGCCACAAGCAGCTGTGTCAGAAGTAACAGGAGAAAAGCTGGTTTGGAAACCTGCTCTTCCTGAGTTTGGGAGTTTTCCTCTCCCGTTATATGCTTTGGAAAGGTGAAGAGCAGCCACCCGACTGCTGGAGCGGGAGGGAAGGAGGGAGGGAGGGAGGGAAGAAAGGAAAGGAGGAAGGGAGGGAGGAAGGAAGGAAGGAAGGAAGGAAGGAAGGAAGGAAGGAAGGAAGGAGGGAAGGAAGGAGGGAAGGAAGGAAGGAGGGAAGGAAGGAAGGAAGGAAGGAAGGAAGGAAGGAAGGAAGGAAGGAAGGAAGGAAGGAAGGAAGGAAATGGTTAGTGAAAGGGAAAGCGGGATTACAAAGACTGAGCCTGGCTTCATCCAAGTTATGCCAAACATCTTTCTTTTTTTTTCTTTTTCTTTTTTTTTTTTTTTACAGGATTACTAAACTAATTAGAATGGAAAATGCCAGGGAGAGAGCTGGACTAGATTTTAGCCAAGCTCTCGATAAATCATTTCATATTATTCTTGTGGAAACCTGGAGAGATATGGATTAGATAATACCATCATCTGCAGTCAAATCTGCTTGGCTGGACTGAAAGCTGTTATTAATGGTTCAAAGCCAATTTGAAAGGAGGTCTCTAGTGGAGAACCACAGGGATCTGCGCTTGAACTTGGATCATTTAACATTTGGTCCGGCTGTTTTTGTTGTTTGTACTTCTCTCTCAAAGAGGATCAGTGACATCAGGAAGGTGATGCCATGACATGCAAGTAATTTGGATTTAAGTGAGGAAGGTTGTGCAAAGTCACCAGCCTCACTTTCTCCTCAGGAGCCATCTGGGTCCAGTGGCCAGATATAGATCAGGATGACTAGAGATGACCCCAGATGCAGCGGGAGACCTTGGCATTCTCAAGTCTAACGTCTTTAACAGGTCTCAGTTTGCCTGAAGCAACACCCATTCAGTGATGCGGATAAAGGCATAAATGGCTGGCTCATCCAATCTGCAGACGATTGAGAGGGGTGGCTCATCCAGTGGTTAACAGAATCAGGACGCTGACAGGCTGATATACTGGGTTGACTCCAAGAAGATGAAATTGGGTAGGGATCCACTGGAGCACAAAAATCTCAATTTCAGAAGCATAAGATGGAGGAGGCAGAAGTGTGCTAAAACTGCCATTGTTCCAGAAAACGATCTGGGGTTCTTAGTGGACTCTCAGCTCAGTACGAGTCAGGAATAAAATTCAGCAGGAAAAGCAAACACATAAGCAAATACAGGCATGGGCTGCACTGAGAAGGGCAGTTTCCAGGAATGAGGAAGAGCTGGCGCCACTGTGCTAGAATAATAATAATTATAGCTAACATTTATAGAGCACCTACAGTATCCAAGCAATGAACCAAGTGCTGTACAATTGTCATCTCATTTGATCTTCCCAAGAACCCTGGGAGGTAAGTTATTATCCCCTTCTACAGATGAGGAAACTGAGGCAGACAGCAGTTAAGTGACTTGCCCAGGGTCACACAACTGGTAAGTATCTGAGGCGAGATTTGAACTCAGGTCTTCCTGCCTCCAGGCAGAGTGCTCTGTGCCCTGTGGCACCCCCTAGCTGCCCCAGTTCTGGGTACCACAGCTGAAGAGGCCGTTGATAAATTGGAGGGCTTCCAGAGGAAGACAAACAAGATGGTAAAGGGCCTTGAGTCCATGTCACATGAAGACTGGCCGAAGGCACTGGAGAAGGGAAGGAAGACTCAGGAGTCCCGCCAGCCAAGAATCCAAGGGCTCTCTTTGTGGCGACAGGATCCCCACTGGCTCTGCTTGGCCCTGAGGGCAGAGCCAAGGGGGGAGGGGAACGTCCTCCCATGGAGGCCACAGGTGGCCGCAGGCACTGCCTCCATCAAGGGCTGCAAGAAGAAGGGAGGGGGCGTGTTAGCGGACATTTCCTTCCTGGACCCGTTGGCGGAGAGGTGGCTTAGCGAGGTCCCTTCCAAATCACCCTGAACCACTCATGAGGATGCTGACAGTGACAGTGGGGATGGTGACGACAGCACAGAGCCCCAGAGAGAGTGCTGACCTTGGAATCAGGCAGTCCTGGGTTTGTGTCCTGCCATGGCCAAACGCTGGCTCTCTCACTCTAGGCAAGGCACTGGGGGTGCCCCCAGCAGGAAACCCTCCAAGACTCTGCGTCACAGACGAGTCGGGTGCACACACTGATGGAGGGAGCTTCCTCCGTCCAATCTAACCTCCACTCAGCTGCCAAGTGACTTTCCTAAAGCACAGATCTGATCCTGTCACCCCACCCTCACTCCATATACCAGGGTGGCTCCCTATTACCTCCAGGATCAAATACAAAATCTCCTGGCATTTTGAGCCCTTCTTGACTTGACCCACTCCTATCTTTCCAGTCATACTTTCTCCTCTCTGCATGTGCTACAATCCAGGAACACTGGCCTCTTTGCTGCTACACACACACACACACACACACACACACAGCACTCCATTTTGCAGGGGCAGCTGGGTGGCTCAGTGGATGGAGCACTGGGCCTGTGGGCTGGAAGATCTGGATTTGAATGTGCCTCAGAAACTTACTAGCAAGTTGTGTGACCCAAGTCACTTAACCTCTACCATCTGTAAAATGGGGTAACTACCAGCCCCTGTTCACCAGGGTTGTTGTGTGGATCAAATGAGGTAATTGTGAAGCGCTCAGCAGAGTGCCTACAACATAGTGTGGCACTTAAAAGTTTGAGAGATCATTTCTGGCTAATTTAATTATTTTATTAGTAATGCCAGCATTTCAATAAAAGGATGGTCATTTGGAGTCTCTCAGATCAAAGACAATACGGTCATGGGCTCATTGGGGCAGGGGTGTTTGGGGGGCGGTGATGACAATGAACTCTGATTGGCTAACAATTAACGAGAGAATGAATATTACAATGAGGGCCTGAACCTATTCAAATGAACTTCCATCCAGTCACTTACTTCTATGTCCCCCAGCCTCGATCTACTCAGAGTTTATCCCCCGCCCCAAACCTGAAGTGGGTGGGGTCTGAATCCAGTCTCATTATCAGTAATGTCCTTCAAGAGACTGAACTTTAGAAACCAGGACTTCAGAAAAAGAGGAGAAACTCGGGATCTCCCCAAATCACCATCTCTACCTATTCTTATTAAATGTTTGCACCAACCATCCCTCGGGCTTCCTCCAAGCCCCAGCTAAAATCCCACCCTCTGCAGGGAGAAGTTCTTGATCCCCCCAATTCGAGTGCCTTCTGTCTATGAGTTCTTTCTTACTTGTCACGTCTTTGGCTCGGCCGCAGGTAGCTGCTTGGTGTCGTCACCCTCTCCCCCCCTCCCCCCCCAGACTGTGAGTTCGGTGAGGGCAGGAACTACCTTTGGCTTTCTTTGTATCACAATGCTTGATAAACGCTTCTTGACTTACTATTCACAGCGGGGAAATTGCGTGTCTGTTCTGAAATACCAATCATAACTGGCCTTTGTACAGCTCCTCGTGCTAAGCCGACCCTTACCTTCATCATCCCCATCTCTCATACAGTACATGAGATAATCCTTCACAAGTCAGAAACAATTTGAATAAGCGAGAAACCAGGTAAGCTGAGTGGGATGGATGTCTTGCATTTGGGCCAGGATTTGGGGCTGACTTCTGTGCAGGATGGGATGGTGCTCATCGCATTTCTGTGCTGGTGTCGAAGACATTTGTCTGGCCAGCTAGGAAAAGCACTGCTTCCGCGCCCCTACGCCCCTGAGCCTCCGCACCCTGTGCCCCTGCGCTGCTGGTGCTACCCTGCCTCCCTCCTGGGCCTCGGAGCTCTCACGTTACCATGGGGATACCTTTCCCCTGTCAGGAGCACATGGCTTTCCCTGCCGCCCGCTTCATGCCTTGCCAAGCTGGGGAGGGCTTGGAGCGTGGTTAACAATACCTTGCCAAGATTCAGCTGGAGGGAGGAAAAATATGGAATGCAGAGGTGAGAGATTAAAGGTGGGAGGGAATGGGAAGGAAGACACAGAGCTTAGTATTAAACCCCGAAGGAAAGTGAAGGGGAGAATGAGTCTGGCCCAAAGGAGCCCTTGTCACTCACAGCTGTCCAGAGACAGCCTGGTAGGGTGAAAGGGCAGCCCACCTGGTGGGCACTTCCAACCTGTGGGACTGCCACAAGTCACTTCATCTCATTTCCTCATCTGCAAGACGTGGCTCCCTTCCGCCTCTAGCTCCTCTGGTGTCTCCTGCCCCTCTCGGACTCTCCATCAGGGCTTCTAACCTTCCTTCGTGCCAAGGACCCCCTGGAAGTCAAGTGATTCCCTTCTCAAATGTTTTTAAATACGTATTTTTAAAATACATAGAATTGATACTTGATTGCACGCTGCCATGGGGGGTGGGAGGGAGGGGAGAAAATTTGAAACTCAAGGGATTCTGGAACTGAATCTTGTAAACTAAAAGTATAAACAAATCAGTTTTAAAAATACATAGGATTGCAGAGAAAACTAACTATAAAGTGAAGAACAGCAAATTATTTTTTAAAAAATTTCTCCGACTCCGGGTTAAGAACTTTTAATAAACTCCCCAGTTTTCCTCTTTGTAAGATGAGGGTGGGAGAAGCAGAACAGCAGGGTGGCAAGAGGGTCACATTCAGAGTCCAAAGTCCTGGGCTCAGATTCTGCTTCTGTGACTCTGTACCCCAGGCAGTTCCTTAAGACTCTAGAGAGCAGAGCAGGTGTTGATCTGCACCAGTAGAGGGAGCTTCCTCCTATTGGAGTTCCTCAAACCAATCAAGTCCCTGGTCTAGAACCTGTCTTTAAGAGGAGAGCAATGGAAGATCACAGGTGTCTTCTAAAGAGTAATGGATTTAGGGTTTATCTAAGCCTCTCATTTCATAGATGGGGAAACTGAGGTCACACAGGTAGGAACAGAAGCAAGATTTGAACCCAGTCCCCCTTACTGCAGATAGAGGGCCCTTTCCATTGCACCATTCTGCAGTAGTGCCTATAGATTTCTACATTGTTTC
>CM053586.1:6363471-6399423 GCA_028646515.1 Pseudochirops corinnae | reverse complement strand
AGAGTGCTTTTGAGATTCTTTTACCATCTGGCAAAGTCGACTTTTTAAGGCATTCTTCTCCTCATTGGCTTTTTGGTCCTCTTTTGCCATTTGAGTTAATCTATTTTTTTAAGGTGTTATTTTCTTCAGTCAGATTGTTGACTCTCTTTTCATGATTTTCTTGCATCATTCTTATTTCTCTTCCTAATTTTTCCTCCACTTCTCTTATTTGGTTTTCAAAATCCTTCTTAAGCTGATCTATGGCTTTTAGGAAATCTTCATGTTTCTTGGAAGCTTTTGGTGTGGGAGTTCTGACTGTGTTGTCTTCCTCCCAATCCATGCTTTGATCCTTCTTGTCCCCAAAGGAGGAATCTAGAGTTTGGCTGCTGTTCTTACTTTGCTTCCTTTGCCTGCTCATGTTGGCCAGTCAATGATTTTTTTTTAGCTCTGTGGAACTCTGCTTCCAGAGCGGAAAGCTCTGTCCCAAATTGCTGGAGTTTTCCCAGCTGCCAGAGGTATTGGGGGACTGTCATTTTTTTGCAGCCTACACCAACTTTGGCTCACTGAAAACGCATCCCAGGAACACCACCTAAGACCATGATCCGGATCTAGGCTGCTCAATGTAAGAGCACTTGGCCTCTGAATGATTGCTTGGCCCCCTTGCAGTCTTCAGGCCGGGAACTCTGAAGCAGCCACATGGAGGTGGCTGCAGGGCCACCACTTCTGCCACTTCCTTGCCCTGGAGGCAGTTTGGGAGGACCGCTTTTCTCCCCCAAGTTTAGCTGAGTACCATTGACCTTTCACTTAGTCTTTGTTCCTTATGGCTTGATAATTCTGGAAACTGCCACAGATACTGTTGATCCACTCTCCTGAAGGCTTCAGCTGTGGCTCATCCTGGCCGCCCTCGGGTCCACACCTTGGTTTCAGGGTGGGCTGGTTTCGGCTTCCCGTGCTGCAGTGATCCCTTCCTGCCGAGCTGCCTTCAGTGGTGGCTGTATTTTTATGAGTTTTGGAGCCCTAAAATTTGTTTAGAATCATATTTTATGGGTATTTGAGGTGGCTACTTGGTAGCTGTGTTACCTTGCTGCTCCTATGCTGCCATCTTGGCTCTGCCCCTCCCGGAAGTAGTCTTAAGTGATTTTAACATTCTTGGCCTGCTGCTTCAGGGGAATGTGCAAGATAGAAAGACAGGGAAGGATTAAAAGTTCTCCAATGAATTTTTGGACCCAAGATGTTGTTGTAGGGGTACAAATCTCTGCATCTGAAATCTCTAATAAAGGTCTAAAAGCCCAAATATGGAGAGAATTATCATAAGTGAAGAACACCATGAGTCATTCTCCCCAAAATGATGTTCCAGTATGTTAATATAAGTGCATAAAGGAATTATAAACTGTTAAACTCCTGCGAAATTTTGGCTTCAACCAGGAATCCTAAGTTAGATGCAAATTTAAAGCCTTTAAAGCTTTTCTTATCTTAAGCAATCTGGTTAAAATGACAAACTGGAAATAGTGTGGAAGATTTACAGGAAGAAAGGCACACAAATGTGCTGTTGGTAGAAATAGGAATGGTTTAGCAATTCTGGAATTCAATTTGGAATTTTGAGGCAAAAGTGATTTAAATGTCTATACCTTTTGCCCCAGAGAGCTCAGTAAAAATCATATACTCCAAATATATAAGTATAAAAAAAAATCTGTCACATAAAGTGAAAGATTTCTAACAGCACTTGTAGAAAATGTGGGGAAGTAGGGTCCCAAAGATTGTGGAATACCCAAACAAATTATGATACCCACATACAATACAGTGTTATTGTGTCATAGCAAATGATGAACATAAGGAATTCCAAGAATCATAAGAACTTACACAAAACTGGTTCAAAGTATACAGAATGAAGAAAATATACATATATACATACAATATCCCTAAGTACCTCTCTCTCTTTCTCTCTCTCTCTCTCTCTCTTTCTCTCTCTCTCTCTGTGTCTGTCTGTCTCTGTCTCTCTCTCCCTCTCCATATCTATTTGCCCATCCATGCATCTATCTGTCTTTCTGTCTGTCTGTCTATCTGTCTATCTACATGTATTTATCTTCCATATATCCATATCGGTGTAAATGGAAAGAGCAAATACCCCCAACCATAGTGTACACAAGGAAAGAGGAGAAATGTACTTTCCTTCTTAGACTGGAAAGATGGGAGCTGTTGGGTGCATAACATTGGAAATGCTTCAGATATTACTGATGTCAGTTTGGGATTAACTGGTTTTTTTTTCTTCTTTGTTACAAGCAAAAATCCAGTGGATAAATGAAGGCTAGAAGTAATGCTGTAGGCCAAGTCTGTTTCAGGAAGGTCTTCTGTCTCCAGATTGGGATTAGGATAGAATAAGATATACCTTGATCATCTGATAGGTAACAAAAGATGAATTAGTTGATAGTAGTATGGAAAGAATGTTCATCAAGGAGCCAGCATTGGTTCAGTCAAGAATTTCCTTAACAGAGTGGCTAGACAGCACAGTGAATAGAGCACCGGCCCTGGAGTCAGGAGGACCTGAGTTCAAATCCAGCCTCAGACACTTAACACTTACTAGCCATGTGACCTTGGGCAAGTCACTTAACCCCAATTGCCCTGCCTTCCCCCCTCCAAAAAGCAAAAAAAATCCTCCCTTATCCTCCCATTTCCTATGTTTCCAGGTCAGAAGCATATATATATATATATATATCCCAAAGAAGGAGCCCCAGATTGTTCCTGTATAGAGTTTTGTACTTAGGTGGCTAGCAAGTTATAATGATCTGAGATGCAGTACCCTGAACCAATCAAGTCTAAAACACAGTTTCAATAACTTTTAAGGAAAAACCAGTCTCTCTTGAGTGACAAAGATGTCGCCCCTACCACAAGAGATAAATTAAAGAAAGATATTGTGATATTTAAAAAGAAAGGAATCGATAAAGGATAAAAACCCAAGAGATACTATGTAAAGGACTTTTAAGCTTCTTATTTTATTTCTATCTTGTCTAAAGAGTGATCTACCAGTTAAAAAGGGAAAATGACTCAGCTTCGGGGAGAATTGAGTCTGAGGAGAGGACTCATAGCTATTTAAATGAGTTCACCTATTTTTGTTGTTCATTTGTTCAGTCATGCCCAATTCTTCATGACCCCATGGACCACAGCATGCTAAGTCCTTCTTTCCTCTACTATCTTCCACAGTCTGTTCAAGTTCATTTTTATCGCTTCCATGGCATGTTCTATCCATCTCATTCTCTGTCATCTCCTTTTCCCTTTGCCTTCAATCTTTCCCAACACCAGGGTCTTTTCCAATGAGTCTCATCTTCTCATTATGTGACCAAAGTCTTTAAGCTTCAGCTTCAGTATTTGAGCTTCCAGTGAATAGTCTGAATTAATTTTTTCAAGTATTAACTGATTTGATCTCCTTCCTGTCCAAGGGACTTTCAAAAATCTTCTCCAGCACCATAATTTGAAAGCATCAATTCTATGACTTTTGGCTTTTCTCATAGTCCAATTCTCATAGTCATACATTGCTATTGGAAAAATCATAGGTTTGACCATATAGACCTTTTTTTTGGCAAGGTGATGTCTCTGCTTATTAATCTGCTGCTCAGATTAGCTATAACTTTTCTTCCAAGAAGTAAGTGTCTTTTAATTTCATGGCTGCAGTTGCCATCTGTAGTGATCTTTGAGTCTGAAGATATAAAATCTGATACTTCTCCTATGTCTTCTCCCTCTATTTGCCAGGAAGTGGTCAGACCAGTTGCCAAGATTTTTTTTATGGTAAGCTTTAAGCCAGCTTTTACACTCTCCTCTTTCACCATTATCAGGAGGATTCTAAATTCAAATAAATTTCATCCCAAATACAACAAAGTCCTGATTAGTCATTACTATCTCTTAATGACTCTCCTGGAGTGGTCAGTATGCATTGAAATATGCACTATTCAAAGTTATGATTTATGAAGTATGGTAATTTGTTACAATCCAATAGTGTGCAGAGTGACTTCAAATAATGCAACCATTTCACAGGATTCATTATTTGCACTACTTGAGACCAAAGTATAGTGAACAATCTTGTAAATCATTTGGAACCATTTGGTGAGCCTTGGGGACATCTTATAAAATAACAGAAATACTTATGAAGAGACACTTAAGCAAGATTTATTTTTAAGACAAAATGTTTATGTCAGAATCTACACCCAGGAGCTCTTATTCCCCCTCAGTGCATCACTCCCTAGGGAATTCATGATTATTAGGAGCTAAGATCAAAAATAAATTATTCTAGATTATCTTTTCTTCCTATGCACTTACTAAAACACTAGAAATAATATTAATGGATTTCCATAAGGCAATTGAAAAAGGTAAAAATCGGTTGATCATAATAAGCAACAAGATTTATTAAACACCTACTAAGTTCTAGGCACTGCGTTAAGTATTGGAGATAGAAAGTCAAAAATAGTGTCTGCCCTTAAGGGGCTTACATTCTAATGGGGAAGACAACCTGCAATTAACAATGTGTATATGAGGTATACATAGGAAAAATTGGAGATAATCTCACAGGGGAGGCACTAGCAATGTGTGGGGAGGGGAAAGAGAGAACCAGGAATGGCCCACTGCAGAAGTGTGGATTTGATCCGAGTCTTGAAGGCAACCAGGGAAACCAGGAGAAAGAGGAGTCAAGGAAGAGCATTCCAGGCATGAGAGAAAGTGAAAAGGGTCAGGGCCTTGTGCAAGGCATAACAAGGAGACCTGTGTTGCTGGATTGTAGAGAACTGGAAAGGACTAAAGTATAAGTAGACTGAAAAGGTAGGAAGGAGCCAGGCATGAAGGGTTTTAAAGGCCAAACAGAGAAATTTAGATTTGATCTTACAAATAACTGGTCTTTGGAACTTATTGATTATAGGAGTGACATGGTCATATCTATATTTTAGGATGATCACTTGGGCAGCTTAATGTAGGATGGAGTGGAGTGGGGAAGGAATTCGTAGTGAAACACTTCAACCCAAAGAATTTTGTTTAATAAATTATTCCCACTTGGGAAAGAAGTCACTAAACTTTGGCATGAAACTTGCTTTGTTTCGTATTTCTCTCTGTGACTTACAGAAAGGTCAACACTTGTCTTCTCACAAAAGCAAGGCAAAATGCTATATGCTGGAACAGTGTTAGCCACTGGCACTTATTAATTTTTCAAAACACTATACTTAAATGAAGGTGCTGATCCTTCCTAACCACCCCATAAGGTGCAAACATCAGGGATTTAGTAGATGAGGAAGCTAAACCTCTAAAGGATTGTCCATTCCTGAAAGGCCACACCAAACTAGAACAGGTCAAGTTAGCCTGAGGAAAATGGTGCCAAGCGCTGAAAGATAATCTGCCTAATTTGCATTTCAGCAAACAGTAGCTCAGCCTCTCAGCCATCATAGCAGCAGGGAAATCACACCCTGTGGCAACAGTCTCAGACCAAAGTTGAGTGTGTCCAAGCTGAAAACTAGAAGCCAGAAAGTTTGAAAGAAACTAGGGTGAGTTGCATGCAGAAGCCTCATCCCACATCAAGGACAAGAATACTCGAGCCTAAGATCGGGGACCAGTTAGGACCAAAGCTGACTAATAAATGGTAAAAAGGTGGGATATCCTAAAATGGGACTATAACCATCATACACGCCAAGACTCTCATTTTACAGATGAAAAAATTGAGATTAAGAGATAGAAGTGACTTGCTCAAGGTCTCAGAGTTACTAAATATCAAAGGTTCTTTAATTCTAGAGCTCATTGGTTTGTCTGCCTAGCTGACTCTGCAGGAATGCGAAGTGTAGCAGAGAAAATATGTTTGATCATGGTAGCTGGAGAAACTTTAATGGGGACTTGGATCAATGGATTCATCGGCCTGGTGAACTGCATAGACTGGGCAAAGAGCAGGAAATTATCTTTGGTGGATTTCATCCTCGTGAGTCTGGCCTTCTCCAGAATCTGCCTGCTGTGGATCATGCTGGTTGATGGATTTGGGAGGGTCCTCTACACAGACAGCTATGATACCAAAGAAACCACGCACATCTGTGGGCACTTGTGGGTTACTGCGAACCACTTCAGCTCCTCCTTTGTCACCTGCCTCAATGTCTTCTACTTTCTGAAAATTGCACGCTTCTCCCACCCCATCTTCCTCTGGCTCAAGTGGAGAACCACTAGGGTTGTTTTCATGATCTTGCTAGGGTCTTTGGTAATGTTCTTGTTCCTGAGTCTTCCCCTGAGGGAGGAATTCAAGGATGCCTTCATTAGGAGCACAAGAAGGAAAGAGGAAAAAAACTATACTGGACCTTTCCAAATGAGGATGAGCCAGATTATAGTTGTACAGATTTTCCTCTACCTTGGGCCTCTCATCCTTTTTATCATGTCTCTCATCTCCTGTTTCCTGCTGATCTTGTCACTATGGAGACACACCTGGCAGATGCATCTCAATGCCATGGACTCCAGGGATCTCAGCACAGAGGCCCACATGAGAGTTATAAAATGGATGATCTCTCTCCTCTTCTTCACTTTTCTCTACTACTTGGGCATTTCCATAACCATCTCATCCTCCAAGCTGGAGAAAAGCCTGCAAGAAGTGCTGGGAGTTGCCGTAGCAGGATTTGGTCCCTCAGGCCACTCTTTCACGTTGATTCTGGGAAACAGCAAGCTGAGGCAGGCGTCCCTGTGGGTGTGGCAACAAACCCTGTTCTGCCTCAGAGGAGGAAAACCTCAGCTTGAAAAGCATAGGAAACTTGGAACTTTCTGAGGACCATCAAGTCATCACGGAAGGTGTGTGTCACTTCTCTGTCTCTCCATTCAACAGAGCATTACCGATTGCAGGAACTAACTAGTGTAGTTTATTTGGGGCAATATGAGCAGCTCTGAGACTCTTTGGACAAAGTTTAAAATGCTTGTTGTTACATAATCACGTTAGGGGACATACCATCATAGGAATAGCCACAAGGGATAACAGGGGTCATTAGCCTAAACCCCTCATTTTAAAGATGAGGACCCTGAGGCCCAGAGAAGACTCAGTATCATAGATCTAAAACAGGAAGGGACCTCAATGCATCATAGGATTATGGGACAAGAGTCATTAGGTACCTCAGATACTATCTTGTTCAATCTTCTCATTTTATAGATGAGGAAACTGAGGACCCGGAGAGCTCATAGGATCAAAGATTTGGAACTGGACTGGATATCTACTCCCTAGCTATCATATTACAGAAAAGAAATTGGAGGTTAGGTGACCTGTCCAGAGTCATCTACATAACAGTGAGGACAGAATTCTACTCAGGCCCTGTGCATCCAAATTCAGTGTACTTTATATTACAGCTCACTCCCCACCCTTCTTGGTGCTTTATCTTGTCACCTCCCTTTTTACTCCTCAGATCTGTCCTCTGCTCCCAGACCCTTGATGTCTGACCTCTTTAGTAGCCCACCTGACTCTGGCCTTCTGATGCAAAAGCAAAGTTTTCCTAGCTAGTGTTTTTGGACCTAGCAGAGGGGTTAATACCAATGCTGAATGTCAATCCAGAAAAACCCTGTTCCTCAGGTGACACTTTTAGTTTCTTTTGGGGAAAAGCAAATAAAAATCATTGTCTCTGAGTGGCTGGTGGTAGATAATACTGTAAAATGGAAAGAGTTCTTGCTCTTGGGAGACTTCCATTCTAGTAGGAAGAAGGCACATGTGACAATAATCATCTCCCAAAACAGAATGAGTATTATATCCCTATTGGAAAGATGGGAACCTCATTAAATGTAAAGGTTCTAGAGAAGAATCTACAAGGCTGATGTGGATGCCATAGGAGGTAGAAGGTTATCACTGAAAAACCCTTTTCTCTGATTTTGTGTGAGCCTTTTTAATTAATAAAAAAGACATTCAATAACAGTAACAATAACATTAATGAAAGAAGACATTCAATAACAGTCATTTGAGATATGTGCAGATTATTTGTTTTGCAAACTGCCGAATAAAAGCAGTGCAAGAAAGGTAAATGAATAGAACTACAAAAGAAAGCTCAAGTCATGAAATGGATTACATCAGACATAAGGAAAGAGAAAGACATGGGGTTAAAACACAACCGCAAAAGCAAAACAGAAGGATTATTAGGTTGTACACAAGGAAATAAAGATGAAAGCAGAATTTTAATAGAAAAAGTTGTGTTAGAGGAGCAAACTGGAAATACCATGTATTTAAACCTTACAAAACCTGGCCTTCAGATGACTAATTTTTTTTTTATTTATGAAACTGAATTGCAGAATGGGAGAGCACATAAATGGAAAGACAGGAAGAAGTTAGAAGGAAATGTGTGATGTACTCTTCTCAAACCAATGGTAAACAGTGAAGGGAAAATAGTTCCTGTAGTCTCCCAGGAAGAAGAAGGCCTATAGAAGGGTGAGTTATGTGATAAAGGGAAAAATTGAAGCAGAGGCAAAGAAAGAGAAAAGTACCAATTCTGTGGGAGGAGGGAGTCTTGCTAAAGAACACCTGAGTGAGTGAAATGCTTACATGGATAGCATTCTGTTTCCGGAGAAAGGAATCAGAGTGTCTGAGTATAGCTGATAGCCAAAAGAAAGGGAGAGGAGGTACACAGAGGAAATTTCATGGCTAGTGGGAAAGAAAATGATCTCAGGGAGAAAAGGGGGCAGAAAAGGATTACACAAGCAGGGATACAGGGCAATTTGGATCATGGGAAAGTTTATCTTCTTTATCTCAGGCAAGAATTGGTACTTCTAAGAGAAACAACAGAATGAAAAAGGGGGAAGGCAATAAATAAAAGGCAATAATATAGAAACTGTTTTGAAAAGAAAACTCAAAATAGGTACTTTAGAAGCGTTAATTCCATGAGGAACACAGAAAGTAAAGAAGGAATAAATGACTAAAAGAAGTGTAAACCAAAGAATAATTAATAACTTCACATCCACAGAAAGGGAAGAGAATTAATGAAAAATGAGGAGGAGAAAGTTTTTTTTTGTTTAGTTTTGTTTTTGTTTTTGTTTTTGTTTTTTTTTTAGGACAAGTCACATTAAAAAAAACACTAACAAACAAAAGAAGTTGAAGGGAGGAGAGAAAGGGGGGAGGTTTATATGACTACTCAACTTAGAGAAAAAAAGAAGGGGAAAATTATATAAGTAGATAAAAGTAAAATACTAAAAGGGATTAATAAGAAAAACTCCAAAACCAGGAAAAGGAGTAAAAAATGGGAGGCAAAAGGTTTTAAGGTGATGAGTAGAGAACATTTGGAAATAGAGTGTCCTTAAAAGACTAAATAGGAATTATTATGAAGACGAAGTACTATCTTTAAAGAAGAAATAAAAGGAAAAAAAAGAGTTCAGAAAAATCACTATTAGAGACAAATGAAAGGAATATATGCTTGTGAATATGTGTTTTATAAATGTATATAATTCTCCTAACTTTAAACCTGAATGGATTAAACAACCAAATTAAATGAGAGTGACATAATGAATAAGAAAACACAACCTCAAAACCATCTATGTATAAGGAACACACTTAAAGGTCAGAGAAATACACAGATTAAATTTGAGACAGACTTCAACAAAATTTCCTATGTATCAGAGGAATCTCAACTACCAGGAGTTGTAATCATGCTATGAGACAAAGTGAAAAACAAACAAGTGTGACATAAATATAGATAAATTAAAAAAAAAACTACATTATACTCAAAGGAACCATAGAGAACAAACCAAAGTCCATATGATATGTATGTTCTCCAATATTTTAAAATAAAAAAACAACTGAATTACAAGAAGAAATAGAGAGAAATATAATAATAGGAGAAGATTTAACCATCCATCTTGAACTTCTGGACAAATCTTTCTATGTCTCTGCTGGGTCTTTTAATTGGAGGTTGAATTTTCCATTGAGCTCTGTCTTTTCCATCAGGAAGGTCTGGAATTCTGTTATGCTACTGAATACCCACCTCCTTGCCTGGTAGATTATGCTCAGTCTGGCTGGATAGGTGATCCTTGGTTGTAGCCTGAGCTCTTTTGCCTTGCAAAAAATCATATTTCAGTTCCTTTGATCTTTCAACGTTGAGGCTGCCAGATCCTGTGAGATCATCATTGTGGTTCTGCAATATTTGAATTTTTTTCTTTCTGTCTGCTTGTAATATTTTCTCCTTTACCTGATAGTTCTGGAGTTTGGCCACAATGTTTTGCGGACTTTTCAATTTGATATTTCTTTCAGGAGGTGTGTGGTGGATTCTCCCAATTTCTATTTTACCCTCTGGTTCTAGGATCTCAGGGCAGCTTTTCTTGATGAGCTCTTGGAAAATATTGTCCAGACTCATTTTTTCATCATGATTTTCTGGTAGACCAATGGTTCTCAGATTGTCTTTCCTTGATCTGTTTTTGAGGTCAGTTATTTTTCCATTGAGATATTTTACCTCTTTTTCTAATTTTTCAGTCTTGATGTTTTATTTGACTGATTCTTGGTTCCTCATAGACTCATTGGCTTCAATTTGGTTGATTCTAGTTTTTATTCTCCTCAGTTATTCTCTCAATTATTCTTCCCAGTTAGTTTTTGAAGCTCCTTTTCCATATGCTCAGATTTCATTTTTAGTTCACACATTTTACTTTTTAAGATGCTGTTCTCTTCATTGTAATGTTTTTCTAATTTTGCAATTTTGTTTCTATAAGAGGTGCTGATTTTATCTTCTACCTCTCTAACCCAGATTTCAAAGTTCTTTTTGAGCTCATTTAGGAATGCTTTCTGTGCCTGAGGATCATGTCATAGTCCCTATTAAGGCTTCAGCTGCAGGTGTGGACTCAATACTATCTCCTTCTGAGTTTGATTCCTCCCTCTCACCATAATAGGATTCCAGAGTCTTTGTCTTTGTAGCCTGCTTTCTTCCCATTTTGAGGCAGGACTTTAGCCATGTCCTTCCTCTGGGCTTCCTAATCCTTTACTGCTTGAAATTTTCCTTTGGGGAAATAATTACTGTGTTTTTGAGTGTGTGTGTGTGTGTGTGGGGGGGTGTATTGGAGCAGTCAGGGTTCACTCTGCCACCTTGGTCCCTGGAAGTTTAAATGGGGTTTTTTTTCTTTAAATTTCCAGGCTGTGATTGGGTAGTCCTGGTAGTAGCTGCTGCCCCTGCCTCAGGCCCTGCCTTTGTCTCTTACCCAGGTCAGTCCAAGCCCCATCTTGTATTGATAGGCCTAGTTATGGCCCTTGTGGTTGGTGGATCAGCAGGCCTCTTGGCAAGTGCCACACTGGGTCGTCGGGGCCTCCTTTTCTCTGATTTTAAATTTCCAGAAAATCAAGGAGACAATGCATGTTCCTTTATACAAGAAATGTCTATGCCTAATCCCAAATGGGGCATGACTCCTCCTAACTTCTCATTCATTTGCCATAATCCTATCATGACAAGATGCCATCTATCCAATTATTATTATCTTTTAAATAAACAATTCCTCTTCATCCAGATTTCTTGATTGTTAAGAAAGGATTTTAAGCTAATGGAACTTTTCAGCAAGAATAGGGAGTGTTAGCGCCATTATGCCTGATCTTCATGGGACTACATTTGGAAGAATGTGTTCAGTTCTGGGCACTACCTTTTGAGAAGGATGCTGATAAGGCAGAGGGTGAATAAAGGAGGACAATCAAGATGATGAAGTAACTCAAGATCATGTCCTCTGAGGACTGCCATAGGAAATGGAGAGGCAAACACTGAGGATGGGACATAATAACTTTTTAAAAAAAATTCAAGGATTATAAGATGGAAGAGGGATTGGGCTTGTTCAAATTTTCCCTAGAAGATAAAATGAAGAACAATAGATAGAAACAGCAAAGAGACAAATTTAGTCTTGAAATATCTCATTTTTATTGCTTTTATTTTATCTACATCTTGTGAATTCTCTGGAATTTGGTTATCATAACCCTGGCAGTTTTCATTTTGGGATCTTGTTCAGGAGGTGCTCAGTAAATTCTTTCAATTTCTATTTTATCCTATGGTTTTAGAATGTCAGGGCAGGTTTCCTTGATAATTTCTTGAAAAATGATGTCTGGGTTCCTTTTTTTTTTAATCATGGTTTTTAGGTAGTCTAATAAATTTTAAATGATCTCTTTTGGATCTATTTTCCAGGTCAGTTGTTTTTTTTTTTCTAAGAAGATAGTACACATTATCTTCTATTTCATCATTCTTTTGGTTTCATTTTATGATTAATGGATTTCTCATAAAGTCATTAGCTTCTATTTGCTCCACTGTAATTGTTAAGGAATCATTTCCTTCAATGAGCTTTTGGATCTCCTTTTCAATTTGGCCAACTTGATTTGTAAGGTATTCTTCTTCTTATTGACTATTTGGAACCCTTGTACCATTTGGCCTAGTCTGTTTTTTAAGAGTTTGTGTGTGTGTGTGTGTGTGTCAGAGATTTTTCCCCATTGTTTGCTAATTTTCCCAGTCTCTTTGCTAAGGTAGGGCTCTGCTTCTAGGTTGTAGGGCAGACTGTTTCATACTTCAGCAGTTTTCTGTAGTTGTTCTCAGAGATACTTCTAGTGACCTGTTAAGTTTTTAGTTCTTGCAAGGTGATATAATCTAAGCAGAGGTCTTTACTCCTATCCTAGCTTGTGCTCTGGTCTTTGAGTGACCATTATCTTTTCTGACCCAGAAATGTGAGGAGAGTCCCCCCTCTACTATTGCCACAAGCTCTGCTATGCTAATGCTCCTCACCCTAACATGCCATCCAGGGCTACAACCTGGATCCAAGTATGGACAAAGCAACAGAGTACTGCCTCAGTGTTAGCAAAGACACCCCTGTAATTTTCTTCTGACCTGTTCTTTAACTTTCTTACCATCTGTGGACTGAGAGGTCTGTAAACAGTGCCTTGTCTGTACTGTGGTAGCCTGCATTGGATTATGCACCTCTCTCACCCTGGTGCAACAGACCATTCCTAGACTTGGGTGGGAAATTTATTTTCTCTGTCTTTTGTGGGTTCTATTGCTCTAGAATGTGTTTAGAGTCAATTTTAAAAGATATTTGGAGGGATTTGGGGGAGTTCTTAGGCTAATCGCTGTCATTACTCTACCATCTTCTGTTGATCTTTCATTAATGAATTCAAATGTCTCCTTGTGTGGTGCTTGTAAATTCAAATAGTTATAATTTATTATTTTATTTTATTTTCACTGTTGTAATGTCACCACTTGTCTCTTTTGAATATTTTGTGTTTGAATTCCATTTTCTTAATACCACCATTGCCTCTCTTGACTTTTGAGCTCATAGCTACATGCCATATTTTAAATTAAACTATTAACTTCAACTTGGACATCCCTTTTTTTCATTACATTTGTTTACTTTGATCAACATATTGAAGAACTTTTTTCTTGATTCATTCTATAGTTTTTTGAGCATTCAGGCCATTTATAATTCTTATGTGTAATTAACTTGCTTTCTGATATTTTCTTCTCATCATTCTTTCTGCAACCTGTAAGGAATGATCTCTAAAACTTAAAAATCTATTTTAACTATTAAAAGTAAATTAGTGAAACAAGTTATATTTTTGTTCCTTATTGTATTCATTCCTATCTTTCTATGAGGTTTAATTCCCTTCTTATTATAAATAGGAATTTTTCCCTTGGGTTGACAAGCATTTATTCCTCTATTCACCTCTACCATTTTATTTAGTTATTATCTGTAATGTATTTTAAGTCTTTTTAAGTAAGTTAACATGAACATTCTAAAACTCCTTTTTCTTTGGTAGTAATTTAACTAAAATTCTAATTTAATTGTTTCTATTACAGTAATAAAAGATTATACATGTTCTTTCTTTTTAAAATATAGAATTGTGAAATGTTGGTCCAGTAACTAAAAAGCTAAGGGGCACAAGTGATTTTATTCATCAGTGTTACTGATAGAAGACAAACAGTTTAGCTGTGATGGCGGTCTTCATTCCAAAGAGAACCAAAATGACACCACTATGTTGGAGTCAATCTGTAGCATGTTCAACTGTGGCTGAATCTGAGCTCAGCAGGCTCTACTGCAGGTAGGGCCTACATAGTCAACATGAACATTTGGAGTGGAGATGTCTCTAAATTTGTGCTTCTCACTTTCCTTTTGAAGTACTGAAATTCTATGTTGGTCATAGAGCACGTTGCTTCTTTGATGCAGACATGCCATGCTAAATGGTCTTTGTACAAGAGTCTCCCACGTCTCTGCCTCAATTGATTCCAAAGTTCATCACAGAGACCTTGAGAGTGTCCATGTAATTTTTCTTCTAAACTTTGAATGAGTGCTGTCCTTGTGTGAGTTATTAAAAAATAATCTTTTAGGCAAATATATGTTTGGTGTTTGAACGACATGACCAATGCATTGGAGTTGAACTCTCTGTAGTAGAGTTTGAATGTCTGGAAGTTCAGACATTCTCTTGCCAGGTGATCTTTGGAATTTTCCTAAGACAATTCAAATGGAAGTGTTACAGTTTCTTGGTAAGGCTCTGGTATATTGCCCATGTTTCACAGACATACAATCATGAGGTCAGCCCAATGGCTCTGTATACCTTCAGTTTGGTAGGCAACCTATTAACTCTACTTTCTCATGCTTTCCTTTGGAACCTCTGAAACAATGAAATAGTTCTGACAATACATGCATTGGCATCTTCATCTTATATAGATCCTTGGAAAATATGCTGCCAAAGTAAGTGAACTTATCCACCACATTTAAAATATCCGTATTTGCTGTTACTAATGGTTCCACATAAGGATAGGGTAGAGCTGGGTGGTGGGGAACCTATGTTTTCTTAGTGTTGTCAGGGTAAAATTGGCCACGTGTCAAGGATCCATACTATATTGCATTTTAGCCTCAGAAGCTACATTGAGCACACAGTTATCTGCAAACAGAAAGTCACCTATCAGTTCTCTCTTGAGTTTAGTCTTAGCTTGGAGGCTTTTCAAGATAAATAATTTACCATCAATAAAGTAGCTGATCTCAATACTATTTTCATCCTTGCTGAAAGTGTTGGATAAGATCAGTGAAAATATCATGTAAAAAGCTTGGGAGCAAGAACAAAACCATTGTTCTGACCTCATTGTTGTATGCATGTGAAACTTGGACAGTTTACTAGCACCATGCCAGAAAATTGAACCATTTCCATATAAATTGCCTTAGGAAGATTCTGAAAATCACTTGGCAAGATAACATATGGGACAATGAGGTACTTTCTTGAGTTGAACTGTCAAACATTCAGACCCAACTGTGGGTTTAGGAAATGAAAATTGATTAAGGGAGTGGTGTCTAAAAATACATTTCTAATAAATCGTTTGGTTTTTAAGTATGTACTTCTACTAGTTGACTGTCCATTAGCATGTTCCTGGGTCAAAATTCTAGTTCAGACTTTGATTGTGTGATGCCTGAACATGTCATCTCACCTCTCTAAAACTGCTCCATTATCTTTAAAGAGAAGAAAGAAATAACCTTTGAATTCATACTTTCAAAGGTTCCTGAAAAGAAAGCACTCTGGAAAACATATGATACTACATAAATGTGAATTATTACCATCTTTTCTCTAAAAACTTATTGTACACAGATCTCAAGAAAAAGGTAATAGTTGACAGTTTCTGCTTTCCTTCCTGATGCTAAGACAATATCTTTATGGTAGAATTGGCATGGTGTAATGCTGCTGTGTCTGAGTTACCATGAGTACCGAAAGAAAGGTGTTTCTTTTGACTGTGAACTTCCCAGGTTAGTGTCCCATTATAGCATAATTCATTGATAATTCTAAAACCTAAATGTGACTTACCAGAAATATCCAGCATGAGTTTGATTTTCTAAACAATTGATGATAATATCCATACTCAGTATGGTAGGAAATGATAGGGATGAAGCTGAATCTCTGTTTTGGGGGCTTTTTCACACTCCCCATGATATACATTACTGAAGGAGATTTATTGTACACACCTCACATGTTTGGATACAAAACAGGCTGAGACATAAATAGGAAAATATTGAAAGATGAGCTCTCCCTATTTGCATCTTAACATAGGACTCTTAATACTTTTCATGATCACCTCCCACAGAAAGAGTGTGTGCATCTTGTCTGGCTAGATTTAACTGAGTGGTTGGAAGGCACAGAGCATATCTTAGTGAAAATATTCTAACTGGGGACTAAACACTTTCTTGTCCAAGACAGAAACTTTATTAAATACAGAGAAAAAAATTACAGCATCACCACTACATGGGACGTACATATCATTAAATACTAAATCTGCCTGGAAGTTAATCCAATAGCAATAGCACCAAAGTATTATAGACATGGGGAACTTCCTAAGTGATCTCCTTATTGCTGCCATGCTAAGTAGTTGGGAGAAAATTTTTATGGTTCTGGTAACCGGTTTATCTCTATTGAGCATTCTGGTAAATGGACTCATATTTCTGGTGAATTTCATTGACTGGGTCAAGAGCAAGAAGTTACCATCAAGTGATCTCATCCTGGTCAGTTCGGCCATTTCCAGAATTGGATTGTCATGTGCAATAATATGGAATAGCTATTTAATTTTAATCTCTTTTGATGTACACACCTATGTAAGAACAATTGATGTCTTCTTGGTCCTGAGTCACAATTCAAGTATTTGGTTTGCAGCTATCCTCAGCATCTTCTACTTCCTGAAGATCAACAACTTCTCCAACCCTCTCTTCCTCTGGATGAAATGGAGAATTGACAGGATGGTCATCAAGCTTCTTTGGGTCCCCTTTATTATCTCTCTGTTTATTATCTTTCCAATGATGGAAAGAATGCGTTATTATTATAGAAATCTCATTAGTAGAAGAAATGAGAGAAATGTGTCACAGGAGGTGCAAGTGAGCAAAAGTAAGTTCCTCATGCTCCAAATTCTCTTTGCTCTTCTGAGTTTTATTCCCTTTATGGTATCTATGATCTCATTGTACCTTCTAATCTTCTCTCTGTGGAGGCATACCCGACAGATGCAAGTCACCACCCCAGGTTCCAGAGACCCTAGCACAGAAGCCCATGTTCGAGCCATGAAGGCTGTGTCTTCCTTCCTCATCCTCATTTTATTGTACCATATGGGTTTCTTTGCCAATTACTGAAGTCATTCAGAGGCAAAGAGTAAGCTGGTTTCCATGTTGAGCTTGTCAATCATGTTGCTCTATCCCTTTGGCCACTCAGTGATCCTGATTCTGTGGAATGGTAAGCTGAGGCAGGCCTCCCTCTGGGTGTGGCAGCCAGCTCTGTTCTGCCTCAGAGGAGGAAAACCTTAGCTTGAACATCTTTGGAAACTTGGTGCCTTCTATGGACCAACCAATTAATGTAGAATATTTTTTATTATTTCTCTGTTTCTCCATTCAATAGAGCATCTTCAATTGTAGGAACTATCTAATATAAAGTTCATTCTTGGTACCTTTGATTAGCTCTGTGGCTCTCTGGAAAAAGTTTGAAAAGCTTGTTGTTACATGATCACATTGAGGGACATAGGATCATAGGCTTAGAATCATAAAGGACGACAGAGGTCATTGTCCCAAAGCCCTCATTTTGTGGATAAAGACACTGAGGCCTAGAGAAGGCTCAGCACCACACATCTAAATCTGGAATTGACCTCAACACATCATAGGATCATAAGATGAGACTCATTAGGTACCTCAGATGCTGTCTAGTTTGAACCGTTCATTTTAAGATGAGGAATCTGAGGACCCAGAGAGATCACAGGATCAGAGATATGGAAATGGACTGGGTATCTACTCCCTAACTCTGAGATTACAGAAAAGAAATTGGAGAACCAGAAAGGTTCAAATCCAGTGTACTTCATATTGCCCCACACTGACCACCCATCTTGGTGCTCTCTCTTGTCACCTCCCTTTTTTTCCCTCAGATCTATCCTCTGTTCCCAGACCTTTGGTGTCAGACGTCTATAGTAGCCCATGTGACTCTGGCCCTCTGTCCAAAAGCAAAAATTTCCTACCTAGCGTTTTTGAACCTAGCTGATGGCTTTGGACAATGTATTTTAGAAAAGAGGAACCTCATGTCAATGCTGAGTGTCAACCCAAAAAACCCTGTTCCTCAGGTGATACTTTCAATCTGATTTGGGGAAGAGCAAACAAAAATCAATGTCCCTGAGAGGGTAATTTCAGATAACACTGAAAAAAAGAAAGAGTTCTTGCTCTCAGGAGACTTCCATTCTAGTAGGAAGAAGGCACACATAAGTAGTAATCATCACCGAAATCAGAATGAGTGGTATATTCCTATTTGGAAAGATGGGAAACTCATCAAATGTAAAGACTCTAGAAAAGAATCTACAAGGATGATATTGATGCTTCAGAAGGTTCAAAATTATCACTGAAAAACCCTTTTTTCAGATTTCACATTTCCAGAAGAGCAATGAGACAATGCATGTTCCTTTATACAAGAAATATCTATGCCTATTCCCAAACGGGCTTGACTCCTCCTACTTTCTCATTCATGTACTAACATTTCATCATGCCAAGATGCCATTTTTCCAATTACAATTACATTTTAAATAAGCAATTCCTCTTCACCTGGATTTCTCAGTTGTTAAGAAAGGATTTTAAGGTATTGAAATGACCCAACAAAAATTGAGAAGTATTAGCCCCAGTGTACCTTACCTTGAAGAGATGACATTTGGAAGAGTGTTCAGTTCAGGGCACTACCTTTTGAGAAGAATATTGATAAGGTAGGTGGTGTCCAAAAGAACGTGGTCAAGATGATGAAGGGAATCAAGATCATGCCCTCTGAGGATTGCTTATAGGAAATGGTATAGAAACCCATACATTTGGTCTGGAGTGGGAAAGACTGAGCATGGGACATAAATACTTTCTTCAAAAAATTCAAGGATTGTCATGTGGAAGAGGGATTAGACTTGGTCAAATTTTCCCTAGAAGATAAAATCATGAGCAATAGATAGAAGCAACAAAGAGACAAATGTAGTTTTAAAATGCCTAATTTTTATTTCATCTGTATCTCTCAAAAGAGCACTCTCTACCCTCTCCTCCTCACAGAGAGTCATCTCTTGTAATAAAAGAATAAAAAGAGGGGAAATTTTCATAAAAAATAGCACATTAGAAGCATCTGATATTGTATGCTGTGTTTCAGACCCATAGTCGCCCCTATCTTCAAAATGAAGGAGAACAGTCTTCACTTTCCTTCTTTGGATACAAGTTTGGTCATTAGATCTTCCTGGTGCTTGATTTTTTTTTTTACACAAAAATCTCATGTTTTGTATCATGGACAATTTCTTCAAAATAGAATTGGTAAGCATTGGACATGGAAACCATCAAATAACACCATGAAGAATGAAACAAATGATACTTAAAAATAAAACAAAACAAGAAAAGCCTTGTTATTGATATGGGACTTATCCCTGATTCGGTTGGCTATATAATCAGAACACTCATCAGAGCTAAGATAAGAATTAGTTTAAAAAAGCAATAAAAATAGCAATAAGGAAAAAAAAATATGGTGTGCAGTTAAAAAAAAATTAACCCTCAATTATTTAAACAGGTAATTGTGCATTTAAAAAAATTGAGAATGAGTAACAGAATAATTTTATCCAAAACTTTAAACAGACTTTAGTAACAGCTCCCTATCACCTCCAGTGATATCACCTCTAAAACGAAGTACTCTGGTGTTCAAAGTCCTTCATATCCTGGCTCCTTTCTAACTTTCCAGTCTTATTATACCTTACTCCCCACCCATGTTCTCTCCAATCTTGCCTGCTCACATACACCATTCCATGTGTCAGCTCTGAGGCATTTTTACTGACAGGCTCCTATTAAAAAAAAAAAAATTTTCATTTTCAACATTTATTTCTGAAAGACTTTGAGCTAAAAATTTTATCCCCATCCCTCTCCTACCCCCCACCCCAAGATGGTAAGCATACTGAAAACCCTTTACCCCAATCTCTCCTCTCTTAAATTCCCCCTGCCCCCCTTTATTTTCTTGTAGGGCAAGATGGATTTCTATATCCCATTGTCTACATATCTTGTTTACCAGTTGCATATAAAAACAATTATTTCAACATTTTTTTTAAACTTTAATTTCCAGATTCTCACCCTTTTTCTCTCTTCACCCACCCCCACTAGGAAGACAAGCAATTCAATATATGCTATACATGTGTATTTATGTAAAATATTTCCAGAGTAGTAATATTGTGGAAGTCTAACTATATTTCCCTCCATCCTATTGCACCCCCATTTTTTCTATTTTCTCCTTTGACCCTGTCCTTTTTCAAAAGTGTTTGCTACTAACTACCCTCTCCCTCAATCTGCCCTCCCTTCTATGATCCCCCCTCCTATTCCCTTCCTGCCTACTTTCCTGTAGGGTAAGATACTCAGTTGAGTGTGTATGTTATTCCCTCCTTAAGCCAAATCCAATGCAAGAAAGGTTGACATTCCCGTTCACCTTCCTGCTCTTCCCCTCCATTGTAACAGCTTTCTCTTGCCTCTTTTATGTGAGATAATTTACCCTAATCTATCTCTCCCTCTCTCATTCTCCCAATATATTCTTCTCTCACCTCTTAATTTTATTTTTTGTATATCATCCCCTCATATTCAACTCGTCCTGTGCTCTATGTCTATGTAGACATGTACACACATATCTATACATACATGTACACTGACCTATACATACATACATGTATGTATACATATATATTCCCTTCAATTATCCTCATTCTGAGAAAAGTCTCATGAGTTACAAATACTGTCTTTCCATGTATGAATGTAAATAGTTCAACTTTAATAAGTTCCTTAAGATGTCTCTTTCCTTTTTTACCTTTTTGTTCTTCTCTTGCTTCTTGTATTTGAAAGTCAAATTTTCTGTTCAGCCCTGGTTTTTTCATCAAGAATGCTTGAAAATCCTCTATTTCATTGAATGTCTATATTTTCCCTTGAAGTATTATACTCAGTTTTGCTGGGTAGGTCATGCTTGGTCTTACTCCTAGGTTTTTTGACCTTTGGAATATCATATTCCAAGTACTTTAATCCCTTAGTGTAGAAACTGCTAGATCTCATGTTATCCTGATTGTGTTTCCACAATACTCAAATTATTTCTTCCTGGCAGCTTGTAATATTTTCTTCTTGACCTGGGAACTATGGAATTTGGCTACAATGTTCCTAGGAATTTTTTTTGGGGGGGATCTTCTTCAAGAGGCAATTGGTGAATTCTTTCAATTTCTATTTTTTCCCTGTGGTTCTAGGATATCAGGATAGTTTTTCCTTTATTACTTCTTGAAAGATGATATCTAGGCTCTTTTTTTTTTTTATCATGGCTTTCAGGTAATTTTAAAATTTTCTCTCCTGGATCTATTTTCCAGGTCAGTGGTTTTTCTGATGAGATATTTCACATTGCCTTCTATTTTTTTTCATTTGTTTGGATCTGTTTTATAGTATCTTGATATCTTATTAAGTCATTAGCTTCCATATGCTCCAATCTAATTTTGAAAGAATTATTTTCTTCAGTGAGCTTTTCAAATTCCTTTTCCTTCTGGCCAATTCTGCTTTTTCAGGCAGACTTCTCCTCATTAGCTTTTTGGGCCTCTTTTGTCATTTCTGTTAGTCTATTTTTTAAGGTGTTATTTTCTTCAGTATTTTTTGGATCTCCTTTAGCAGGTTGTTGACTCATTTTTCATGATTTTCTTGCATCATTTTCATTTCTCTTCCCAATTTTTCGTCTACTTCTCTTATTTGATTTTCAAAATCCTTCTTGAGCTCCTCCATAGCCTGCAACCAGTTCACATTTTTTTTCTTGTTGGGGGAGGCTTTTGATGCAAGACTTTTGACTTTGTTGTCTTCTGTTTCTATGTTTTGTCTTTGTCACCAAAAAATGATTCTATTGTTTGATTTCTCTTCCTCTCTGTAACGATAATGGGATTTGAAGATCTTCCATGCCTCTTGAGCTTGCTGACGTAGCAGGAAGGAGTGGAGCAAGAGAATGCTGAAACCAAGCTAGTCTCTGTGCTGTGCTGACTGGAAGCAGGGTCAGAGGCAGTGGCTGCGGTTGCAAACTCCTTTTGCTTTGAGCAGGGCAGAATCTCTGCTAAGGACTCCTGCTGAGGACTGCCTGGGGCAGGAACTGCCAGGGGCCAGAGCTGCTGGGACCAAGCTGCCTGGACGCTGAGCAGTTGCGTGGGTGAGGAGAGGAGGATCTTTGCCTGAGGTAGCCTGTCCTGTTTGAAGGCTTGAGGATGTGGGTGTTTACTGCTTTGACCACCTGTGCCAACTTCATCACTACTGGGTTGGCTTTGACTTTCTGGTTTTGGGACTCAGTCTTCTGGTATTTAAATGAATGCACTATCTATATTTCTTATGTAGAGAGCCTGTTCCATTTTGTGATTAATAACTATATCAGCATATTTATAGTTACTGTAGGCATTGTGAATACTGCATTGCTGACACACTCTCTTTGATCATCTTGCCAGTCAGTTACTTGACTTTTTAATTCTTTGCCAGGGTAGAACTCTGCTTCCAGAGTGGAGAATTCTGTGTCCCAAATTTCTGGGGTTTTGTGCAGCTGTTTTCAGAGCTTGTTCTAGGTATCCATCTCAGAACTGTGAGGAGGACTGCCTCTCCACAGCCTCAACAAGCTCTGCCACACTAGTGCTCCTCATCCCAGGACTGCCACCCAAGTCTGCAACCGAGATCCAAGCAGGGCAAAGCAAGAGAATCCCGCCTCAGCGCCAGCACAGAAAATCCTGCAATTACCCTCTGAGCAGTCAATTGATTCCCCCATGATCTGTGTACCTGGAGCTGAAGAGACAGCCACAGCTGCAGCAGTTGCAGAGGCTGCCACCCTGGAGGTCAGGGGCCAAACTGCACTCTTCTCTTACCCAGTTCCAATAATGATTCCCCACTGACCTTTTATTTTCTTTGCCATTTATGGGTTGATAAGTCTGGAAACTGCCACAACTGCCAGTGGTTCACTCCCCTGAAGTCTGCTTCTGGCATTTGTGTCGCTGGCCTGTACCAGTGTGGCCCACACTGCACTGTGCTCTGCTCCTAGCCTGGTGCGATAGACCCTTAATGTTGGCCTGCCAGGATGCTTTCAGCGGGAGATTGTTTCTCACTGTCACTTTGTGGGTTCTGTAGCACTCAAATTTGTTTAGAGTCATTTTTTTTACAGGCATTGGAGAGGGTTGGAGCATGAGCTAAAGCAAGCTCCTGCTTTTATCCAGTCATCTTGTCTCCCTTGTGGTGCTCGATTTTAATAATCCCCTGTCCCAGCATATCTGCTGTTGTAGTTATTATGTATATGTTTTGATTGATTCTATTTATTTCACATTGCATTGGTTCAAATAAATCTCCCCAAGCTCCTCTGTATCCATTATACTCACCATTACCTAGAGGTCAAGTAAATTTCATTATTTTTAGTTGCCTTTTCTGTCTTTGTGGACACCTACTAAGTTTCCATTTCTTTGTCAATATATGTGTTTAAAACTTTGGAACCTTTTTAAAAAATCATTGACATCTTTAGGATAAATGTATAAAAGTAGAAAAATGAGTAATTTCTTAAATGAAGGAAGAGGTATGAACCTCTGATCAGAGACAGAAAACTCATGATAGGTAGAGTATGGGATAAAGGGAGTCTGCACATTGGCAAGTCCCTTTCTCTGAGATAATGCTGTGCTTCCTAAAGAGATATATCTCAGGAAGAAAAATGTGTTTCTTGAGGCAAGCAGACTAAGAAATACCATTCAAAAAATGAGCATTTTAGGCATTTTAATTCCAAACTGCTTTCCAGAGCTCTGAGACTTCCCCAATGACAGCTATATATGCTAGTCTTCCACAACTCTGATAACACGGACTCTCAGTACCTATTGGGATCTTTACCGATTTTCTTGTGAGAGAAAAACTCCAGAAGGATTTTGATTTGCCTTTATTTCATTATTATCGATTTCTGACATTCATTCACATGATTATTAATAGGGTAAAATTCCTTTGAGAAATTGTTTGTATCTTTTTTTTAATACTTATCTATTCTGAAATAGGTTTTAGTTTGAGTACTATAATTTAGTTAATTGTTATATTATCATGAATATCAATACCTTATTTGACACATTTGATACAAAAATTATTTTCTTAATCATTCACCAATGGGTAAGTAGTCAGAGGATTAGAACAAATGATTATCAAAGATGAGCAATTAACACATGAGTATAAGAAAGAATGCTCTAGAGCACTAATAGTAAGACAAATGCAGATAAAAATAAATCTGATGGTACATCTGAAACCTGGGAAATTGATAAAGATGACAAAAGATATGAAGAGTTTATAGTGGAGGGGTTGTGGAAACGTAGGCACACTGGTGCATTGATTGTAGAATTGTGAATCAGTCCAACCTTTTTTGAATCAATTTGGAATTCTGAAAAATAAAAAAAAATGATTAATATATCTTTAACATTGACCTAGAAATTCTACCACTTGGCTCATACTGTCCCATAAGGTCATTAACAAGAAAAAAATTCCCCACATGCACCAAAACACTTATAGCACAGACTTCTGTCATAGTAAATAATTGGAAACAAAGCAGATTCATATTATTTAAATCAATTAATTAAATTAACCAAATTAATTAAACAAATTGTGGTACATGAATATAGCTGAAAATTACTACACTATAAGATGTAATGAATATGATGAATACAGAGAAACAGGGAAAGACTTTATTGAAATGATAAAGTGAAATAAGGAGAGCCAACAGAACAGTCTACACAATGACAGTTGTCAGTTACGTCCAAGTCTTTGTGCCTCCTTGGACTTGTCCTTGGAGTTTTCTTGGCAAAGATACTGGAGTATATTTTTTTGTCTGGTGTGTCCCTATTTTATAGATGTGGAACTGAGGCAAATGTGACTTGCCAGGGTCACATAGATAGTAACTTCCTGAATTTAGATTTGAACTCAGGTCTTCCTGACTTCAGATCTGATGCTCTGTTCACTGTACCACTTAGTTGCCTCACACTGTGACAACAGCCATTTAAATGGAAAGAACAAATGCAAAATAATCAAAGGTGGATTTTGCAAAGTTACAAAGAATAAGCATGGTGAAAGAAGAAAATACCTCCACCCACTTCTTTACACTGGAGATTGTCCTATGAGTGTGGCATATTGTCAATAATGTCAGACTTTTTTGATGTATTTTTAAAAAATTTTCTAATTTTCACCTATTTTATTTTTTTCTTTAAAAACATCCTATGTTATTTGTGATTGCTCTCTAGGAGGGGCAGGGAGGTGAATATTTAAGGAAATTCTTGTCATTAAAAAAGATAAAGAAATTTTAAAATTTAAAGGAAAATAACTTTAGTTCAAAAATTGATAGAAGGAAAGAGAGAAGGTTGAAGGAAGAAAGGAATGAAAGAAATAAAGAAGGAAGCAAGAAAGGAAAGGAAAGAAAGAACAAATAAAGATAGAATGGAATGGAAGGAAGAAAGAAAGGAAGGAAAAATGAAGAGAAGTAGGTAGGGAAGGAACAAAGAATAGCAGGAAGGAGAAAGAGAGAGAGAGAGAGAGAGAGAGAGAGAGAGAGAGAGAGAGAGAGAGAGAGAGAGAGATTATCTTGTATTGGAAAAGGAACAGAAAAAACCTTGAATTTCATCACAACTTCAAGAAGCAGAAGAAGCAAAGGTGGAAGAAACTAATTGAAAGGCCATAAACTAAATTCTGGGATACATCTATAAATTATTCAATATTTTCTGTGGGATGGAGTTGCAGAGTGGGATGCAGCATATCTGGGGAGAGGGGTAGTGGGGTACAGAATAGAATGGATGCATACATGTATGTGCATGTTTATGTGAGTGTGTGTGCTGGAAAGCTATTTGTTTAAACATTTACCAGAACATCCCTGGGGGTCTCATCCTAGGGGAAGCAGTTGCTGAATAAAATCCTAATAAAGACTTCTTAAATGAAGGAAGAGGTATGAACCTCTGATCAGAGATAGAAAACTCATGATAGGTGGAGTATGGGATAAAGGGAGTCTGCACATTGGCAAGTCCCTTTCTCTGAGATAATGCTGTGCTTCCTAAAGAGATATATCTCAGGAAGAAAAATGTGTTTCTTGAGGCAAGCAAACTAAGAAATACCATTCAAGAAGGGCTGTAGAGCCAGGGATAAGATGAAACTGCATTTGTAAGGGAAACTAATGAGTACATGGACAAAGGGAAAGATTATGTAAGACATGGGATAATTTCTCCCACACAACACTGCTTTAGTGCAGAATTGCTTCCTTCCCAAATGACAATTTCTAAGAGTGAAGCAAAGCAGAAAAAGGAAGGATGGAGGAAAATATACAAATATACAAAAATATACAAAGACATGGAAACATTGGTGTAGACTGACAAGGAACCTTATACCTGATAGTTTTAAGACAAGGAGGACACAAAAGGAATGAAGATGAAATAAAATCATAGCCCATAAATTAGTAAATTCAAAAGAGATTGAAAGGGAAAGTGAATAAGAGGAAGACGAAAATAAATACTTCTAATAAAAAGGTGCGGTAAAAGAAAACTAATAAAAACAAACATATGAAGAGGAAGGAAAAATTTTTGAACTAACCAGTTAACTGAAGAGCAAAAGAGAACAAAGGTGGGGAATAAATATATAACTAAATAAAAGAAGAAATAAATAATTCTAGTCACTCAATAAACGTGTATTTTTTAATTACCTACTATGTGCTAAGTATTGTCCTGAGACCAGGGCAAATAAATACTAAAAAGAAAGACAGTCACTGCCTCAAGGAGGGGCAGTTAGGTGGTACAGTAGATAGAATGCCAGGTCTGAGTCAGGAAGACTCATCTTCCTGAGTTCAAATCCATTGTCAGACACTTTCTCTCTGTGTGACCCCAGGAAATTAACTTCATTCTATCCACTTCGGTTTCCTCCTCTGTAAAATGAGCTGGAGAAGGAAACAGCAAATCACTACAGGATCTTTACCCAGAAAACCCCAAACAGTATCAAAAAGAATAAGACATGATGAAACACCTGAACAACAACAGTAGCCCTCAAGGAGCTTACAATGTGTGGGGGAAGGCGACACACAGAGGGAGGATGAAAAGTGGTGTTGGAGGAGGAGAGGGAAGAAGTAACGTGGCCATCAGGGAAAGGCCCCAAGGGGCACAGCCTGGTGAGAAATGAAGAGATTGGAGGCCCAGACCCCCTCCTAAAGGGTGGCTTGTGGAGGAGCCCATCTCTCTACCTTCTAATCAGAAAGAGAGATGATGCTAAGGAGCTCCGAGTTCAAAGCCTGATTCAGTCTTTCAGGATAATAATAATAGTTATAAATAAAATTTATATAGTACCCGCTATTTATTAGGCCCTGGGCTAAAAGCTTTACAATTGTTATCTCATTTGATCCCCCAACCACCCTGGGAGGTGGGTGCGATTATTATTCCCATTTCTACAGATAAGGAAACTCAGACAAACAGAGACTTGCCAGTGTCACACAGCTCGTGAATATCTGCAGTTCAATTTTCAGTCAGATCTTCCTGACTCCAGACTCAGCAGTGATGAGGTTTCTGATGATGAAAGACTTGTAAGTATGATCTAGGAATGATGGAAAGATTACAGACAAAGAGGAGTTGGAGAGGGGAGAGAGGAGGGAGTGTCAGGCTCTAAGAAGACCTTAGTATCAAAATAGTTCTAAGAGATGTTCTCTTAGATGTGAAATACTGGGCTAATGAGCTAGCTGCTTCCATCTCAGCAATTCTGTGAAACTCTAGTCAACTGGACAGCTCAGCCAGGGTTAGGGGCTTTCTGCCTGTCTTTTATGGGATTTACATGTTCCAATATTTTCAGGGCCTCCAATCTAACAAAGGTAGACACCAGAATATCACAAGTTAAAACATTTGCATCAGGAGATGCAAATAGGGAGCAGATTGTCTTTCCATGGTTTGCCTGTTCTTCCTCAGTATAATTTGTACTCACGAGGCAAAGGCTGCAGTCACAATCTACAACGTGGAGAAGGAAGAAAATAATAAAATGTAGAAATGAAGCTTTATTTCCATCATAACACCTACCATAGTATAACCTTCTTCATAATCACCTGTCATGGGAGATATGTAAGGTGGTTAGGTGGAGAGAGTACTGGACTTTGACTCTGAGTTCAAATCCTGTTTCCATCTCTTATTAACTATGACTATTGATCACTTACCATTTAGCCTCAGTTCCCTCTTTTGAAGAATGCTAATAGTACCTATTTTATAAGATTTTGTGAATATCAAATTAGATAAATTATGTAAAGTGCTTCACAAACCATAAAAGGCTACATGAACGTTAGATATTATTTTTAGTAGTAATAATGAGGAAAGACAGAGGAGCAAGGAAGATGAAGACATGATCTGTAGAAAGGTCAGATAAAGCCGAGTACCTGGCTCATGGTGGGAATTCAGGAAGCATTTGATTATCATTGGGGGAGTGACATTTGGCTTACCCCTAGAATGACTAGTGAAATATTGACAGGCAAAAAATGAGACATTTAACCAATGCTGGAAGAGCTATGTGGGCAAAGGTTCCAAGAAAGGATGTCAAAGGATGTATTTATGGACGTGGGAACAGTTCCATTTGATTGTAGCTGATGGGGGGAGGGGGCCTTGTGGAGGAGCTGTAGAAGATAAGCCTAGAAAAGAATGCCAGAACCAGGATATGGGGAGTCTGGAATGTCAGGTTCATGGGTTCAAATTTCAATATCTAGACAGTTAAGAGTCAGAGAAGGATTTTGACCCATGTGTTGTCATAAAGACTGCGGATGAGGAAGATGAGTTGAGAAATAGTCATGTTCTTGTTGTGATTTATCCTTCATTCCCCTTGGGAGGGGAATGTTTTTTGTTTGCAAGTGAATTGGATTTGAGTGAGACAGAGCTGTGTAAGGTCATCAACCTCACTCTCTCCTCCTGAGTCATCCGATTCCAGGGGTAAGACGTAAGTCAGGATGATTGTTGATGGAAGAAAGAGAGATTAGAGGGAGGAGCACCAAGAGAAGAGATACTTGTGATTCTAAAGATAAGAGAAGTGTGAGCTAGGTCTACAGCAGTGGAAATACAGAGGAGAGAGCAGGGAACTTGGAGATTGTGGTCCTTATGTTCTTTCTCTTTGACTTTCTTCTCATCCTTCTTTCTCTCCTTTTTTTAGTACCAGAAGTCTAGTTCAGGTCGTTATCAACACCCCCTGGGAATATAGTAATAGCCCACTAACTAGTCTCCCTGTTTTCAGTCTCTTTCCCTTTCCAATACTCCTTTAATTTAGTTGCCAATATAACATTTCTGAGATCTGTTCTCGTCTGATCTGATTATGTCACTTGACCTCTAAAAGTCTTCAGTGGCTCCCTATTTCCCCGGTGTATATATGCTTATGTGTATGACTACCATTCCTTACCTTCCAAACTCTCCATGGCTTCCTACTGTCAACAGAACAAATAGCAATCCCTTAGCTTAACATTTAATAGATGCCACAATTATCTTTGACTCACTTTGGGGGGCTAACTTCACATTACTCCTTTCAGTGAATTTATATACCAGCCAGTATTGATTTCTAGCTGATTTCTGAGTCTGATATCTTATCTCTTGATTTCCACGTCTGGAATGAATTCCATCTTAATTTCTGCCTCTCAGTTTCCCTATCGTACTTTAAGATTCATCTCGGGCACCACTTCTTTAAAACTTTCCTTGATACTCCCACTCCAAGCTGTTAGTGTTATGTCTATATATTCGTAGAACATTTTGCTACTAACCTTGAATTACATTAATTTGTGTACATGACATAAAGCCCAACAGAATGGAATTTTTTTGAGGCTGAAGACTGTGATTTTACTTCTGTCTCTAACCCTAGCACCTAGGTCAGTGCCATATAAGAATGTTACTGCCCTTTGCTTACTTGTCCACCTGGCATCTACTCCAGCTGCTCACTAGTCACATCTCCAGGTATCCTACTGCTCTATGACCTTGTCCAAACCATTTTTTCCTTTTATGAAAAAGCTGACCACTTGACACCTCATCTTTAGCCCAAAGGACTGTTCCCATGGGACAGGAAAAATATCCACACTTCTAATAAAATTGAAAATGAGAGATGTTCTGCCTTATTGTACAGAAAAGTAGTGTGATGGGGATGAAAGTAGTAAACATGTCACTTAAACATTCTCTTATTATCATACAGATATCTTTCTCATATTCATTGTTAATTTTGCTTTTCCAGGGGCAGCTAGGTGACACAATGAATAGAGCACTGGCCCTGGAGTCAGGAGGACCTGAGTTCAAATCTGGCCTCAGAACTTAACACTTAACTAGCCATGTGACCTTGGGCAAGTCACTTAACCCCAATGGCCCTGCCTTCCCCACCTCCAAAAAGCAAAAAACAAAAAAAATGCTTTTCCACATCTCTATCATTACAGAAATATTTTATTATTTAATTCTAAATATTATGTTTTGGAAATGTACCACATATAATTTTGTCTCTTTATAATTATGCAAGACATTTTATTACCTAGTATAACATAATAGTTGTCTAGTTTTTTTTTTTAACATTACAGAAGGATTTGAAAAAAAATATACATTCCCCCTTTATTCCATTTAGTTGTTTCCATACCACTAATGCCAACTTATTAAATAAGTCATTTGGGTCTGTTACTGACTATTAACAATATTTAAAATTTAATTTGTCATATTCTGCTAATAAATTACAGGAGTCTTTGCTATATTGTTTTGTATCTATAAAATGAAAATTATTATCTGTTTTTCTTTTTTCTTTTTCTGATAATGTGGTGTTCTCATCAGGCTTTTTCAGAATTGTATAAAATTATCAGCCTCATTTTCTCCTCCAGAGTCATTATAGTCCAGTGGTAGGACAGAATCAAGATGACTTGTCATGGTTCAAGATACAGTGGATGACCTCGGCATCTTTGATGTCTAACCAAGCTCTCAGCACTCAGTGCCTGCTTCAACTGCCTTCATGGTCAGTGGAACAAATTGTTATCATCTGCCCATTCCACTAGGGTAAGTCTTCACAAGCTTTTGGTAGATTCCTTCCTTACTCCACAATCAGTGTGAGACCCCTCAGTTACCCTCAACCTGGTTTAGCCATCTGCTGAAATGGTTTATTAAGGTATGGCCACTGGGCATGCTGCAGCTTCTTAGAGCCACAGGTGAGAGTTAGGTGGATCAGGGTGACACCAAAGGTCGAAGGCAGCCCTGAAAAGGGCTCAACATCCATCACATCAGAGGTACTAGTCTTTCTGAAGATTTACATTTTGATTAGTGCAAAAACAATATCCCAGAACAGCAGCAATTTGAGGCAGTGTTTGCACTGGAAGTCAAGGACAAATTAAGCACCCTGGGGGAAGACTATTCAAGATACTACAAGAAGACTAGCCAAAATGCTGCTCTGTGCCTATGGAGTACTTCATAAATGCCCAATAAAGGAGGGAAAAATCATTTCCAATAACCAAGAGCTGTAACTACACTTACATGTGCTTTGGTCTTGAGCCCACTTCCCCCAAATTGTAAACACTTTGCACTTTCCCCTAGTTTGTATATAGCTGTGGGAGAGAGTGTCACAGACTGTGATAAAAGAAGTTTTCTTCTAATTATTCTTACTCTAATACCTTAGTAAATACCCATTCCTAAAAAACTATGTAAGTCTCGTTGATTAATTAATAACACTAAGACTTATTAGAAAGCCCTTCTACTCTCCTCAAGGTTAGCTGCAGATCCCTGAAAGGAGTTGCAGCAATTGAGTTCTGGGGACATAGTGAGCCAGTGCAATTGTGATTGGGAGGAGAAGTTGAAGGCTCAAGTTATGTAATGATCATTGTTTCTTTATCATAGAGAGCTAATCTTGAGGACTGAATATTAGTGTGTTTTTGGTTCTTTTTTCTTTTAGATTTCTTCTCTGCCACAATCACTGTTTAATGAGTTTCCTCATCTCTGTGTACTTTTATTATCTGTACTATTATTTTTATTTAATTCTAAATGCTGTGGTTTACAAATTTTCTGTGTATAATCACTACATTTTTTAATCTAGGCAATGACCAAGTATGTAATTGATTTTTTTTTTTGGTGAATGTTCCAAATATGTGTGAAAAGATCTTGCATCCATTGTTTCTGACAATTAGTTGTCCCAGATACTGGTAACATATGAGACAATAGATTGAAGATTCAAAGAAATCTTAGCAGGAGGTCATCTAGTTCAACCTCCTCTTAGGAGGATTTTGAAAAATCACCTGACAAGGTATGGGACAATGAGGTCCTTTCTTGAGCTGAACTGCCAAGCATTCCAAATCAGCTGTGGGTTTAGGAAGTGAAAAGATGGTTAAGGGCATGGCATCTAGTATGACACAATAAATCAGTTGGCTTTTAAGTAGATGATTACTTCTACTAGTTGGCCTCCTATCAGCATATGACTGGGTCAAAATCCTAGTTCAGACTCTTGCTTGGGTGATGCCTAGACACCTCTCTAAGACTGTCTCATGGTCTTTAAAGAGAGGAAAAGAAAGAACCCTTGAATTCACCCCTCCAAAGGTTAATGCAAAGAGAGCGCTTTGGAAAACACAGGGACACTACAGAAACGTGAATTTTTATCATCTTTTCTCTACAAGCTTATTGTACCCAGAACTCAACAAAAAGCTAGTAGTTGACAGTTTCTGTTTTTGTTTCTGAGTTAAGGTTATGCCTTTATAGTAGAATTGGCATGGTGTCCTGCTTTGTCTGAGTTTCCATAAAAACTGAAAGAAAGGTATTTCTTTAGAGTATAAACAACCCATATTAGTGGTCCATTATAGTGCAATTCATTTATAATTTTAAAATCTAAAAGTGACTTACCAGAAATAACCTGAATGTATTTGATTTTATAAACAATAGGTGATAACATTCATACTCAGTATGGTGGGAAATGATGCAGATGAAGCATAACTTCTACATTTAGAGCTTCTTTACATTTCCTGTGTTATAAGTCATTTGGTGAGCTTCATCATATACAGCTCACGTGTCTGGATACAAAACAGGCTGAGACACAAAAAGAAAAATATTGAAAGATGACATCTCCCTATTTGCATCTTAACATATGACTCTAATCCTTTCATGATCACCTCTGAAGAGGAAATAGAAGTGCAACAGAGAGACAGAGAGAGTGAGAGAGAGAGAGAGAGAGAGAGTCAGTCTTTGCTGGGCAGGTTTAACTGACCTCTTCGGAAGACACAGAGGATATCTTAAAGAAGATATTACAACAGAGGACTAGATATTTTCCTGCCTAAGACAGAAACTTTATTAAAGGCAGAGAAGAAAGTTACTGAATTATCAAGTTTCAGCAGCACATATTTATCATTTCATACTCATTTTGCATGAAAATTAATTCAACAGCAGTAGCATCAAAAACATTATAAATATTGGTAACTTCCTAAATGGTCTCCTTTCTGCTGACATGGCAAGTAGTGGGGAGACAATTTTGATGGTTCTGGCAACTGGTGAATCTCTATTGAGCATTCTGGTAAATGGATTCATAGTTCTGGTGAATTCCTTTGACTGGGTCAAGAGCAAGAAAATTCCACCAAGTGCTCTCATCTTGCTAAGTTTGGCCATCTCCAGAATTGGACTGTCTTGTGCAATAATATGGCATAGCTATTTAATTTTCATCTTTTTTTATGTACCCGCCTATGTAAGAATAATCGATGTCTTCTTGGTCCTGAGTCACAATTCCAATATTTGGTTTGCCACTGTACTCAGCATCTTCTACTTCCTGAAGATCACCAACTTCTCCAATCCCCCCTTCCTCTGGATGAAATCAAAAATTAACAAGAGAGTATTCATGCTTCTTTGGGGGCCCTTGATTATCACTTTATCAATTGTCTTTCCAATGATGAAGAGAATGCATTATCATTATGGTAGCATCTTTAGTACAGGAAAGGAGAGAAATGTGTCACAGGAGGTACAAGTGAGTAAAAGTAACTTTTTGACGCTTCAGGTCCTCTTTGGCCTTCTAAATATTATTCCTTTAATTTTATCTACAGTCTCCTTCTCCTTACTTTTTCTCTCGTTGTGGAGGCATACCCAACAGATGCAACTCAATGCCACAGGTTCCAAAGACCCTAGCACAGAAGCCCATGTTCGAGCCATGAAGGCTGTGTCTTCGTTCCTCATCCTCATTTTAGTGTACTATATGGGTTTCTATCTCAGCTACTGGAGCCACGCAAAGGTAAATGGTAAGCTGGCTTCCATGTTGAGTGTGTCAATCATGTTGCTGTATCCCTTTGGCCACTCAGTGATCCTGATTCTGTGGAACAGTAAGCTGAGGCAGGCCTCCCTCCGGGTGTGGCAGCAAACCCTGTTTCATCTCAGAGGAAGAAAACCTTAACTTGATCATCTTTGGAAACTTTGTGTCTTCTATGGACTGACCAATTAACATGGAAGGTTTTTCTTACTTCTCAGCTTCTCCATTTCAATGAAGCATCAATGCTTGCAGGAATTGTTTAATGTAGAGTTTATTCTGGGCACCTTGTGAAGCCCTCTAACTCTTTGGGCAAAGGTTAAAATGCTTGTTTTTACATGATCACATTGGGGGACATAGGACCATAAGAATAAAGTCATGAGGGATATCAGAGGTCAGTAGCCCCAAATACTTCATTTTATAGATAAGGATATCCAAAGCCCAGAGAAGGCTCAAGATCATAGATCTGAAGCTAGAAGGGACCTCAACACATCATGGAACCACAGAAGGAGAGTCATTACGTACATCAAATGCTGTCTAGTTCAATCTGCTCATTTTACACATAAGGAAATTGAGGACCCAGAGAGGTGACAGGATTAGAGATATGAAATTGGATTGGATATCTATTCCTTAACTTTGATATTATAGAAAAGAAATTGGAGGATCAGAAATGCTTGGTGACTTGTCTAGAGTCACATGTGTCATTAGAATGTGACTATGGCTCTATGAGTCCAATTTTAGTACCCTCTATATTATACCATCCTGTCCACCTTTATTGGTACTCTCTCATCACTTCTCTTTTTATTCCTCAGATCAATCATCTGCTCCCAGAAGCTTGGTGTCAGACCTCTTTATTAGCCCCCCTGACTCTGGCAAATTTTTCCAACTTACTATTTTTTGTTTTTGTTTTTGTTTTTTTGTTTTTTTACCTTAATGAGGGTTTTGGATAGGATATTTTGCTGAAGAGAAAGCTCATGTGAATGGTGATTGTCAACTCAGACAAATCTTGTTCCTCAGATGACACTTTTAGCATGATTTGGGGAGAAGCAAACAAAAACCTGTGCCTCTGAGTGGGTGGTGGCAGAAAATATTGCAAAATGGAAAGAGACTTATATGCTAGTAGGAAGAAGGCACATATGGCAGTAATCATCACCCAAATCAGAATGAGTGTTATATTCCTATTGGAAAGGTGGGAAACTCATTATATGCAAAGGTTCTAGAAAGGAATTTACAAGGATGATGTGAATGCCATAGGAAGTACAGGGTTATTGCTGCAAAAGCCTCGTCTCTGATTTCAGGTTTCCAGGAGAGCAACATGACAAGGTATGCTCCTTTAAACAAGAAATGTCTATGCCAAGTCCCAAATGGAACTTCATTCCTCATAACTAGTCAGTTTTGTGCCATCATCCCATAATGAAAAGATGCCATTTGTCCAACTATAATTACTTTTAAAGAAGCAATTCCTCTTCATTGGGAATTCTGGTGTTATGGGAATCTGAAGATCTTCCCTGCCCCTAGGCCCTTTGCTAAAGTGGCTACGTGACTCTGAGAACCTTCCCAGATTTGAAAGTATATGTTCCCTAATAGGCTGAATGTGGTCATGTGGAGCCTGTGGCGCCAGGCTTGTTTTCCAGGAATGCCCGTGCCTTGTAGCTTTGTGATTGGGCAGTGGATACAGAGGGCTGTGACATTCTCTAAGCCAGGAGAAGGCTATATATACTCCCTGATGTGAGGTTTTGGTTTGCGGCTCATTTTGAGAAGAGTTGTGTGATTTGGCCAGAAGAGACTCTGGGCAGCTGTTGAGCCCCC
>CM053586.1:6346687-6362971 GCA_028646515.1 Pseudochirops corinnae | reverse complement strand
TTGCTGAGAAGAGTCCAGTTTATCAAAGTTGGTCATCACTCATACAATGTGTCTGTGATTGCGTACACATTTTTCCTGGTTCTGCTCTTCTTACTTAGCATCAGTTTATATAAGCCTCTCCAGGTGAATATGAAGACCGTCTCCTTCCCATTTCTTATAGCGGAATAGTATCCCATAACATTCATATACCATAACTTGTTCAGCCATTCCCCAATTGATGGGGCATCCCCTATATTTCCCATTTTTTGCCACCACAAAGAAAGCTGCAATAAATGTTTTTGTACATATGGGTTTTCTTCCCACTTCTATGATCTCTTTGGGATACAACCAGAAGTGGTATTGCTGGGTCAAAGGGTATGCAGTTATTTATAGCCCTTTGGCCATAGTTCCAGATTGCTCTTCACAATGGTTGTATCAGTTCACAACTCCACCAACAAAAACAGCATTATTTTTAATAGAAATGTAAAGAAAAGTCTCATAAGTACTTTGGGCAGCTAATAAGAGCTTGCATGCATTTCAATTTGATTTCCTATATTTTAATTTTAGCGTAAAGGCTAGAGAGCTCAACTTAGAGTTAGGAAGACTGGGCTCCAGCCCATTTCCTGACACAGACTGTCTGAGTGACTCAGGGTCAATCCCTAACCTGCCAGGACTGTGCCTGCTCTTTTGGATGCTAAATGACAGACCAGGCTTTGTTCTGTATTGGTACAAGGAGCTTTCTCATCAGGAGTTCCCTGCACCAGTGAAATTAAAGGTCCAGATAGAATTAAATTTTAACTAAATTAAAAGTTCAGAAGGATCCCACTTCACATCTTGCCCAGAGCTTGCCCTGAGCTACTCATATCCCACCTCAGCTCCCAAGGAACAAAGTCCTATTCCATTTGGGCCAGAAATGGGTAGGTATAGGCTTTATCTTGAGCTTGAGTCTGTTATGGAAGAACACCCAGAGAGTCTCTAAGAGCTAGGAAGGACCAAGCCTGTCTGATGGCATCTAATGGGGCCTAGAGAGGACAAGAACTCCCCTGAAACTCCTCAGAGATGACTAACTCCATAGCCCCAAGGGTACCAAGAGTTTTCCAATGGGGCCAAGATGTTTTGAGGAACTAATTTCTTTCATGGACCAATACATCCATTATTTCCAGTTTGGACCTAAGATGAGACAGATGGTAGTATTCTAGGGCCAAGCTCCACTTAGGAGGCCTTCTGCCGTGGTCTCCATTATTTGGATGGGAGTTAAGATGGAAGAAGACAGTCTGAACCAGGCTTAGGCTTCAAGTCTGGGCAGAAAGTAGGTGGGAGAAAAGGAAGGAGGTCACTGGCTAACTTCCCTACCAGTGAGAGGTAGGGAATGTGTTGATGGAGGGAGAATGGGAATGCAAAGACTTTCCCTTCTTTCTTCATAGAGTTGGTGTTAAACATGGGTAAAGTAGGACAATGGTACAATTTGAGGGGCAATAAGACCACTATCCCCAAATATTTTCCCTCCCCATAAAAGAGCTCAAAGTTATTTCACTTCAGAAGCAAATAAATGCTCCTGAAGAGGGGTAGGGTGCTTTGATCCATCATTTATACTTTAATGTAAATGGTAACTGTTTTTCTTTTGACCAGACACTCTGAGGGCCTTGCTCTCCCAGTTTTATTTTTTTTTAATTAAAGGGACCATCCTTTGACTCACTTCTTAAGCAGGCCTATCACTCAAAGTGAGAACCTGAAAAGACTTTAACTTAAATAAATGAGCCGAGGTCTCCCATTGAATCCTAGGTCATCTCCAGTCATCCTGATCCATATCTGGCCACTAAACATAGCTCTGGAGGAGAAAGTGAGGCTGGTGACCTTGCACAGCCCTGCCTCCCTCAAATCAAAGTCAACTGCAAGTCATGTCATCATCTCCCTGATGTTATGGTCCTCTTTGAGAATGAAGGACAAACCAGAACCACAACCTTAGTGTGAATTGGGTCTATCTAAACTTCACCCTCCATACCCAGCTGAGATTATCCCTGCAGATGTGAGGGAAGATTTGAGGGGGGGTGCATAAGGGGAACTACGAAAGGAGCACAAACCATGGAGGTTCTCCATCCTCAGGAGGCAGAGGATAGATGAAGAAACGAATTAAGTGCCTATTTCAATGCTTTCTGGAGGAATGGCCTTTCTTTCCTCTCAGATTCCCTGCTTTACACAAGGTCACCCATTCTATGCATGGAGGAAAAGTTTTCCCTGCTACAAAATGTTCCCTTTTATTGAGGCCCAAAGCACCCATTTTTACCATCCATTGCTTCTCTGGGCCAAATGCAGCAAGACAGGTCTGGTCCCTCTTCCACAGAACAACCTTTCAATTATTTTAAGAGAATATGCTTTAGAGAATTTTTGTTGGTTCTTTTGCAGAGAAGCTGAAACATCCAAGTATTTTTAAAGGAGAAAAACGTGCAGTCTTGGCTATGACAATTAGACTGCTGAACTCAAAGTAGCACTTGTGTGACCCCTGGAAAGTAGTTTCTCTCCCTGACCCTCAGTTTCTTCACCTCTAAAATGGAATGATATAACCGTTAGGTACCTATATCACAGGTTTGTTGTGAGGCTCAGATGAGTCGAAGTCTATAAAATGCTTAGATCTTAAAGCACTGTCAGTTACTATTATTATTCTTACTGATCTTCTCTCCTTCAGGTTAAATACCCTCTGATCCTTTGGATTCTCAGATGGTGTGCTTTGGAGGAGCTTCACTGTCCTGGCTGCCAGTCCCTGGGTGTGCCCTGACATCAGTCTCCCCACTCAACCACCTTTCTCTTGAATTGGCTACACACCCTTGCTTTTCCCTATCTCTATCTCAAGCCTGGAAAGATTTCAGGCAATGTCCTGAAGACCCTGAAATCCCAACTTTCCTCATGGAGATGTGGTCCAGGCCCTTTCTCACCTGTGGGACCCAGAATGAAAGCTGAGTGACAGTCCAGCCAGAGTCAGAGTCCAGCCCCAAAGCCTCTTTATTTCTGAAGCGTTTATTGCCTTCAAATGAACATGTAAGAAAGCACACCAGCTCCTAGACTGACACCTCCCTGATGCTCCTCAATTCCCAAGCCCTCCCCTGACCAGGCAATCTGCTTCTCCTGCCTATGCCTCATCTGCAAATAATGGGAATGATTGTTAGGATACTGTCATTATGCTTGACTTTCAGAGCTGGGTCAGCTCAGAGGAAATCTAATGGAAGAGACAACATGCCAACACATATATATATACAAACAAGCTATATGCAAGACAAATCAGAGATAATTAGCAGAGGGAAGCACTGGAATGAGGAGGAGCTGGGAAAGCTTTCATGTCGAAGATACGTCTCTGTTGTTGTTCAGTCACATCCAACTCTTCTTGACCCCTTTTGGGGTTTTCTTGGCAAAGATCCTGGAGTAGTTTGCCATTTCCTTCTGCAGCTCATTTTGCAGATGAAGAAACTGAGGTAAACATGGTGAAGAGACTTGCCCTGGGTCACACAGTTAGTAAGTGTCTGAGACCAGATTTGAATTTACAAGGAGGAGTCTTCCTGACTTCAGTCCCAGTACTCTACCCCCTGCACCACCCAGCTGACACCTAAAGGAAGCTAGAGATGCCAATGGGCAGAGATGAGGAGGAAGAGCATTCCAACCCTCAGGGCCAGTGACTTCTGGAGCTTGGCTGTCCCGATCCCTAATGTGATCTTAGATTGTTTTAAGAAAGATGTCATGTTCAGGATTTGGGGGAGAGAATAATACTGCTGAACTCTGAGGTCCTCTCACCAACGCTGGTCAAGTGATGGCTGGACAGCTCCTCACCAGGTTGGCTAGAGAAAGGGACCTTCCTGTTTAGGTACAGGTTGAAGAAGCTGCTTTGACAGGTCCCCCTCAGTGCTGAGTCTCTGGGATTGCATTTTAATTGTGGCAGGTCTAGGCATGACACCTCTTCCTTGGTGAATGGACTCATCAGCTTGGTTCTCATTCTACTGAGAGGAAGGGATGTCTATATCATGGATGGCTCACTGTGAGGAGATATTTTGGGATGAGTTTGGTTTTGTGCATGAAGGTGTGAGCCCTTTCTGGTGACTCCCCTTCTGGGCAGTGGGGAGCCTGTTCAGTCAGGTCCTGCCAACTGCCTTGAGGGCAAAGGTTTCATTGTTACCATTGTAACCTTTATCACTTAGTACAATGCCCGGCATATATCTATATCTGTAAGTGTGTGTGTGTGTGTGTGTGTGTGTATGTATATAGATGCACACATATATTACATGTACATATATGTATACATATATGTATTTATCTCTCTCTCTCTCTCTCTCTCTATATATATATATACATACATATACATACACATATATTTGGGAGGAAGGGAAGGCGGGGGGAACCAGACATATGACTTAATTGGCTTTGGGAGCTCCTTCCCATGTGAGGAAGCTTCTTCTACCAGTGCAGTTCAGTACCTTCTTTGATGCATAGAACCTTAGAGCTGGAATTCTTTAGCCTTTTTGTGTGTCCTGGCCCCTTTAGCTGGTCCAGGCTGGTGAAACCTATGGGAGCCTTCTCAGAATAACATGTTTTAATGCATAAACTACATAGGAATACAAAGAAAACCAATTATATTGAAATTTTTATACAAATTTATAGACCTCCAAGTCCAGAATGCCTGTGAGAGCTGCCTGGGATGCTGGGAGGTTAAGTGACTGGTCCAGGGTCACACAGCCAGTCTTTGTGATGTGAACTCAGGTTTTCTGGACTTCAGTACCCACTTTTTGTCCACTATTGCACCCTACTTCCCCTCATTTTTCATCATTGGTACTAAGTCCATCTTTGCTGACTTGTTTGGAATGGAAAATCTCATCCCTGGGTTGGCTTTTCCTCTGGTTGGCCTTTTCTTTCCAATGATACAGAGGCCAAAGCTTCTGTGCCACAATGTACGTGTCTGGGGAATCATTACCCTTCTTGTCTTTGGACCTTGGCTGACCTCCTTCCATAATAAATGATGCAAATATACCTGAAATTAGGCTTCACACTGACTTCTTCAGAAGAGTCTGCTTTCCTTCTGCAAGCAGTGGCAGCAAAATATTTCCCCTTCCCTCTTCAATGGGATTAGGAAGGAGATGCTATCACCATGTTTGGCCTTTCTGTGAGGCCCTGTATTTCCCTAAAAACAGACAGTGACTTTCACAGGACAGATAATAACTTCATAGGGGACGACAGCTGGTAGGCTGAGTTCTCTGCAAGGGAAGAACAGCGTGGAACAGGAGAGAAGAACAATATCTGGGAAGTCCAGATGACCTGGGCAGCCATCCCAACTCTGCTACTTGTTCTCTGGGTGGCCGTGGGCAAATCTCTTCCCTCCTCTGCACCTCTGATTCCTCCTCATCTGTAAAATGATAGGTTGGACTAGGTGGTCTTAGAGGCCCATTCAAGCTCAGAAAAGATGGATCTTCAAGTCTTGGGCTGAAATCTTGTGAAGAGCTCTCACTGACTTCCTGGGCTTGGTCAAGGTTTGTCCCCTTCTCTCCTGTCCAATCTTTCAGCAAGATCAAAAAGGTTCAAAATACAGTTCCGAGGCCCTGCGAGGTGCAGATTAGTGGGAAGATTTTAGCTCAAAGTTGTGGGGCAAAGTACTGCAGAGCAGATGGTACTCGGCTGCTTCTAGGCGAACTGCCTCATTCTCATGTGATGAAAATGCACTGTGAAAGGGCCTTCTTTTCATTAGAACCTCTGGCTAATTTCCATTTGGATCACCCTGATTTCTCTCAGCCTTTGTGCCTGGAGTCCAATGCCTGCTCTTCTGACTTAAAAGAGAAAATTAAAATGGTGGTGGTGGGGGTCACAGAATCACACAACACCCCATATGTGGGTGGGGCTCTAGTCCGATTTGCATCTGACTCTAAGCACATTACTAACAAGTGACCATCCAGCTTGGCCTCCAAGGTGAGGGAGCTGTCTACCTCCCTAGGAAGACTATTGTGCTTGACCATAGCTTTAATCACCAGGAAGCGGTTTCCTACATTTCCTTCTCTGCAACCTCTGCCCATGGATCCTGGTTCTGACCTTTGGGACCAAACAAGGCAAGTTGAGGCCTCTTCCATAGGGCAGCTGTTCAGACACATGGAGCCATCTGGCATATGGTGCCAAGCTTCCTTTTCTCTTGGATGGGAAGCCTCAGTTCCTTCAGCTAGTACTTATGTAGCACGGTCTCTAGGAGTTTCTCACTGATTGAATTCCCCTGGACATGCCCCAGATTATTAATGTCCTTCTTCCAACATGAAGTTCAGATCTGAGCAGAATTCTGAAGAAATTCCCTCCCATGACATTCTACAGATATGTAGTAAGCACCCACTAATTTCCAGGCATAGCATTAGGCATTGACAATCAAAGACACGAGACATGTTATATTGAAGCATAGTAAGGGGCAAGTGTTCTATACTCAAATGTGTAAACATAAGATTCAAATGAAATTAATTCAAAATAATTTACAGGAGCCCTGATGATGGGTGGGTGGGTGGGGTGATCAGGAGAGACCTACTGGAGGAGGTCATCCTTGAGCTGAGGCCTGAAAAGAACTTGGGGTTCCAAGAGCAGAGGCGAGGAGAAAGTATTTCAAGTCCAGAAAATAGGACAGAATAGTTAATTAAATGGGAATGTTCTGAAGTATTAACAAGAAGTAGGCAGCTTTGACCCAAACTTAGAATGCAGGAGGGAGAGTACTCAACCTGGAAAGAAGTCATGGGCTTTAAATTCCAAACAAAGGAGCTTGATTTTAATCTTAACTGTCATAGGGAGTCATGGAAACTCTTGAGCAGGGGAGAGACATGGGTGTGGAGGATGGATAGGAGAAGACCCAGGTTAGATGAAAGGAGACCAGTTAGAAGGCTATAGCCATAGTGAAGGGGATGAGGCAGTGGAGGTAATAATGCAACTGGGGAGAAGGAGAATGAAGTAGAAGATGGCACTGTGGTAGAATGAACCAAATTGGTCAAAGGTTTGGATTAGCTTTCAGAGCTCTAGACTGCAAACCTTTAATGAGATCATGAATGTGGGTACTTCTGCTGGTGTAGACAACCAATCTATGCCCTTGCTGCTAGTGCAGTTCCTGTGACCTCCTTGAAGCTTTCTCCAGAGATTCTAATGAATGGAGTAGATCCTTTCAGTTGGTCTCAACCTGTGGCCTTCAGACCTCTAGGGAGCCAGTATTGTAAGACATGTGGACAGATTTGCCCTGTTCAGAATCAGGCTTTCATACTCCTTGTTCAACTGAAACTATCCTCTCCAAAATTACCAACAATCTTTTCAATGACAAATCTATTGACCCCTTCTCAGTCTTAATCCTTCTTGACCCCTCTGTAACCATTGACACTGTTAACCACGTTCTCTTCCTGGAAACTCTCTTTTCTTTGGACATTTGTGACTCTAATATCTATTGGTTTACAATTGGGGTTTCTTGTGAATAGAGATTGTTTCATTCTTGGTATTTGAATCCCAATGCCTGGTGCATAGTAGGTGCTTAATGATATTGGTTAATTGATTCATTGTTTCTGAAATCTGTCCATAGCATTTCAATCTTCTTTGCTATTTCTTCATTTATGTCACACCCAGCAACTTTAAATGTCCATCAAGGTTCTGACCTGGGACCTAATTTCTTTTCTTTCTATAATTTCACTTGATAACTATGGGTTCAATTGCCCTTTCTATGAAGATATTCTAAGGCCTATATATCCAGGACTAATCTTTTTTCCTTCCTTCCTTCCTTCCTTCCTTCCTTCCTTCCTGTAAAGCCACGCATGAGCAGCTTTCCAGAAGAATGTTGCTGTGAACAGCTTTCAAGGTTCTGATTACATAGTATAGTGAACACTCTATTTATCCAATAACAAATCAGAGCAAAACATTCACAGAAAATCAAGACACAACATTCACAATGTTACAACTTATCACAGAAAAACAAAATACAGCATTCACAACAACTTATCACTGAAATGGCCACATAGTTTTCACCATAGTGGTCACATGGTTTTGAACAAAGTATATTCATTTAGTCAATCAATCACTTAGTAACTCAATCATTCAATCAACTCAATCATTCAATCATCCTTAAGGAGGCTTGCCTCCTTCAAGGTCATAAAATACATAAGTCAAAGTTCTCCACTCATGGGGTACACTAAGTTACAAATCAGTCACTATTCAGTCACCATTCACTATTCAATCATCAGAAAATACACAGGCCATCCACCCCTTGGTCACAAGTAAATCATAATCTTCTGTCAGTACACAGCATCCAAGTAAAGTCTTCTTTCAGCTTGACTTAGGATAGGCTCTCAGATTCCCTGAGTTCACCAAACTGTCACCTGATTTCAAAGGCAGACAGCTCTCAGTTCCTTGTCCAGCTCTCTGTGCAATTCCTCTTCCAGACTGAAGCTTACAGTGTCCAGTCCACCTTAAATCTTTCACAATCCCTGTTCCAGGGAAGTCAAGGCTTAACAAAGCCACAAACAGACAAAATACTGGCACCACAGTCATGCTTCCTCAATCTTCTGCAGCTCTGGCTGGCCTGCAGACTCAGCAGTTTCTCAGCAGCTCCAGCTGGCCCTCAAAAGTCTTCAGTAGCATAAGCTCCATTCAAAAAATCTAAATCTCTTTATCTAGCCTCCCCGTGGCTTGATCCAAGAAATTCTGTCTCAGTTCTCAATTCTCATTGCTCTTCTCAGTTCTTCTCAATTCTCTGTTCAGTCTTTAGTCCAGCAGCTGCCCTTTCTCCATGATGCTTATCCCAAGAAGTACTGACTTTCCCAGCTAATGTTTTCCCTTATATACAGTATTGCTCCTCCCTGTTCAGCCCCTTCCTGTTACATCAGCAGCAGGAGTTCATACCTTCTGTTTCTTTAACAGAGGCTTAATTTGAAACTAGGTGCTAAGTACCTCTCAGTTTAGCAATATAAAAGGAACTTCAAATTTCATTACTATTATACTTCTTTCCTTCATTCGTTTGTTCGTTCCTCCCTTCCTCCCTCCCTTCCTTCCTTCCCTCCTTCCTTCCTTCCTTTCTTTCTTCCTTCCTTCCCTCCTTTCTTCCTTCCTTCCTTCTTTCCTTCCTTCCTTTCTTTTCCTTTTCCTTCTTTCCTTCCTTCCTTTCCTTTCCTTTGATTTTTTATTTTATTTTATGTTATTTCTCTCAATGGAATATAAGTTCCTTGAAGCTAGTGACTATTTTTTTTTATTTCGTATCCCTAGGGCCAACACAGTGGTTTGCACATATTAGGTGCTGAACAAAAATGCTTGTGATTTAATGCATCAAAGTAATTCCCTCTAACTGGGCTGTTTTGGATTCCATAAAGATATTACCATGAATATCCACTGGTATCTTTATTTTACTGGAAAACTTCTTTTCCAGGAAGCTTCATCATCTTTAAAACCATCCTAAATTCTCTTTTTGATAAAGAGTAAGCCTGGCTTCCCACCAAAGGCACCAGGCTTGCTAACTAGAGTGAGTACCTGCCCTCAGTTCTTTCTCTGTTGTTCCCGATTCCTTTTAAACCAGGACCATATTTTCAGAGAGACAACGCACCTCTTTTGGGACTCGTAAGAGATGTGTTTAGCCATGTCTGCATTTGAATATCGAGGCAAATGTCTCCACTTGACATGCCAGACATTGTGCCTGTGTATGATTATTCATTTGGCAATGCTAACCAAAGCTTTGATCTTTCTCCCCTGTGGTTTTGTTTCATGATTTACACCATTTGTAGTGGCATGTGAATGGGCTGAGCTGGCTCCTGGAGGCCAGTCAGAAAATCCCCTGGGTTTGGGAGGGCTTTGGGGTCTGGTGATAAATCCCTGAGTAATAAAGGCTTCTGCTGTTCCTTTTTAGGCATCTCTGGGGACCCTCCTTAAACCACAAAGAATTCAAAAGTTTGCATAGACAAATTGTGTTTTCAATCCTTGAAAAGCTGTTAAAGGCTTTTTGACCACTCCATCTTTGTTCTGGGGAGGGACTGTTGGCCGAGCATTCTTTTGACATGAGAGGGGCTCCTATAAGCTTAAAAGGAACAAAATATTAAGACTGATGATGATGAAGATGCTGATGTTGATGCTGATGCTGATAGTGTACAATGACATCATGCTCTATGGTCTGTAAAGAACTTTACATGTTGTATTTCATTTGATTCTCACCACAATACTATGAGGTTGTGCCAGTATTATTTCCATTTTACAGATGAGGAAACTGAGATTCTGAGAGGTCAAGCAATTTGTCCAGAGTCATACAGCTAGTGAGCCTGTGAGGCAGGATTCATAGATCTGATCACACATCTTGATGCACAGGAATTTGCTCCATAATTGTTGAGGGAACTGGATGGAGAAAGACCCCAGGGAGAAGTATTGTAAATTGATTCCTTGGATATAACTCCAGCTTCCTCCAGCGCCTGAATCTGTCCAGCTTTGCATTCTGCTTAGTGTTAAAGTGAAGAAAGCTTGGTGGGTCCCATTTCATTGCAAATTCTAGGGGAGTACTCTGAATTGAATGCTCGTTATTCCTGCCCTCTTGCATTTTTCCCCTTAAATAGCAATTTAAGTAGAAAAGAAGTTGACTCTGAAGTACAGAGGCTATTAGATGCTTCCAAATGTTAATGCAAGATTTTGAAAGTAAAAATCTCTAGGAATGTAGAGGAAAAGATTGTAAAGATTCAAAGAGATACAGATCCTCCCCTTGTCCCTCCCTGAACCCTACCAAGCTTTATAGTGAAGAGTCCTAAGGAAGAGCCTGGAAAAGTGGCCAAAGTCCTAAATGCTGTGGAAGTGTGTATAATCACAGCCCTCTAACAGAGAGTAAGCTTGTGTTGTGAGGGCAGGAACTGAGACTCTTGTATTCTGCACCTTCTTGTCAGCTCCTAAACAGTTTCTGTGGTGTCTGAAGTTGGATGAGGATATCCCTGAGTTACTCCATCAGGCTACGTGTGTAGTCTAAATGCTACTCACTAGATAGGCCAGGCTGCCTGAGGGAAACTGCCCCAGTACTCTCAATGGCTATCAGTAGCCCCTTGCTCCCAAAGCCTATCTCTTTGATATTGGTGTTCTCCTAATGATGCTATATGGCTACTGGCCACAGATACAACAACCTTCAAAATGTCAAAGTTGTAAGTGCCTCTGACTCTAATCTTAAATTCACCCAGTGGGTAGATTTTCAGGCCTAGAGTCAGGAAGATTCCTCTTTGTAAGTTCAAATCTGGACTCAGACACTTACTAGCAGTGTGACCTTGGGCAAGTCACTTAACTCTGCTTTGGTCCCATCTGTTAAAAAAAAAGTTAGCTGGAGAAGGAAATGGAAAACCATTCCAGTACCTTTGCCGAGAAAACTCTCAAATAGGGTCACAGAGAGTCGGACCCTACAAACGACAACAACAACAACGTGCTCAGAGCCTAGGCCACAGAAGGTGCTCAATAAATGCTTATGGAGTGAATGCTTGTGAAAGTTGATGAAGTGCTCTGCACCATGATGAGGTAAATAATCTAAGCCCATAATGGGTAGGTAGCTAGTAGAACCAGAATCTTTGGGGCACATCTTCATGGTCCAGGGTGACCACAAGAAGGCCAGACACGTTTCCTTCAGCACATTCTTGGGCATCTTTATCAGGGATGGAGGACTGGACTAGACTGATGGCAGCCCCAGCTATGAGCCAGCTCAGGGAGGCCTTGGTTCTTAGCCTTCTTAGAGATGGCTTTGGTTTTCTTTTTCTGCTTTATAAATGCTAAGGTCCCTGAGCTTTCTCCCTGCAAAGACAGGGAGTGTCTTACTGATTTTATTTTGTGCTGGTTACTGAGCCAATCTGGCAGTGACTCTTGCCTTTCTCTGGATTCCTGCATTTATCATAGTGTTTGGCACATAGTAGGCACTTAACGCATGTTTATTGACTGATACACTTGCAGCCACATAACAACAGAAAATTAGTGTTAACTATTTTTGTTGTTTTTACCCAGTCATAAAAACATCACAATGGTATTTTGTGTGTTTTAGAAATGCTTGTTTTATTTCATAAGTTAAAAAGACAATAAATTCAAGTTTAAAAAATAATGAGATGGCATTTGGAATCCTGTAGCATCATAAGACAATGGTCCACTCAAGGAGGTTTAACAAAGATTGGATGAAGCACAGCTAGAGAGAACAACTCCCTTGAACATTTCTTCTTTCCATTAGCTTCAAGCTTCATTCCTTACTTCATTTTCAAATGGGACTAGATAGAGGGGTGGGGAATCTGCAGCCTTGAGGTCACATGTAGCCTTGTAGGACCTTGGGTATGGCCTTTTGACTGAGTCCAACTTTTATAGAACGAATCTTTTTGTGAAGGGAATTTATTCTGTGAAGTTTGGATTCAGTCAAAGGGCTGCACTTGAGGACCTAGTGGACCATGTGTGGCCTCAAGGCTGCAGGTTCCCCAGCCCTGGCCTAGAAGCTTCATCACAATAAGTATTTTGGAAATTTTCTCCATCTTCAAATTCTTCTTAGGACAAAAGTTTTGTCTAGTAAGACTTTTTCTTTAAATACTTAAAAGTTTTCAAGAATTTTAAAATTAATCTTAAATTGATCTTTGAAGATTTTCAGGATAAATACAGAATGCAGGTCACACACAAAAATCATCCTCTGATGCCTTAATGCCCTCTTGAAGGCTCTGTCATTGGACAGAGATCCTGAGCAGAGTGTCCAGTGGAAAATCCAAGATGCCAAACCTTGGTACTTCATCTCATTACAGTTAATATTTTTGTCAATGCTGTGGATGAGGACACAGAAAATGGGGACCAAATCATCAGGTGACACAAAGCTGGGGGTGGGGGATAGGGTGTGGGAAGCCCTGCCATCCCACAGCAGGGCTGAAAAAGAGTTGCTTACCCAGAGGCTACACGAAGGATGCATAAAAGGATGGGACTCAAGAGCGATGGAAAATAGAGAGCTGATTTTATTACCCCATGTACAAGCTTTTATAGAATGCCTCCTAATTGTTCTCCCCTGAGAACACTGCACACTTCTTTGTTCCAGGCTGGGGGTGTATATACCACACTTTTCTCTCTCAAGGACATAATGCTCACACCTGTGTGTTTGAGCTCCTCCCTGGGGGTGGGGGGTGGGGAACTGATCCAGGGCCAATAGCAGGCTTTTCAGCTGAGAGGACTTATTCAGCCATCAGGGTCAGAGTTCCACTGGCCTATGGTCCTCTACATCTTCCCCTATAACAAAAATTGAAAAAAGGAAAGCTATTATTTGGCAAAACCAACCACCATTTTGCCCTTGACTGACAGCATGAGCAACCTTTTATAACCAATTGGTGTTAAGTGACTTGCCCAAGGTCACAAGGCCAGATTTGAACTCAGGTCCTCCTCACTCCAGGGCCACTGCTCTATTCACTGTGTCACATAGCCACCCTGATGGGGTACTTTCAAGGCAAAGGTTTGCTTTGCTCTGGTGCTCCCTTTTGTCTTCCAGCTGCTGAATAGGCACCTCTGCAGTTACTATCCTTCCTTTCCTTTCTAATGGTCCAGGAGAGCTCTGGGTCTCCTGGATCTGAGGCCTGCTTATGGTCTCAGATGTGGTCTCATACTACACTGAGCCAAATGGAGTCAGGTCAGATCCTGGGCAAGTCACTTAAACTTATATGTCTCAGTTTCCTCATCTATAAAATGAGCTGGAGAAAAAAATGACAAACCACTCCAGTATCTCTGCCACAAAAACATCAGATGGAGTCACAAAGCATTTTTTAATTAAAAAGTAAGTCAGGCCATGCAGTGGGAAAAGACTAGAAGCAAAAGATGGAAAGGACACAAGGACTTCTTTGACTATATTCCAAAAGTTTTGATATGACTATCATCGTTATCATTTTATTTGATGAACTTATCTATTTCTTTGACTTGCATTTTGACATATCAATTCTTTGAGATTAGAAAATTAAGTCTTTATTTAAGCTTGAATCTTTTAAAATATCTTTTATTGATTATAATTTTTATTGCATGGATGTGTTTAGTATTTCTGCTTTTCTGTATTTATTCAATAGGTTTTTATGCCCTGGAATATGGTCAGGTCTTTAAAGGTGCAACTTAAACCTAAGTAATACTATAATCCTTTTTAATTTACGTTCAGCAGTCACCAAACTTCTCTTGTTTCTAATCTTTCCAACATTCTCTTCAAATCCTTAATTAATTTCCTATTTACCTTTTTGTTGTGTTTATTCAGGTATTAAAGGGGATTTATTAATGTCCCCAACTAGAATCGTTTTGTTTTTTTCCCTATACTTTGAATAACTTTTCCTGTAAATATTTAGATATTAAGAGAAATAAAAGCAGTGAAGTCTACCTCTTGTGGTTTGAAGAGGTATAGGTGGTGGTTTCATGGTTCTAGGGCTAGGCAATGATGGAGAAATGCAAACCCCTGCAGGTACATCTGGAGAAGTTTGTGGAGAATGTCCACTAGCTTAGAGTTATGGACAGCTACTTCCAGCCCAGTGACTAGGTGAAGCTCAACCAGGAACTGAATTTTATCCTGACCAACTTACAGAATATTGATGAGTGCTAATAGTGGTTGTATGATACTAATAAGCAGACTATAAAAGTTTTTTGAATATATAGATCAAGGCTGTAATCCTCAGTTATACACCAATGAAGGCTTGGAGAGGGCGCTAGACAAAAAGTGCTAAGTTAAATAAAAAATGTCTTTTTAAGAAATTTACAACAAAAATGTTGATACAAGATTTTTCTGAAGTTTTCCTAAGGCTAAGTATTAAGGTATCCAAAATGAAGAACATCTTCCCAATCTTAAATAGCTTGTTTCATTGTGTCTAAAGATGTCTGCTCATGACTTTCTTCAAGCTGTCATGTCTTTTTGAAGTATATGTCTGAGGGAGACAGTGCTTAAGATGAAAGAGTTCTTGAAATATAAATGTGGAGCAATTATTTAAAGGTCATTTTATTTTCTCTCAAGGCATCTGTGCTTCAAAAGACCTTCAGTGGACACTGACATTTTTGTCTTCATATTATAGAACATATTTGTGTTTCAAAGGATGTTATTTCCTAGGACAAAAAAGGATGTCTTCATTTTATTGTCAAGTGCCAGATTATTGATGGTTGTGAATGTCTTCTATGTGAATTAAGGACATTACGTGGAAAAGATGTACATAGAAAAAAAAAGTGACCATAAGGAAATAAATGCCATTGTCAACTTACTCTTTTAATAGCTAAGCATAATTGGTCATATGGAAGACTTAAAAAATTGACCTGATAGCTATTTTATTCTTTGGATATTTTCCATTCCATTTTTTCTTCCTTAGAAAATATTGTTGATATGACTCTAAACAAACCCACAAAAGGAGAGAGAAACAAAGCTCCTGCTGAAGGCAGCCTGGCAGGTGGATGGGAAGGGTTCATTGGGATCTGAGTCCAGCCCAGCATGAGACCAAAGCTTTAGCCCCAGGGCGGCCAGGACAAGCTGTGGCTGGAGCATTCAGGATAGTGGTTCACTGGCAACTGTGGCAGTTTCCAGAATTATCAACCCATAAGAGCCAAGGACAAAGTGAAAGGTCAGTGGAACTTGGCTAAATTTGGGAGAGAGGAACAGGTTTGGCTGTCTGCCCCTAGAGCCAGAAGCAACATAAGCAGCAGCACTGCAGCTACCTTCATGTGATTGCTTCAGAGCTCCAGGCCTGCAGATTGCAGGGGGCACCAACTGATCATTCAGAGGCTAGTGATCTTGCCTTAACCTGCCTAGATCAGGATCAGGGTCCTGGGTTGTGGTCCTGAGGTGTGTGACCAGTGGGAGCTGCAGTGGTGGCGGCCTCCTAATAGCTCCAGCAGCTGTAAAACCTCAGCAATTTGGGACAAAATTCTCCCCTCTGAAAGCAGAGTTTTATGGAGCCCAGAAGTCAAGTAATTGACTGGCGACATGAGCAGGCAAAGCAAGCGCAGTAATCCAACTTCAGATTCCTTTTTTGGAGACAAAAAGGATCAAAGTATGGAATGGGAGGAAGACTACATAGTCAGAACTCCTTCACCAAAAGCTTCCAAGAAAAATGTAAACTATTTAAAAGCCATAGGGGAGCTCAAGAAGGATTTTGAAAACCAAAAAGAGAAGTGGAGGAAAAATTGGGAAGAGAAATAAGAATGCAGCAAAAAAATCATGAAAAGAGAGGCTGACTGAAGAAAATAACACCTTAAAAAATAGATCAACTCAAATGGCAAAAGAGGCCCAAAAAGCCAATGAGGAGAAGAATGCCTCAAAAAGCCAAATTTGCCAGATGGAAAAATAATCTCAAAAGCTCACTGAAGAGAATAATT
>CM053586.1:6315218-6346187 GCA_028646515.1 Pseudochirops corinnae | reverse complement strand
CATCACTTAGGTTTGTTGTGTATTTTCTTAGCTTTCTCTTATCATACACCACAAGAACCCTGGGAACTTGGTACATACATGTAGCATTATCCCCACTTCACAGATGAGGACACTGAGACTCCAAGGTTCAGAATTTGCTTCAAGTCCTGAGGCAGGATTCAAACCCTGGCCATCCTAGCCCCAGGTCTGTTTCTCCAGCTTCAATGCTAGGCTACTTCCAGCATAGGGAACTCCAGTGACGAATCTCCCTCCACCAGTGAAGAGCAGAACCTCCTCTGAAGCTTCTCAGCTTAGGAGGTGGCCTGGGACATTGATGACTGACTCAGCGTCCCAAAATTAGGAGATGACAGGGTCAGACCTTGAACCCAGTCTTTTTGACTCAGGGACCTTCTCTCTGTTCTAAGCTATACAATTCCCCTCCAACTATCACGCCAGACAATCAAAATGTCTCTGCACCTCCTAGTCTAAGAGTGTTATCTGGAACGCCAAAAGGTTAAATGAGCTGTCCAGGGTCACACAGCTAGGATGTGACAGGGGCTGGACCTGAACCCAGCATCCTCCTGTCTCACAATTCTGTCCTGTTCTCCCCAATCACAAGGTCACCACCCCAGTCAAGTGCTTGCCACCTCTCCCTTGGATCATATCTATAGCTCCCTAGGTGGCTTCTCTGCCTCCAGTCTCTCCCTGACTCCACTGAACATTGTCTTTCTTCCTTTCAGATCTCTGGGGCAGCCCCTTCTGGTCTCCACTTCTCTTCCCCCACCCCAAGTCAGGCACTCCTCCCCTTGGGCTCTATCAGACTCAGAGTCCTGTGTTCCCCTGTGATTGCACACACCAGTAGAGATGCTGCAGGCAGAATCGAGACAGCCTGAACCAGAGCCTGCGCAATGTTCCCAGAAGCCTTTCATCCTAGCTCAAGGAGGCTGCCTCCACAAAGCCTGGGCAGGGCTGCCCCATCCATCAGAGGGTGTAGCAGCTGCCCAGTGACCACCTATCTCATTGTCTGGGAATGCAGCAGACCCTTCCTGCCCCATCATTGGCATGCTTCAGGCTGAGCTCAGTGGCCATGGTGTCAGTGACAACAGCTGGGCCCTTGGCCAGACTGGTCTTCTGACTTCTGGCTCTGCTGGAACTGGGAAGAAGATGTATGATTGGATCTTGTTGGCAGAATCCACCCTAGGAAGAGAGGGAATGTAGAAGGATGACACTTTTGTTAACTTTCACCTACTACTGTTCACCGAAATATTGTTTAGAGTGGGGACTTGACCTGTGCTTTCATCAATGTGGGCAACTCCTCTAAACAATGCAGCTAGACCACTTGGTCAGGAATGAAAAACAAACACCTACTGGGTGCCACACAGTAGGAAAGCATGGTGTAACAAACAGAGGAGTCAAGAAAACCTGGGTTCAAATCCTGCCTCTGAGATAGACTGGCTGGGTGACACTGGGGCCTTGGGACTGATCACAGAGAGCTGGAAGGGGCCTTAAAGATCAAATCAAACCCCTTTAATTTTACAGATGAGAAAATTAAAGGATAGGATTTAAATTACTTGAGCAAAGTTACTTAGTTAAAAATAATCTGAGCCAAATTTGAAACCAGATCTCCTGCATTCCAAGTCCAAGGCTCTCCCATACAGAACAAAATGTTTCCTACCATCATTTAAACCCTCGGTGGCTCAGACTACTCTAAGATTACTAGTTGCACAGAGACTACCCATCTACATTAGCAGAGGGAGGAAGTTTCCTCACTGGGAATCCCTTGAGGCAATAAAATCACAGGTCTTGTCGAAAACCAAAAATGTGCCAAGCATTATGCTTCATAAAAATGAGACAGCCTCTACTTTACATAGCTTATAGCCAAGAGAGATGCCCAGGGCACTGAGAGATGAAGATTCATATAGCTAGGATAGGTCAGAGGGAGGATAAGTCCAGGGTAGGTCTAGGATAAGTCTTCCTGAACACTGTAGCCACAATGCCACAATGTCTTCCCTACTGAAAATGCTCTTAAAGCATCACAGAATCTCCCACATGAAAGAGACCTCTGAGGCCACCCAGCCCAACTTGTACCTGACCAAGAGTCCCTTCCACAGCATGGATTACAGGTGACCATTTCACTGATCCTAGGCTCCTAAATGCAGATGGTCCCCTTCTCACTGCTGCACAAAAAGAAATACACAATTCCAGAAAGATCTGGGAACTTACTTTGTACCAAGGCTTTGCTACTCATCTACAGAACTCACCAGGCATCTGGATGTCCAACCTGTGACTTTCAAACTACTCATTGATTTTCTAGCTCAGTCCAATGCAAACTGACTCGTTCTTGGACTTTGAGGCACTTCTAACAAGGAGGGAACCATCTGGATACTAGGACCAAGCCATTCCCTCTAGCTCAGGTCACACGTGATTCGTTCTCCCACTTGCTATGGGTTATTTTACTGTCTTCACCCCCCTTTACTGGGAATCATTTCAATTTTGAAAGGCCTTGAAAGTTTCTGAGCTTACAGAGAAGGAGTAAAATCACACGTAGCAGGAATGAGCCTGAAAAATCTACTGATGACTGACAAATAGTCAAAGGAAATGAACAGTTTTCAAAGAAAGAACTCAAGCTATCAACAGTCATATGGAAAAAAAATGCTAAAAATACCTAATAATGAGAAAAAAATCGAATGAAAGTAGTTCCATCAGATTAGCAAAGTTGACTAACAAAGCAAAATGACAGATATTGGAGTCATTGGCTGGGGGGGGCCAGGGAACAAGCACACTGATACGCTATTGGTGGCTATAAACTGGGTCAGCCATCCTGGAAAGCACTTTGCAATTCTACCCACAAATCCACCAAAATGAAGACTCTTAGACCCAATGATATCACTTTCTGGTCTCAGAGAATCAAAGAAATAAGAAAAGGATTCATATGAACCAGCTGCTGGAGAATAACTGAACACAGTGTGGTATATTAATGCAAAGTGATATCACTATGCCCTAAGAAAGGAGGAAAGTGAGTTTCAAAGAAATTTGGGAAAACTTCTTGCACTGATTCAGAGTGAAATGAGCAGAATCTGGAGAACTATTTGTACAATGAAAACAACTTTGACCTGGATGGATGGAATTAACACTCTTTGCTTGTGCCTCTCTCTAACAGACACATCCTTGTTGAGTGTGGTTGATGAGTGCTATGATTGGCCGGATCAGTATATAGAAGTGACAAATTGAGTTCCACATGGAGCGAGCCAGTTATGATTATTTAATAAGATGTGTGCATGGTTTTGGATGTACAGAACAATAAATATGAGTGTCAAGCATAATTGTTCCAGCAACAAAAAAGTTGATATTGCTCCAGTGTCGCTGCACAAACAGACAAATATGCACCCAAATAGGGAGGAGGACTGAAAAGGAAAGGAAAATACTTCTCAGAATCCACGAGGCAAGTGGAAAAGTAGGGGGAAAAAAGTCAACAACAAGTTAGATTGCTGCATCCAACTTGGCTCGAGGGAACATGAGCCACGTGCCTCGGTCGTTAGGGCTGAGGTTTGGGCAAGTCTTCAAATTTTTTCCCCAGGAGGCTCTCAAAACTCCTCTTCGTTCCAATACAAGATGCTTGTCCAGACTTTTATTGCCCTCCAGTCTGGAGGGAGTAGGAAAGTCCATCCAATCCCTGCCCAGGCTCCTTTCCACATATGTGTTGAGGTTCCTGGGCTTGGTTTACCCTGGTTGTTCCTGTATGCCAACAACATTGACCTGTCAGTCATTCACCCTCCTCCTACAATGAGTATTTGGCTCATGGAAAAGAAGTGGGAGAGAGTCAGCTATTTAACAGATAGGATATCGAATCCAGTAAAGGAGCTCGGAGTATGTAGCTAGGCGAAGAGAAGACCTCATGGGGAGGAGAGACCTGACTTCAAGAATTTAAAGGGAATTCCAGTAGAAAAGCAAATCAACTTCTACTTGGCCCCACAGGGTCCAACAAGGATAAATAGATAGAAGGTGCAAGATGTGAGTGAGTCAGAAAAGGCTAGATTCAAGTTCCACCGTGAACACATATTGGCTGTATGACTCTGGGTAAGTCATTGTAGCTGGTCAGTGCCCTGGGCACCTCTCTAAGTCTCATGAGGGGCTGCAAAAGTGCAGGTCTGCATTGGTAGAGGACATTATTGAGCAAGAGCTTCCTACACCAGAGAAATGGCTGGTCCCAGAAACGGGAGGGGGGCAATAAACTAGAATACACATTTCTTCATCTTTAAATGAAAAAGTTGGGCTGGATGACCTCTGAGGTTCCTTCCAGCTCTAAAGTCATGATCCCAGGATCCTCAGGGCATAATAAAGGCATGGGCTTGGCATCTATGAGAGCTTGTGCGAGACAGATTGGGATTCCAAAGATCTGGTTTGGATTCCAGCTCTAGTACTTACAGGCTATGACTGTGAACAAGGATCTTCACATCTTTGGGACTGAATCTCCTTGTTTTTAATATGTGGGCATTGAACCACATGATCTGGAAGGGCCCTTCAACTCTCAATACAGTAGGTTCAATTCAATCCAAATTTATTAAATACTTTCTGTGGAGCAGGAGCTGTGCTAAGTACTGGGAATACAGTGACAAAAAAGGAAAATAGTTCCTACCCTCGAGAAGCTTACCTTCTACTGAGGGCAGAGGACGATGCATACAAGTCAACCCAAAGTATGTATATGAGCATATGCATATATGCAGATATGTATGTATGTGCACACATGTAGCTACATACATATGCACATTTACACATATACATTTGTATATAAAATAATAGAAAGGAATTTCAAGAGGAAGAGAGGGCTGGTACCTCAGAGGTATTAAGAAAATCATTGTAGACCACCTGGCAACAGATCTGGGTTCTGAAGGAAGCCAGGAATTGACCTTCTTTGGTGAAATCCTTCACTTTGACACATCCATCTATTTAATTCAGGTTGTGAAGCTGTAGAATATTGGTAAACATTCCAGTATTTCTATAGCATTTTGCTTCCGTGGTGTCATGAATTTTACAACAACCCTGTAAGGTAATCAGCATGAACATTCCTATCCCATTATACAGATAAGGAAACTAAGATTCACAGAGGGGTTTTTCCAGAGTCGTCCTTATAGTAAACACCAGTGGTGAAATTTAAATCCAAATCTTCTTACTTCCAAGACCAATCCCTTCTCCACTAGGCCAGGCTGTCTCCATATTAGATAAGGACTTGTATCTAACCTCACAAAAGAGTCCAAGATTTTGACAGCCCTAGCTGTCATAGCAGCAACCACAGTAATAAAAGCAAACAGAACATGGAAGATAAAATGGAAAACCAATGCTGTCCTTCTGGAGATGGGTGGAGTGGGTGGAGGTTCAGTTGCATCATAAATCCTTGTGAATTTCCCTCTGGCTCTAGCCCTAGTATGAAACCCAACCAATGACCTTGACAAAATGTTCTAACCACCTGCTAGTGAAAGTTTCCTATGATTACAACTGGCAGGAAAGAGGAGTCCATAACCAAAGCTGAGCGTTTCCATGGAAAAAAATTAGAACATTGGCTTGGTTTTTTGATCCTTCAAAGAGATTCCTGCATGCAATGAAATCAGGTTCATTTTTTTCTTCTGTCTCTTGAAGTACCACCATTCCACCCTTTGGACTCCCTAATGTGGCCAGCCTTTGTGGTTTGGGGTAGAGAAACATTGGGAAAGAACTCAATCCATATCTCAAGACATCTGAATTTTGTTGTTTGCTTGCTCAAAACTCTACATTTAAAGAATAGGAATATGACATCAACATTTCCTACTATGTATTTTTAATGTTCTCTCAGTCAGAATGTAAGGCAGAACCACAAGTGTGTTGTCATGCTCACCTCACAGCAGTTCCTTCCCAAGCTACCTATCAGAGGTCTGGCTAAACTTTCCTTCAGCAGTACTTTTATTTGTAGGCAGGAGGTCGATATGGCCTTTTTTTCAGACACGCCCCTCTATTATTTCCATTTCTGCTCATTTTCCACAAAGGCCCCCACTGGAAGCACTCCCCAAGATGAGGCAGGAAGATGCTGAGTAACTACAATGTTTTTGACATCCTGTATTCCTAATCCCTTCCTTAAGGCCTCCTAAGAGGAAACCTGCTTCTGTCCCAATGGCCAGAGAAATGCAAAGAGATGAAACCAGAACCTACAGCAGAGAGATATTCTTGGTCACAGAAAAGGGCCAAAATTGAACCCCAGAGAATCTGTAGTTAGTGAATGTAAACAAATAACCCTAGATGAGAAAGGACAAGGTATATCATCAACAGCTAGAGCAAGCACAGCCAGATCTGAAGGGCAAGCTTGTGGCCACTAATGGTTCCACAGTTCTTCTTGACAGCTGTCTCATTAAAGGAGGTAGCTCCACAAATGGAGCAATGGTATTGGAGGTGAGGGGTGGAAGTGAAAGGGCTCAGGATCCAGAATTTAGAATCAAAAATTCAAGTTCTATAACTTACAAGCTGGAACAGCCCATTTCTCATCTCTGACCTTCACAGGGTAGACTAGGTGACCTGCTAGAAGGTAAGTTCTTAGTAAGTAAGGCTTGTTTCTTTCTTTGTACCTGTATCTTTACTGCCTATCACATAGTAGGAGCTTAATAAACACTTGTTGATTGATTTGATTGTTGACTAAAGGGCAGGAGACCTGGGTTTTAGACCTGGCTTATGCTTCAGTCACCTTATGTCACCCATTGCCAACTGGACATTTCCAAATGAGTGTCCTCAACTCAATGTGGCCAAACAGAATACATTTCTTTCAAGGGGAACACTGCCTTTTTGGTCCCTTGAGTTCAAAACCCCAGACTTATACTTGCCTCTTCCTTCTCTCCTGTCCCCATATCTAATCTGTTGCCAAATCTTGTCAGTTGAATCTTTGCATGATCTCTTCTACTCATTTTTTTTATATCTAGTGACACAGTCAGTGCCCTAGCCAAGGAACTTATTACCTCCTGCCTGAACTCCTGGTCTCCTAATTGGTCTCCCTACCTTAAGTCTTTCCCCTCTGTAATTCATCCACAAAGCAGCTTCCAACTCAATCTTCAACACCAGTCTGATGACTCCTGTGCTCTAAAAGCTTCCCTGGCTCCCTATCACCTCTGAGTTAAAGTTCAAACTCCTCTATTTAGAATTGGAATTCCTTCCCAGCCTGGTTTCAGTCTCTTTCCATGCTGGTGACACACTGTTCCCCTTTACTCTTGACAAAGTCTGGATTCCAGGCAAAGTATCACACTCCCAATTCCCTGCACAGGCTATTTGGGTCTCCATCTCCAATCACCATACTTTTTGAACAGGTTCTTGTGTTTGGAATACATTCTCTACTCACCTGTCTTAGAATCCTGACTCTTTTTAAAGCTTAGCTCAAATATTCCCTTCTGCACAAGGACTTTTGCAAACCTTTCAGGTGTGAGGGACCCCTTCCTCACCTCCAGCATACTTGGTTCTTAACTTTCTATGCATTTCATATTTACTTCTATCTGTGGTGGTTGTCTTTCTCCCATAGAACTGCAATCCCTTCAGGGCAGAAATTGCCTTTTTCTGGCTTTGTGAGCTCTAGCAACCAGAACAGTGCCTAGTAAATACTGCATGAATGAAGACTACCTACTAACTATGTAACTTCAGGCAAGTCACTTTCCTCTCATAATCTCAGGTTCCTGATCACTAAAATGAGAGCTTGGGGAACTGCTGACCACAGTGCACAGTAAGCACTCAGCATATGCTTTTCCTTCCTTCTATCAAATAATCAACAAACATTCACTGCATGGCTAGTGCTCAGTGACGTATCAGGGATGCAAACACAGAAATGAAGGGATCTCTGCTTTCAAGTGACTTCACTTCTTTTGGAGGAAATTCAATTCAATTTCAACTCAAATTCAATTTCAATTCTTCAAGTGACTTCAATTCTTTTCAAAGAAACATTATGTAGACATATGAGTAAATACAAATATATTTGTGACACTGGAGGTAAAATTAAGGCAGTGTCTGCCCTGGAGAAGCTTGTTATGCCGGGGGAAGAAAACATGGACCCACATAAGAATTTGCAAATTAAATATAAAATGAATTCTGGATAATTTCAGGCTCTAGATAATCTCAGAATCCAGGTGGTCAAAAATAGATGTGGGGGAGGCACTCAATTCACTTCAACAAGGACTCATTCACTAAGTTCCTAATATAGCTATTTACATTATCTATTGGATACTAGAGATTCAACAAGAAAAAAAAAAGAAGAAGAAGAGTCCCTGATTTCAAGGAGCTCGTAGTTTATTGTCAGGAAACCACATATATCTAGAAAATTAAATACAAGTTTATACAAAGCAACTTCCAGGAAGAGGACACAGGGCTAATGTGAAAGGCAGTCTGTTAACAATAGAACAGGGGGCAGAGGGCACAAGAGAGGCATAAGATAGTGGGATAGGTCCCTGGGATGGATAAGGATGACATAGATGGATATGACAGAGCAAGAAGATCTGGAGGAGCAGATGGCCTCACCCTGACCTTCACAAGAGGAAAATGATGTTGATTTGATTACCAAATTCTAAGAAGGAAATGGAAGGGGTGAGGCAAAAGAGGCAATATAGGCTGGTAGAGCAGATGGGGAGTCCCTAGTCCCCTCTATTGGTCAAGAGAAGATCAGTGGTATGTTAGAGTTCAGGTGGTTCTGGAGAGGGTGAGGTATGCTTGAGGTGTTCAAGCTCTAAACCTCAGCCAGCACTGAAGAGTAGACACAGACCAGTTTGGTAGCATGGTTCTGACTGGAGCTCAATACATAGGCAGGCATGGAGTAATGATCCAAAGTTAAAGGGCTCTCCAGCAGAGCTTCCTCGGGCAAAGGCAAAAACCAGACAGGGGAGAATTCGAGTCCTAACATTGAGAAAATTACCAAATGAACTACAAAGAAGAGGGGAAAAAGAACACAGTGTCCAGGTTAAAGAAAGGAGATAATTAGTCCAGTCAGTCAAGTAGTTTCCAATGAATAGCCAAATCAGCTTGACACATCCTTCCCACTCTCCCTACTGCCCCCACTGCTGACTCCAAATGAAAAGCATCTGGATAGTGGCTAGGAAAAAAAGCTGCATCACTGATGATCTACGCTGCATCATTATCTGGGTTCCCTCACAGACAAAGTACACTGTTTCAACCCTCTGGCCAGCAAAACTGGGTTGGTTCCAAATTCCTCTACTTAACCCTGGGCTTAGGGGAAAACATGAGGATAGAGCTAATTGCTGGACTCAATTTCAAGCAAACTTACCACAATACTCAGAACTTGGAACAAGTTCAGATCACTGTCCAGTTTGCCAGACCAACCCCTCCACCCCATCCCACCCATTCTCGGGAGTTGCGTGCAGAGAACATGGAATGGTCAACTTGCCAAGACGGTGCCAAGAGCAGCTCACTAGTAATGGTGACACCCCAGTGAAATCTGTCCTTCTGAGCTAGACTCATTCACTCCCCTACTCCCCAGGCCCATGAGGCTTTCTCAATATCCTTGTGTGGAAAGACCTCACCCCAGGTTGACCCATCATGGTTTCAGCAAGGCAGTTGACAGATGTAATTAAATTAGTGAAATGACCTTAGTGAAACTGAACACAGGATTGTAGACACCCATTACAGTAGATTAGCAGATGTTTATCAGCCTAACTTGGGAATGAAGCCAGCTGCCTTTTATGGTATTCTGATTCTGATCTTCTAACTCTCCTCCTGCTCCTGTATCCTTTTTTTAATCTTCACAACTGCTAATGCCTTTCTCCACGTCCAACTTTCATATTCCTTGAGATGTGTGCATTGTCTCCCTTGATAGAATATAAGCTTGTTGAGGGCAGAAACTCTTTCACCTTTGATCCCACCAAGGCTGGGAAAGGTACAGAACCAGAGCACTGGGCAGCAAGAATCCTTCCCACTTCCCCACCATCAGAACCCATTGGGTACTAGAGGGAGGAGGGTACTGGGACATAGGAGCACTTCTCTTCAGTCTACCCACTCCTGTGCTGAGATTCTCCCCTTTCCCAGTAATACATCCTTCCTCTCAAGTTTCTTGGCAACTTCTCTTTCAGTGGATCCCCTTCTAGTTTCTGACTCCTCTTATCCCCACCTTTATAGGAAGAACCCCAGAACACCTGCTCCACTCTGATCCATAGGGCTTACTCTCAACTCTTCAATTGCTGTAAGCTCAGTCCCCTCCATCCCATTGGCTATAGGGTGGGTATGGTAACAGGAGGGCACCACATACAACCCTTCAATTAAGATGACACGTCACTATGCCCTAAGAACCATGGCTCCTTTCTCCTGGGTCTGCTAGTGCCCCTGGCATTGCCATCTATCCTGAACCATCGGGCCCTGCCCCTTGCCCTGTAACTGCCTCCTCCAAACCGCCCCAACAGCCCTGCAGCTGAACTCCTCTATATGTACTGATTGCCCAGACTAGAATCACTTCTTGAGAACTGTCTTGACTTCCACACTCAGCACTTAGCATAAGGCCTGACTGTGTAATAGCAGTCTAGTGAGTTTTTATTAGCTGAATGACTGACTACACCTTTGCCCAGTAGGGCTCCAGAGGTCTCCATGTAAAGGAAGTCAGTTATGGTTCTGGAACCAAACAATTCAAGACTGGAGAAGAGCATGCCAATCTGAGCTGCTCCCTCTATATGAGGGTCACTCCTTGTATCCCACCTCTGACAATTCTTTTGGGCCTTAATATAGTGAAAACATGGGATTAGGTTAGGCCTGGGATCAAGCTCCTTTTTCTATGCTTCCTAGCTGTTGAATCCTGGTCTACCATGCTGTGGAATCTCCCTGAGCATTGGTTTCCTCCTATAGCCAATGGGGTAATAATGCCCTGTTATGACTTTGAGCAAAGTACTTAACCTCTCTGTGCCATTAGCCAAATCTCTAAGATTGTAAATTACAGAACTGTTGACAATCTGCTTTGGTAGAAGAAATTTCCTTATTGGTACTAAATTAGATTTCTGGTCTGGTTCCAACCTCCTCCTCCCCCCACCACAAAAAGGCTCTCCCTCCTGAGGTGAGAATTTCATAAATCAGAGGGCTGCTTAGAGGAATTCCCCTGTCAGAAGTTTTCATGAGTGGACTCTCCCTATTCCATAGAGACATGCCCATTGTTAAAAGCAGCTCAGATAGAAACTTGGTGACTAGGCTGCCTCACTGGCTATTTTGGAGGTGTACACTGGTGCCTTGTAGGGGAAGGTTTTCTGTGTCTGGGCCTCATCTGGGTTGGTTCAGACTCATGGAAAGAGACACTTGTGGAAGTCAACCTTCTGTAGCCATCGATAAGGGGAAATGACAGACATGTTCAGCGTTCATATGTATAAAAGCTTTCAGTAAGCCTCCAAATTTGGGCCTGGCACCTCTATTATTTTTAGATTTGGACAAGATCTGGAACCTGCCAGAGAAGAACATCATTTCATTGCTCTTGAAGAAAGAGGCGCTACATTTCAGTTCACTATCATGTCAGCCCATCCTTAAAGCCCCTGTGAGCATCCTAAGTAGAGAAGACCACCCAGTGGAGCTGCTGGAAGCAGGCAGAGTATGAGCCATCTTCAGAAGGCTGGATGTGGAAGGCCACATGATATCATGGGGAAAGCCCTGCCTATCAGGTCAGAGGAAGAAGGTTCAAATACTGCTTCAGAGATCTACTACCTGGGTAATGTTGAGCTGTCCCTGAACTTCAGTTTCCTCAACTATAAAATTAAGGACTCTAAAGTCCTGCTTCAATTCCTCATCCATTCCACTGCCTAAGTGATCTTCCAAAAGGCCAGGTCTCACCATGTCACTTCTCTGCTCAGTGAGCCCCAGTGGCTCCCTATTAGACCATATAAAATATAAAACTTTCTCTTTGGCCTTTCAAACCCTTCTCCTCCTGGCCCTTTCCTATCTATCCAGTCCCCTGACACCAGCCTTCAGGCTGTACCTGGCTCATTGCCCTCCATCTGTCACTTCCATGTCTTCACACTGGCTCTCCCTCATGCCTAGAGCCTTTGTCCTCCCCTTCTGTCTCCTTCCTCACTCACTTCTCTGATTTCTTCAAGACTCAGTTCAAACCCTGCCTTCTGCAGGAAGCTTTTCCCAGCACCCCCCCCCCAGCTGTTAATGCCTTCCCCCCAGATAGCTCCACCTAGTATGTCTTTGTAGGCACATCTCTGTTGCATGTTGTCTCCCCCAGTAGAAAGGGAGCAACTTAAGGGCAGGAGCTGTGCTGGCCTCTCTTTGTACCTCCACTTTTTAACACAGTGTCTTGCTTGTTGACTGTCTGACTCGAAGCTCTAAATCCATGATTATCAGTCATAGCTGATAGGGTGACCTGTCTTGCTCTCCTCTCGTGGACTGGGTAGAGAATGTGGGATGCCTCAATCCAATTTCCCTGTCTGTCCCAGTTCCAGAATGGAGGATTTCTATAGACTCACAACCCGTTCTTGGTCAGCATCTTTGCAACTAGCAAAAGATAGTCACACTTTGACAATGATAAAATCCTGACTACGCTTCAAGCAAATTCCATTTCCCCACATTTCTCCAAAATTACTGTACTGGGTGAAGAACCACGGGGTGGTCCTTACTAGTTCCAACCTGAGGGCAGAAGGGAAATTCATTACCACCATGGAACAAAATCTTGTACCATGAAGGAAGGGTCTTATCTGTCTTGTTACATCAGTGGCATGCTCAGGCTTAACATGGTGCCTGGTACAAGACAGGCTCTTAATAAATGTTTATTGACTGACTGTGACTGTGATTAGGGCATAAAAATAACCTTGGGATACAATGCCAGCAAAAGAATTATTGAAGAGACTGACTTATGGTTCTCTTGGGAGAGAGATTTTCTGGATTTGCAATCTAGCACAAATTTAGGATTAGTTTCTGAGCTTTGTTGGCTGGAGTTGGTCACTCCAGATTCCCATAAATGTTTGGGATGGTGGGGGGGGTGGGGAGGGGGAGAGGTATAGAACGAACAAGGTTGAGTCTGTCCTAAAAGCTCAAGTGCAGCCTCTGAAACTGGTACTTTCTTTGGTGTGGAGTAGCATCATGATCTTAGAGGTTACTAGGAAGGTCAGTCAGTAGTGCATCCCCAAACCCTCTGAAGTACCCAGCTTTACTTAGGCCCAGGGATTCTCTGTCTGGGGACTGAGCTTTGTGAAAGAGCCTAGCAAGGTTAACAAGAGCGGTAGACATCTATAACCTGACACTTGCAGGATCACATTTTATCTAAATTACTCAGATTGCCTTGAGAATTAAAAGGAATTTGTTTGTTTGTTTGTTTTAAATTGGCTCTGTGATTTCATTTGAAGGGACCTCCCAGGCAGGAAATTCTTTCCGTCTGTGCAGAATGACACCCACTCCATCATTTACAATCTCAGAAATTTGCCTGGAATGCTGATAGGGCAAAGGTCACATAGCCAGGATAGGGCAAAGGCTGAACTGGAACTCAGGTCCTTCCAGTTCTCAATCTACTCTTCCATGAAAAAACACACTTTGACAATTTCCTCTAGAATATAAGCCTTTTACAGGTTCAGAGAAGGACAAGAAAACCTTGTACTTACCCTCCAGCACCAGGTCTCTAGAATGCTGCCACTCTTTTATTTCCAAGGATATGTTAATGAATAGGCTGGCAAGTTAAGGGTTGAAGTGTATCTTCAGCTTGAGAGGAGAACTCTCCTCAGACATGGAAGGAGTTGCCTTGTTGAGGGAGTGAGCTTCCTGTCACTAGAAGTGTGGAAGCAGAGGCCAGGTGAGGATTATCTAACCAGAAGGTTGCAGAAGACGTCCAAGATGGGAGGATGGACCCAGTGATCTCCAAGGTGCCTTCTATGACTCTAAGTTAGAAAGACATTGGCATGCACCCGGTGATAGATAGAAGTGTGACAATGTGTTAGACTGGGGTATTCACTACCAAAGTGACCTGGAGTGTCCTGGGTCCAAGTGGCAAGTACTGATAATTATCTCAACTCATTTGTCATCCAAGGGCCAACTTATCTAAGTTCAAAAATGACATCAACCTCTAGGTCACCTAGTGACAATTCTTTTGATCTCAACAACTCATATAGGCGATCTCCTAAGAAAAAGAGTGAATGAATGAATAAACGAATGAGTATTGATTGTGTATTCTATGAAGCCTTGATATGGCCTGAGTACTGAGGGCACAAATGAAAACAAGCAAAAAGAAAAGTAAGGTCGGCCACAACCTCAAGAAGAACACATTCCAGGGGGGGGAAACAACCTATATAGGAAAGTGGCATCTAGGAAGGAGAATTTTGGTCAGGGAAGCAAGCAAAGAAAGAGTGGAATCAGAGGGAACTGATTGGCACATCCTTTCTAGAACTGGACTGGTGGATTTGATTACTTTTCTCAGAGCCCGAAGTGGGAAGGTATAGGCAGAGGAGAGGTAGGAAAGAGAATAAGTTTTCCAATCAAAAGCATGATTTCAAGCATCGAAATAACAAAAGAAATGATTATGGAAGAGTTATTCAAATACTTAAAGCTTTCAGAAGATTGTTTATAAATCTGTATATGGATATTTGTGTATTTAGAAATCCTACCATGTCTCCTTCCAAAAAGACTTACAGACTTTACAAAATTAAATACAATATAAATGCAGGACCATTAAAGATTAAAACAGAACAATGGTCTTCTCAGAGAAGCAGAGCAAATGGCAGGCACCTGAGATGAACAAATTGCTGTAATTGCGCCCTGAGTTTGGCTCCAGTTTTCTTGGCACAGTTAGAGCAAAAAGGATGGCTCCTTGGATTGTCTGACAAGAGGAAATGAATTTGCCTACAAAGGCAAACCGCCCTAGAAGTTAACTCGCAGAGGAATTTATTACTTGAGTCCTTATTTAAGAGAGACATCAGGTATTGGAACAGAAAGCATCGTCAATTACGATTTTTGCCAAAGACTTGGCAAGGCTATCCAAAAGGTTCTTCTTGGCTTCTTCCTCCCCCTTGTCAAGGCTAAGGATATAGCGTTAAGTCATAACTCAGTGAATACCTTTGCAGAAGAAGAGGCCCAGCTGGTGAAGAATGTTCTATTCATTCTAGTGATCTAAGTTAATGCAAGTATTGGCCATGGAGAAGCCAGGAGAATGGAGAGTAACTACATCTGCCAGAGTGCCTCTCAAATATCAGATTCTTAAATAAGATTTGGGTGACTGGTGGTTTATGGGTCATTTACTACTGACTTCTCTAGCAAAGACCCATGAGACAGATAGGATATGTTTCTTGTTGAAGGGAGAAACATATGCCTTATATACCAAAGGTGAAGGGCAGGGGGTAATGCACCACCATCATTCTGTTATAAATATTTAAAACAACAGTCCAGACACCTAAATACCTTGCTCATGATGACCATGAGGAATTCAGGGAAACATGAGATTTGTGTGAATTGATACAGAGTGAAATAAGGAAAACCAGAGAATAATGTACCAAATCACTACAATAATGTAAACAAAAAGGTTAAGGGGAAGTTGAACTCTGAGTAATTGAAAACCCAAAAGTCCTGGAAAGCAGATAATGAGACACAAATCCCTCACTTCCTCTAGACTAGAGGCAATGGCCAATGAGGGTGAGAAGTGGTGTATGTCGTCAGACAGTCACTGTGCCAGACCCATTTAACTGTTTTTTAATGATAAGAGAGAGCAGTAGGCATGGAAATGATTCTGAGATAATAAATAAAAGCAATAAAACATTTTTTAGAAACCAATTTGGTCATGAAGATAAGGTAGTACCATCCACTACATCTCCTGAAAGTCATGAACATGCTAATAAAAGTCTACTTGGCACCTGGTATACTCAGAAAGTGTTTGTCATAATGGCGTGTACAAAACAGATTGAGGAAAATGTAATTTCTGGTATGGGCTCAGGGAATAATTGAGATGAGTTTCTAAAAGTATTTGAATGGTCAGCTTTGTGTATTGGATGTCTCTCATAAGGAATGGATCTTACCTTGGGGATGGTGGAATCTATCCAGTTCAATATGGACTGAATTTTCTTCTTCCTTGCTATCTGGAGACCATGATGAGAATTTTAACAGTATATTGAGGTAAACCAATGAGCCTTAAATTTGTGAGTGAGTTGAGGGTTATCTATCTCAAGTATGTGAAGACTTTCCCCAGTGAAATGAGTAGATTAAAACAATTTGTTCAAATGACCACGAAGGCAGCCAAAGCAGGTACTGTGGAGTACTTGGAGCTAGGTCAGATGCTGAATATGCCAAGGTCATCTACTGCATCACAGGTCGTCTCCAGTTATCTTGACTTTTATGTTGCCTTTGTACCAATGACTCTGGAAGGGAGAATGAGGCTGATAACTTTGTGCAACTCTACCTCACTTAAATCCAATTCACAACAAAAGTCAAGACATCATCCCTGTGATGTCATTGGTCCTCTTTGAAAAAGAAGGACAAATAACCACAACTGTAGTATATCAGGAGAAGGGAGAAGCATCCATGCACCATGGTTCATATTTGAGGAAAGATAATAATAAGCTGGAAAGTTTCCAACAATGGGTGCCTAGAAAGGTGAAGAGCTTTGAAACCATGTTTCTATGAGAGTAAACTGAGGGAACCAGGAATGTTTGCCCTGGAAAACACAACACTATGGTGAGACTAGAGCATTCCTTCAAGTGTCTAAAGGAATGTTATATGGAAGACAGTTTTGTCATGTTCTACTCTGCCTCAAAGGGCAGAACTAGGAACAATGGGTGGAGATAGATATGGGCTTGATATAAGGAAAAGAAAACCTCTCAACAGTTAGAGGTGGGACAAAGTGGAATAGGCTACTTGGGTTTGCCTTCACTAGGGGTCTTCACCAAGGCTGGATGGTCACTTAGCAGACATAGTTGGTGTGATATAGATTAGATGATCTCTAAAGTCACTTCCAAATTTAAGGTCCTTTGATTCTTTTCCCTTTAAGCAGACAGGATGGATTTTTATTGCAATTTGGGCCAGAAAAATCATCATTTACTCCCTTCATGCAAACCAGCATTTTACTTGATTAAGGTAAAGAGAAAAGTCACTCAACTTGCCTTGGTTTCCTTCTCTTGTTAGGAGAAAAGAACAGGCTCCTGAATGTCATAGACCAAACCATTAAGGCAATGTGAATGGATAGAAGAGACCGAATGTAAGAGTTATTTTGGATGCAAAATTCTCAAGGCTTGGCAAATGATTAGATATGGGGAAGGAGGAGAGTTAGGAAGTGTTGTGTGTTCATCTTAGGTTGCAAACTTGGGAGACCAGAGAGATGGTGGTGGTCTCAACAGATTTCTACTAGGGCATATGTATAGCAACAACCTCTGTTTAGACAGCAAACCTGCCACAGGGCTCTTGGCACAGGATTTGGCTTGATTGAAGACATCTAAGGCATGCTTATCAAGCTTGTACATGATACAAAGTTGGAATGTTTGGTTAATATGACAGAGAACAGAATAGGATTCCAAATATGATGTTTCTGAACCAGAAAGATGGATCAAAATGGATAAAAAAAAAACAATTAATAGGAATAAATTTAGAACTGTGCTATTTTAAAAGTTCAAGAGACATAGTTTTTGTGTAATTAATCACTTTATTAATAATGCAAGTATTTTATTAATAAAAGAATCAGCAACACTCTCAAATGCCAAAGACCGATCATGGTGATGAGCTCACAGTTTATACGCCTTTGGAAGAGAGGGTGTTCCCCAGGGTGGCGATTAACTCCAATTGATTAACAATTAATGATACATGGACCTATTCTAATGACTGGTTGGGAGAGTAACATCGAGTTGTTCTTGGACAAAGGGATTACCTCTATACCCAGGACACCCACAGCTTTAGGCAACCTAGACCAAGAACCTACCTCCACCCAAATTAGTTTCAGTGGAAGACAGTGGGCAGGAACTCCTTTTAAACAGAAGTGGGATCTAGTTGGGTAGAATTCCAATATCCAGAATAAGGAGAATGTCAATACTATCTTCTATTAGATCTGACCTAGGCAGGCTGGTCTTAGGACAAGGAAATAAGTCAGGGAAAAAAGCTTGAGTCTCCCCAATTTTAATAATTGACTATTAATATGAAAAAAAGCATTTCTCTCAAAGTCAAGAACTTAGATTCAAAAACTCAATTGCTCTAGTACAAAATAGGAGGAGGCTTAGAGCATTTTCTTATTTTCCAGATACATAAGACAACAGTGGATGGGGGCGGGGGGGATCTCTAACAGTTTTAATCAAATACAAATTCAAGATATACTGAGAGCAAGATGGGGCAGCCAAGGGAACCAATGTAACCTCTGGTGGCCTTAAGAGAGAGAAGCACCTGTTGAAGTCTAGGGGTGTTGGGAACCTGAAATTCAATGGCAAGTGACATAGGTCCTGTCTCAAATGAATTCAACCTCAGCCTTCTTTCAACCCAAGACAAGGTTTATTAGAACACTGGTCAGGAGGGCGAGATTTTAAGAATCTGCCCTATTGTGACATTTGTGTTGACAAGCAAGTGGACCAGACTAAATCTGTACCATTAGTCAGACTCTTAAAGAATTTGAGCAACTTAATGGGGGACAAGATAGACCTTATCAACAGGAAGACTTTGGGAAGAATCTTGAAGTGGCCAAGTAGTCTGTGGTGACTGGGATGTAACAGAGGACCTGGAAGAGCCTGATGCCCCTGTGGAATTTCAGGGACCTGGTACACATAGGGAAGTCCAGGGGCATTTTTTCCTTTTTGGGGTCCAGATCTCAAAGACATGCTCTTTTCTTTTGGGGAGTTCAGATCCTGTCCCCATCACACCCAGTCCTTCAGTACTCTGCTCTGTGTAGCAAGCAGCTGGATACTCTGGACACCACATTCTGAGAGGGCCATTGACACATTGGAGCTCATCCATAAGGCAGCTAGTCAGGATGAAGAAATAGCTAGAAAACATGTCTGAAAAGTCAATCCAGAAGACTGGATTGGAGACAGCCCAGGACATGAAGCCCTACTGTGTGAAGCCTGAATGGTCTTGGCAGTTGATAGCTTCTCTAAGGTCCTGTAAGCTCAACACACTCTGATTCTGTGATCTTTGGGGTGGCTGCAGATCCTGGGTGGATCCTAAAAAGATGACTTCAGGGCAGGGGGGGTGAGGGGGAATTTGGAGGCTGCCTTCCATTGCAGCTCTGTTGCACATGGACAAGAAAATAGTCCTTCATGTAAGACTAAAGGAGAGAAGGGGACAAATGGCTGTAGAAGGCACATAGGAGGGTGAAAGTCCAATAGAAGGAAGGCCATTCTAGGTATGCAAGCTGCTCTCAAACACAAGAGGCTGCCTTAGGATTTTGTTAAGGGCATTCTTAGAAGTGTCTAAAAAAAGACTAACTGGCCTTCTGGCAGGGTACTAAAGATAGTGCTCCTCCACTGGGTCAGAGGTTGGACTTTGTAGCCTCAAAGATCTTTCCAAAACTAAGATACTATAATTAAAGAGATAGTATCCTGAATTAGACAGACAGCTATCCTTAGTCACTAAGATCTGGGTTCAAGTTCCACCTCTGAAATATATTAGCTGTGTAACCCTGGGCAAATCACTCAATCTCTCAGTGGCCACCCAACCAACCAAAGCCACTCACTGAGACTATAAATGGCAGAGCAGCAGCAGGTTAGAATAGCTGGAGGGATTGTCCTGACCAGGAGTTCCATATCTATACCAATGAAGTCATCAATCCTGTTCCCCCTCCTCTCCAAAAGATTTATTATTATAATCCTATGATTCAGTGAAGTTTTGAGTTATGTTCCCCCCACAACACCTTTCAAATTAGTAGATGTCATTGCTTTATTTAACATGTCACCTGTGGCCCAAGAGGGAGGGTTCCTCTCCAAGAAGGGATTCTAGTTCCTGTCTCTTCACACAGCTCAGTTTCAGTACTGGGCAAGACTGATTACAAATGGGCAAAAGGACAAGTTGTTTCCTGCTGTTCCTTCTGTGAGACTGCTGAACATATTTCACTTGCACTTAAATTCCCACTGTCTGAGCAGCAACTCAGGATCAGGTGTTCTGACTGATCCAAACCAAGGTTTGGACATTCAGGTTCCAAGATGACCTCATCAGTGGTCAGCCCCTCTTCTTTCTGCCAGTCAGCACCCAGACTGCAAAATTCCTAAGCTCTCAACCTCAACAAGTAGCCCCCCAAACCAGAAACATCCATCTCAGGATCGATGCTTAGTCACCTGTGCTCCAGGAAAGAAACAGAGAGAAGAAATCTTCATACACTTGAAGTGATGTTCTCAAGCATGCATTCTTCCTGGCACATGCCCAAAACTTCTATAGCTATCACTGGGGAGGGACAGAGGAAGGAATTCCAACCCTTCCTTTTTAGAAGCCCAAGGGAGAATTATGAGATTTCCAAGACATCAATTCAAAAATGGAGAGGGGTCCAAGGGCAGAAGTGGTTTCTCATTAGAAAGCCTCTAGTGAGCCACACTTTCTATTTGGTCACCAAGCTTCAGCACAACCCACACTGATCAGGACAATAGGGGCTATAGGAGTCTCTGGTTACATCTCTGTCCCACCTGTCCTTTAGCTATGGAGTAAAGAAAGTATTGCCAAAAGTGGTCCATGCATGGGACCCATTGGAAGGGACCAAGCTCAGCTCCATGGGAAGTGTCTTATTAGAGCAGATCACATGATTACCCCATTACATCTCAGTGAAAAGACTGAGGCTCAGAAAAATGGTACCAAGTCTCTATTGCCTGACATGGGGCCTCTGGCACATAGAATGATGTTCAACACACATTCTGCGTGATTAGGAAATTTTTTAAAATTGAATTAAAGTACCTGGGCCACAGTCACACAGCTAATAGGTGAAAGAGTGAGTCTTGGACTCAAATCTTCTGATTTCCAAACTAATGCTCTTCCCACCATGGCCAACTAAAGTTTAAAAAAAAAGAAATGAAATACTCCAAAAGAAAGCATGTGCTTATCATCTCAGCCCTAAGAGTCTTGAGTGGAAAGGATGAACTGAGATGAAGGCATCTCCTTGGGGGAGTGACTGCTAGTGCTTGAATTTGGTCTTCATGTAAGCCATTGAAAGTAATCCAAGAATGTCAAGAAGTTGTTTCAGCCCTGGAGGAGTGAGGTAGAAGGGACAAGGGCGGTTTTCATTCCCTGGACTGAAACAAGAGTCCCCTCTGTCATCAGCACATAAGAAGAATAGGTGAGACTTTATTCCTTGGGGTCAAGGGAAAGTCACTCTAACACCAGATAATCTGAGCAAGAGCCAATATGGCATAATGGATGGAGAGCTGGCCTACATGTAGTCTCTCATCTCTGCTGCATCCTGTCTGTGTGACCCTGGACTTGACCTCTGAAGGGCCCGGGCAAATCTCTAAGATGATAAATAGCAAAGGAGATGCCAACCTGATCTAGTAGAAGTTATTATTCAAATGAGAACTCCTTACACGGATAAAATCTCAGATCTGGCCAAAACAAAGATCTAAGTCAAAATGGGGGTATGTACATACATATCTCTCAGTGTGAAATGTTAGAGCTAGGAGGACCCAGGAGATCGTCTAGCCCATTCTCCTCTTTTTGCTGATGGGGAAACTGAGTCATTCTTTTTCAATTTAATTCAATGAACATTTATTAAGCACATACAACTTTTAAGCACTGGGAATAGGAAGAAAAAAATGAAAGGTCCCTGCTTTCCTTCTACCCAAATCCCTGCCACAATTTAAATTTGGTTCCTTTATTCCAAGGAAATAGAAAAAATTCTGGAGACAGTTGTTAAAACATTCACGAGCCTTCTTTTTTCTAGATGAAATGACTTCAGCTCTTGTGACCTTTCTACAGAGATCCTCGTGATGAAATGTGACCAGGACAAGCCCAAACAGGAGACACACATGTACACACGTTTTTCCTGATGAAATGCCTTTTTAAACATTTTTAATTTATTGTTAAGATTTTTTTAAATTTTGAGTTCCAAATTCTCTCTCTCCCAATCCCCCTCCACCCACTGAAAAGGCAAGCAACATGATAGCAATCACACATGTGAAATCATGCAAAACATCAGATGTCTTTTGATGCTACCCCCAAGGGAACAGCTTCTGGGGTGAGGATATCTCCTCAAAGATCAGACCTATGAGACTACAGCCCTTCCCCATCATTGAAAACATAACAAGATGAAGGCCTGTCACTTTAATTAGAAATTACGTGACTGCATGCCTGGAGACGTCCAGTTTGGAGGATGAGGCTATCCTTGATGCCAAATGAAGTATTTTTGCTTTCTGTGCCCAGAAGAGAGAGGTCACAACAGCTTTCAAGGTGAAAGCCTATCTGAGAACATGACAGGGCCATAAATATTGGGTGCTTTTTTTAGGCCCACATGTTGGTTCTCAGTCTCTATTTTTCTCTAGGTTGCTTAGTTGCCTAAATACACACTATCAGAAAACTGCATCTAAAGGCAAAATGGCCCTGCACTACATTTAGAAGTAGATTTTCTGCATCTCTTTTCTTAGATCTTCACTGCAACTGTTATTTAACAATAACAAAAAAAGTCATGTGTATGACATGTGTTCTGCCTAGCCTTAAGGGTCAAAGCCCTCTGCCAAGTTGGATGGAGAGAGCAGCACTGGTAGCCAGATTCATGGACTCAGGAAACAAGAAGATACCTATCTGGCTAGAGTGAAAGGGATTGCTATCACTCTCTAGCATGCAGAAGGAGAGTTCCGTTGGTTTGTCCTGCTCCCAGGAAGGAAATCTTGAAGCAGGAATCCCAAAGAAACTTCAGAGGCCTCCTCTGACTCTGAGTGTCAGAACAGGAGTGGACAGAGGCTGGAGAAAGAGTCTGGCCTCTGATCTCTCTGAGCCTCAGCTCCTTTCCTACAATGAAGAGGGTGGACTAAACAAGCCCCAAGATCTCTTCTAGTTTGGATATTCAATGACACTCTTTGTTGAGTGTGCAAGAGCCCAACTCTTTGGAAGTATGGATAAAAGGAAATATTTTTCATTATGATTCAATACTAGGCAAGAGTAAAAATGTCATGTCATTGTACATTACTGAGTAATTCCAGAGTTTTCCTCTGCTCTTGTTACTTGCTGATATTAATAACTACAAGACAGTTATTGTGTGGATTAAGTATCTCGTTATTGTGGTCCGACAGGTACAAATTAATAACATGCTTTGAGGAGAACTAAAGTCACCATTTTTCCTATATGCAGGCAATAAAATTGTACTGGCAGTCTGAATTATCCTGGGAAAGGAGACAGGGATGCTAGAGGTGCTGGGAGGGTCTACAATTAAGGCTAGCCTTGGCCACGGCCAAGATCCTTCTTGAATCTCAGGAAGGAGGCATAGCTTGGTGAGCTTTGAATGTGGAAGAACCAGAGAAGAAAGAGATACCAAGGGAAGTCCAAGGTCAGACTTCCAAGTCTTTGGAGGGTTTACAAGAGGCTCTGAAGGCTAGCCATTAGTTTTCAGAGATGTACTGCCTGGGAGGAGGTCAACATAGAACCCTGGTGAGGGAGGGAGGAAAGGAAGAAGTTTTAAGAATTAAGGATTCATAACCTGTCTAATTATACCTATAAGTATAAGTTCCTGTGGGATGGGATAGTATATGTACATGTACATGTATATTGTGTATGCATGTATACGTGTGTATACTTATATACATATATTTGTTTGGGGGGGTTCATGCCCCATGAAGTCAACATGCTACCTCTGACACCATGAACTCACATGAGCTATCATTCATGCTAAGAGGGCATTCTTTCCTCATCTTTACCCTCCAGAATTCTTTTTCTTCAAGGCTCAGCCCTGATGCATTCAAGCCACTTTTCACTGCTCAGTTGTTAGTGTCTTCTCATTGTGTCCTTAGGTAAGTCACTTAAAGCTTTAGGATCTGGTTCTTCCTCTGAAGAATGAAGGACATTGGTTTGATGCCATTTTGGGGGTCCTCCCACCATACCTTGTTGCGAGGCTCAGATTAATTAGTGCCTGCAAATGCTTTCCAAGTGTTCTAGGAGTTTCATATAGTCAGTTATCACTGCTATTTAAAATTACCTGGCATTGCTCTTGTCTATGTTTCATGCCATCTGTGTCCCTAGTAGGCTCATAAATAATAAATTCAGAGTTGGAATGGAACTTCGAAATCCTTAACCAAATCCCCATATTTTACAGATAAAGAAACTAGAACCCAGAAAGGTTAGATGACTTGCTCAAGGTCACAAAATTGGAAAAAGTCAGAGGTGGAATTTGAACTGAGGTCTCTGACTCAAAATTTATCCACCTTTCTATTGGGTCACACTGCCAATAGAAATTAGCCTCTTTGAGGGGTAGAGATTATTTCCTTTGGGTGTCTGTATCCCCAATATGTAGCACAGTGCCTGGCACATGAGGACCACCTAAGATACGTGATATAGCCACATGGCAAGCGTTTTATAAATTTTCTCTCTTCTCTTCTCTTTCTCTCTCTCTCTCTCTCTCTCTCTCTCTCTCTCTCTCTCTCTCTCTCTTTCTCTTTCTGTCTCTGACTCTCTGTTGGTCTCTCTGTCTCTCTGTTAGTCTGCTGTCTCCATCTATAATTAATTTATGGTTAGCCTTGAGATAAGAAGATTGGGGAGGGGGAAAAGGATATGAAAGATTGGGTTTATATATTTAAGGGTTATCATGTCCAGGAGGATTAGATTTTTTTTTTAGTTGGCCCCAGAGGACCAAATTAGTCACAATGGGTGGAAAATGTTAAGCCAATTTAAACTGGATTGGAGGGAAATCAAGGAGCTCTATCCATAAGTGGAAGGAGCTACGTTGGGAATTCGCAGCAGACTCTGCCTCACTGGAGGTCTTCAGCAGAGGCACACTGAGAGCTTGTTGGATTGGGGAAAGTCTGGGATCCCTTTGGGGGATGGATTTGGTTTGTGCTGTGATGACCTCTTGAGTATCTTCCAGCTCTCAAATTCTGTGATTCCATGATATGCTTGTAGAATGAATTAGAATAAAAATTATTTCTCCCAGTGTAGTGTTGTTGTTTTGCAACCATGAAAGAGAGAAGCAAAATCAGAAACCAAACAGATGGACTAATTAATGCATGAATAACCAACCTGAGGCTCTCCCATTTTTACATCTATCATAGGTTAGGGCTTGTGCAGGTGGCTTAGAGAAAGTCCAAATAGAATTCAAGTTGAGACCTTGCCTCAGCGAGGGGATGACACAAATTAGCTCCAAGACTTGTTGTGACAATCGTATGGGCAGAGAAGCTATGATCCATCTGTGCATGGCTAGTGGTACTGAAATCACTACATATGTCCCATCTTCCTCATTTGCCCCTTCATCCAGTTTGGGTACTAAATGACCCATCAGAAGTTACCAGGCTAAAGAGTAAAACAGCTGAGAACATCACTTAATCTGATTTCCTCCTGCATTCTGCAGTTGGAGAGCCACACATGGGAGTTTGGGAAAAGCGGAGGTCTAGGGTGACTAAGAACCTAACTCAGCAGTGGTCTGGGAACCCACTTCAGTTTTGGTTTGCTATTTTTATCAGGCTGGGGGGTTCAAACACAGTCCCAAGGAGTAGGAAGCCAGGGTATATTTCCCAATTTCATGATTTCACAGATGCTTTCATTTGACTGGACCCAATTCTGCAATCTAAGCGAATTGACCTTGTTGCTGATTCTTATGTGGCATCTCCCATCTTTCTGAATTTGCATTGTCCATTAGTGGGCTGCCTCTGAAGGTAAGGGAGATGTTATTTTCAGGCCGACTGACTTCTACTCAAAGGTGCTATAGAGAAGATTCCTATTTGGGTACAGTTGGACCCTGAGGTGCCATCTGACAGCTATTTCTTGTTGTTCTCCTCCTCCTCCTCCTTCTATTCCTTCTTCTCCTTCTCCTTCTCCTTCTCCTTCTCCTTCTTCTCCTTCTTCCTTCTTCTTCTCCTCCTTCTCCTTCTTCCTCTTCTTTTTATTTCTTATCTTATTTATTTTTTAAGCTAGAACAATTCTATTTAGTTTTCTTATATTTCTTGAAATGTAGCTCTGCAAAAACACTTTTTAAAACTTTGTTGTGTTTTATATGGAGCTACATGACTACACCTTTAAACCCAAATCACTCTAGCTTTCATTGCATGGCTAATTATAGCTCCCAACCCAAGCCTCTGTGGCTCATTGCTGAAGTTTTGATGGCTTATGAGAGGAAATAGAAATTGTTCTCTGTTCTGTCCAAAAACTCTGACAACCTTCTCTTTCCAGATTGCTGGCTTTGTGAAGGTAAATTGGATCATCTTTTGTCTCAGTTCTTACCTAGCCATTAGTCATTGAATGGGCATGGCCTCAGACAAACTGAGACCTGGGAAAGATCTTAATTTAGAAAAGTCAAGGTCACCTACTGCATCCTGGGTCCTTTCCTAGCATCTTGACCTATGCCTTGCCACTGAGCTTTGGTGACTCTGGAAGAGAGATCTAGGCTAAGGAGGTTGCCAACTCTACTTTGTTTAAATCCAATTCACATGCAAGTCAAGACCACACCTTCTTGATGTCATTAGTCCCCTCCTAGGAAGGAATGATGGACAAATTGATGGGCATAATTCTATGACTGTGTAACTGATACTCCCAACCTGTGATGAGTAAATTATTTCCATGGCCATGTATAAACTCAGAAAATGCATAGAAGACCATTTGCTTTGAGTAATATTCATGGCAGTTAATAAGACTTGTCACAGAATCCAGGAATCACGATCTACCAGTCCAACATGTACATGTGTAAGCATCTGCAAAATATGCATCAAACCATTGCCAAATAATTGGGGAGGGGGCGGCTCTGGCATAGAAAAGGATTCAAAAAGGTCTGAACTCTGTCATGTGGTTTGTAATTCTCATTAAAGCTATTTAAATTAAATTGACTTTCACACAGTTTCTAAATTTACACACAGCCAAGAGAGATAATTTCCTTGGAAAAAAATTCTCTGCAGATCTGCACAGGAAGCTGGATCCCAAGCCCATTCACAAGGTTTCTGACCAGAAAGTGTTCAAAGAAAGTTCTATTAATGAGCAAACATGACATACTGCACAAGTAGCCAGCCCCAACAAAACACCTACAAATGCTTGTTTCTTCTTTTCAAGTTACAAAGATCCCATGAGAATGAGAATTATGTTAGCTAGGATTTTATACAGTGCTTTACACGTTATCTCGTTTTGGCCTCACAACAGCCTTGGGAGGTATATGTGATATTATTGTATGCATTTTTCAAATGAGTAACTTGGGGCTGAGAGCAGTTCCCTAGGGTCACGGAGGTGGTTGTTGTCCTTCATCCTTGAAGACGACCAAAATGGCACCACTACGTTGGGGTCCAGGTGCAGTGTGTCCAGCTGTGATTGATCAGATCAATATGAGCTTGGAAGGCTCTATCACTGGTTGGGCACAAGTAGCTCAGATAACAATAGTTCATGTGGTAGTCACAGAGCTAGTCAGCATGTGAGGCCAGATTTGAACTCAGGTCTCCAGATCTATCTGTCCACTGCACCACCTACCTGACTCCACAATTAAATTTTCTGTTTCTTAGTACTTCATTTTTCATGTCAGTGTCCTTGCTCCTGGGGAGTTCCAGAGATTTCCAGTTCACAGGCCATGTCAGACTGGTCAGCCACTTCCTTATCACCCTACCACTGTGCAAGGATATTAAGGACTTGGCTGTTATGCAGCATTCACTAACTCGCTTTGAACCTGGCCACTGAGAAACCATAGACCAGTTTCACAATCTCTCCTCCAGGCTACAGAGATGTCTTCTGTTGTCCCAAGAGCACTAGAAAGAAGGGGAAGGGTGTCAGCCCTTGAATATGTCACATGTTTATGTGGAAGTAGGCTTGGGTCTCAGCTGACGTGTGTCTCCAGAACTGTCAACCACACTGAGAAAGGAAGGAAGAGAGTAGGGCAGGAAATCGTGAAATCACTTGCACTGGTTACACTAGCAAACAGCCTTAAAACTTGAGTGAAGGGTCATTTTGATGGCTTTGTGTGTGTGTGTGTATGTGTGTGATTTTGTAGGGCATGTGATTTCATCAGGCTGCAGAGCTGCCACTGTGGAAACACCTGTTGCCAATGCAGATCAGCAATCATCCTGAAATTTCAGTCTGTATGAATTGTCCAGACCAGGCAAAGTTAAAAAGCCCATGATTACTACTATGTGTTAGAGATAAGACTTGAACCCAGATCTGACTGATGCTGGCCAATCAACCAATAATCATATATTAAGTGCCTATTCTGTGCCAAGCACTGAGGATACAAAAACAAAGATGAAAAAGTCCCTGCCTTCAAGGAGTTTTCAATCTATCAAAAGAAAGCTCATACACAAATAAATTCATATCCATATACAAAGTAAATTTAGTGGGGAAATTGGCAACTGGAGGAGTCAGGGAAGACCTCACAGGGGAGGTGGTGTTTTTGAATGGAACTTTGAAGGAAATCCAAAAAGCAGAGTGGGGGAAGGAGAGCATTCCAGGTGTGGGCACAGAGATGAGGGATGGGGTGTGACCCAAGGAACACCAGATAGGCCAGGATAGCGGGAACATCCAATTATGAGGTGGGGAATGTGTAGTAGGACCACAAAGGCAGAACAGAGCTAGACTTCAAGCTGGGCCCTGTAGTCCCTGGGCCACGCTGCCTCTCTCTAGAAGGCTTCAGAGCTCATCTCGAGAGCAGTTTCTGAGGCTCTTCATCAAAAGGAAGATTAGAAAAACGAGAGGCAAGTTGTGACTTTTCCTGGGCAAATGGTAAGAGGAGTGTGGCCTATAATCCCTCTTTAAATACTGGAACTGCCAACCCGGACCAGGCCATGTCTATTTTCTTTAAGAGAGAGTCTAAATTTACCTCTTGCCAGTTGGAAATATTTGGTCATGGGACATTTATTTTCACAGGAGACTTATAATTGTAGAGCCGGAGAGCATAGCTACTGTTCCTCTTCCTTCTTAGGACATTTAGCAAGGGAATAAAGGGTCTCTCAGAAAGCTGAAACCTGTCGTGAATTATGGCATCTGTGAGAAGGGACAGTTCCAGAAACTAAAGAGCAGGGTCCAGAACCAGCCTCTCTTTTGGCATGAAGATAGCCTGACCATCCAGGGCAGGGGATGAGCCTGAGTAGAGCCTGGCTAGAGAGCGTGCACCTGAGGATTAGTTGGAGAAGTGGAAGGTGTCACACCTGGAGAAGAGAAGACTCATGGACACAAGATCCAGTTGTTTGAATCTTTGAAGAGGTCCACATGGAAGAGGGCTAAATTTGTTCTGCCAGACCCCAGAGGGCCAAATGAAAATAATGGGAGAAATTTCAATGGGAAAGATGTAGGTTTGATAGTGGGAATAACTTCCTAACAATTAGTTGTCTTCACGTGGAATGCCCTTTTTGGGGAATTCATGGACCACCCCTCACCAGAGGCCATCAAGGACAAGCTGGGTGACCACTTGTCAGGGATAGGATTGGGGGGATTTTTGCTCAGGGTCAGATTGGGGTCCATGTCTTCCAAAGTTCTTCTGAGTATGGGATTCTCTTACTCCGTATTTAGAGCTTAGAAGAGGTTCTACTCGATGTGTAGCACGACGTTAAATCGTCATTTCTCTACTTAAGGATGAGGTACCATGGTCCTATAATTGTACCTGTTTGTCTATTTCTTTTAAAATGTGCTCTTTAAATTTAGTCATTGGCAATGTTATTTGGTAAAAATCTCATTTTCTGTTTCCTTTTTTTTAAAGGAAGTAAATTACGCTTATCTCCATATCCAGCAAACATACCGCTCTCAGGATCGCCAGTCTCCTTCCTCCTGCTGGTCTGGTCTGAAGATGTTTGCACTAAGGCCCTGACAAGACCCTTCCCTTCGTCCCCCATCCTCCCCCCTGTGGGGCCATCCTATCCTTTACCTTCCAGTGATTAAGATATTTGTCATTTTTCCTGGAAGCCCCTCCCCCTGTCATTTGCTCCTGTCCTCCCATGCCTCTTGGTGTCTCAAGCCAGGCAGGTCTCAAACCTGTTTGAATGTGAGTTAAAATATGACTGTATGAAAGTCCTGTTGCTTTTGGCATCATTGACCAACCTGTTTCCCTTCTCTGTAAAGACCTCTCAGGTCCCAAAGAGCAGTAAAGGGCTAAAACAGCCACAAGATTGAACATTCTCTTTACAAAATGTTTCCCCATACATTACATCATTTGGTCAAGAGCCTCTCATTATATAATTCTAGTCATACTCTTGTGGTCTGGAGACACTTTATATTAAGCTAACTTTCCTCATTTTTCCTTTTATTTCCGAATTCAAATACCAGAACACTGTCTACCCAATAAATATGCTAAAAGAGTGGCACATGGGGGGAGGGGTGGAGGTGCTGTCTATAGGCATATCTAAGAAATTAAATGGTGCCATTGAGAGAATGTTGAATCTGTCATTAGAGGACCTGAATTCAAATCTTGATGTAGCTGTGGAACCTTGGGTAACTTACTTTCCCCCTCTGGATCTCAATTTCTTCATCTGTAAAGTGAGTATGTTCAACTAGATGCCCTCAAGGGTCCTTTCCCATTCTAAACCAATGAAATTTATCTTCAGGACCAGAATACAAAAAACACCACGGCTTCATTATCTTAGAGTCACACTTTTATTTTTGTTTCTGACCACAAATGAGATTAGTCAAATTGACCAGGTACTTTATGCCCAAGAAATGAACATGAATATCTTATAGCTGATTCCAGAAAATCAACTATTCTCTAAAGGAATATTTGCCACCACCAAATATATTCAAGAGAATGTGCCATGGGTTCTGAAGAGGATTCCCAAAGTGGGATCGCAAACATATTTACAAATGACCCAATGAAATAACCTCAACAAACCAATCAAGGAGAAGTCGGATTGACAACGAGATGGTGTAGAAGAAAGTATCAGAAATGGTCAAAGGATATGAACAGGCAATTTTCAGAGGCAGAAATTAAAGATATCTTTAAGCATATGGAAAAATGCTCTAAATCACTATTGATTCGAGAAATGCAAATCAAAACAACTTTGA
>CM053586.1:6285821-6314718 GCA_028646515.1 Pseudochirops corinnae | reverse complement strand
GGGGGGGGGGGGGAAGGGAGGGGAGAAAATCTGAAATTCAAGTGATTGTGGAACTGAATCTTGTAAATTAAAAGTAAATGAGTAAATAAAGAAAAAAAAGGAAAAAAAAAGAAGAAAGTATCAGGACCAAATTATGTCAACTGTTTCCAATGTGTGGACATGCTCTCTGGGCTGGCGCACTCACCCAACCTTTACTCATGGCAACAGGTTATTCTTAAACACCATTGATTCTTAAAATATTTGCTAAACATTGAATCAAGAGAGTAATAGTAATTATTTATTTAAAGGAAAGAATAAGCATAAATTATCAAAATATTGCATTCCAACCATAAACCTGGGTCATACTCTCTACCAGTCCATGGTATTTGTGGAGTAGGATGGACATACATTTATAGAAACCTAGTAGAAGAATATGGAAAGAACTATGGCCATGTGCCCAGGACAATTCACAACTCTACACTGTGGGTCTTGATGTCCTTGGTACCCTCAGCAATAACAATGTACAACACAAAACCACTTTTCTGTTATCTTTCCCCCTTTAGATCCTCCCCAATGCCCTTACTGGTGAAACCACTACTCTTTTGCTCTTGAGCCAATGAAGTAGTGACAAGTTCTTTTTGATAATGGCCACTCTTAATAGGGCAGCCAGAAAATATTATGCTTTTTATTTTTAGCAAAAACAATAACCACATTGCAAATATTCGGTAACAAGCAGTTCCCTTAAAGCCATAAAACAAATTGACTCTCTTGGCAATACCAGCCAGCTCTTCACTCAAACAGGATTTTTTTTTCTCTCATCAACTTCTCACAAGGCAAAGGTTCTTCTCCAATAAGCATACCTCACAGCAAAATAATGTAAAGTCTAGCTTTCTCCACTCTGTTCCTCTCTCTCAAACCACAGAAAGAACTAGAGGCACCCCTGAGAAGCTCCTCCTTTTTGTGTACAGCCCTAGAATTCCACTGTCCTCCAGGTATCGCAAAAGCTGAAAAGCTCTGTCACCTGGCCCAGCTAACTCCAATCAATCAGCAAAATAATGACTCTTTCCCAATCAACAGGCTTCTAGCAAAGCAGCAGAAGACCCTGACTGTCACAAGCTAGCTGTCTCAACTGGAAGCAAATTATCTTCTAGCTTTGCATGTCGTCTGCCTCCTCCTCCCCTTCTCCCTTCTCCTCCTCCTTCTCCCCTCCCCCTCTTCCTCATCCTTCTCCCCCTCTTCCTTCTCCCCTTCTCCTTCTTCCTCCTCCTCTCCTTCTTCTTCTTTCTTTCTGACTTCTACCTCAAATCAACACCTATTCATAAGCAGTGCTTTATCTCAAACAGGCACCAGAGTTCGGTGGAAAGCACACCAAGTCAGAAGACCTGAGCTCTGCTACTTACTGCCTGTATGGCCTTGGGGAAGTCATTTTTCTATCCTGAGCCCCATTTTCTCCCTCTGTAAAATGACAGAACCAAATCATGTGATGTCCAAAGACCTTTCCAGCTCTAAATCTCGGCTTCCATGTTTCGTATGTGGAAGATGAGGTGGGAGGGGAAAGGGGGAAGAGAAATGTCAGGATGTGATTTCTCCCAAGGCCTTCTGGCTCTTTTGCTAAGCAGTAACACAACTTTCTCAGGCCTGTGGCATACTCTCCTAGGACAAAGCTACGGCAAGTTTAAGTGTACTTTCAGTCTGGTTTCCCCAATGGGAAGGTATTGAGTAAGCTTTAAATACTAATGCTGTATTCTCCTCCCCTGTCCCCCATCCCTTGCTTCCCCTCTGGTCTCTCTTTCCTAATGTTGTCCATATGAGTTGACTAGGAAAATAATCATCTCAATTCCTGGTGAATGAAGTACAGTTGGATCCCCGGTTCCATGAGTTCAAATTACATTCATCCATTTCTGCACAACTCAAAGACGCTGACATGTGCTTCCACTCGCACGTTTCCCTGATTCCCATCTACACACTGTGTGTGAGGGAGTGGAGACCCACTGCCAACAGCAGCCTCCAGATGATCCACATCTGAGCCCCAGACCCTCGGGTCTCCCTTTCTTGATCCCTTCTCCTTGGGCTGGACTCTCCTCTCGCTGCCCAAACTTGTTCTAGCACTGTCCAGGAGAGCATGCCACAGCACTGAGAAAACTATATTACTCTTGTAGCCAAAGAGTCAGAAGGATTGTAGAGCTTATCAGATCCCAACATTTCCTTCTCTGCTCCCACCTGGTGTGGAGGTCATTGGCATATGCTGGTGGAAAAGGACTTGCTTTCCCATAATGCCATGAGCCTTGAGGCTTCACCTCTGGTTATCAGCCTGGAGAGATTGTCAGGAGGCAGCAGCAAGCTAGGTGATAGGACAACAAGATGTGCTTAGGAGTCATGGCGCCAGTTAGGAAGAAAGAACAAGATGGCAAGGCTGGCCTGCTGGTGGCTGGTTAGTAAAATGTACTTAGACCAAGCAGAGCATGGGGGCTATGCATCTGGCTGTGACACAAAGAGCAGGCATGGAATGGGATCTGAGAGGAGGGAACCTGGAATGCAGATGTGACAGCTCAGTCCCCAGGAGAAGTCAGCAGGCGGGAGAATGGGACGTTGCTCTCCCTGGAATTCCTAAGTGCATCCAGGCTATAGGATGCCCCTTTGGGGTTTTGTGAATTGGTTATGCAAGAAGGGCACTGACCCTCTGGCAGGGCCTATTGGACTCTTTTCACTGTTAACCTAGCTCATGGACAAGACATATTTCTGTCCTTTTATCTTTCTCATATTGATATATTCTTCATGTTCAAAATGGCTGTTGGAAGTTTATGAGTGACTGATTACCATAAAGGAAAAATGAGTCAAACTCTGTTATTTCCAGAGAGGACATCTAGGCGGGGGCCAATCCAAGCCATACCAGTATTGAGAAGCTTCACAGGTTTGAGTAACCCTACTTGTCAAGAGTAGAAGGGTCTGGGCACCACATGTGATACAAGGATACACATATATGTGAACGGCCTCTTCCCCACTCGTGTCCCTTCTGTCTGTACCACACAGACAACCCTTAATCCATCCCTGGAACAGTCCCTAGCAGCAGGTGAAGGATGAACAGGGAAATTGGGGAAATTTTCAAATATTGAGAAGGGGATAGAAAAAAGTCACATGCCTTATCTAGAAGAGGCTCCTATGGCAGGCCTGGAGAAACAGGCTCACACATCCCCACCACCCAGGCTTCTGAGGGAGGTCGCCCATAGAGTCTTAGAGCAAGAGGGGAGCTTGGGCTCCTCTCTCCCAGCACTCTGCTGGGATCACAGACTTGAAGCTGGAACCTCGGGAGCCACCTAGCCCGACCCCCTCATTTGGTACAGAATAGGAAAGTCAGGCCAAAGTCTGTCCAGCCCAGGTCTTCTGATCTCTCCAGTGCGTTTTCCACTCTGCCTGGGTATCTTCCCTTTGTAAGAGGGCAAAGTGAGTCAGACAGGGTCTGAGGCTAATAGATCACGGGGGAAGGGAATGAATGAATGAATCACTGTGGAACGAGCTGTCTCCTGCAGGCTTTCTGGGGTGTCTCGCACGGATATATCCCCTCCTAACAGTGAGTCATGGAGCAGAGGACCATGAGTCTAGAGCTAGGAGGGACAAGAGAGGTCATCTGATACTCCTCCTTCATTTTACAGATGAGAGAACTGAGACCCAGGGCATGTAAGGTAGCAGGGAACAGAGCCAGAATTCGAGCTCAGGTCCTGGGAGTTCAATGTTTCACACACCGGACTATGCTGCTGGCCATCATCCCTGCCAAGTCTCATTCATGGGACAAGGAACAAGCTTCCTTCCACAGGGTCAGTCCTCATCCTTTAAAGGAGTCTGGAATGAGCTGCCTCTTCTGGAGACCATCTATGGGAAGAATTCACAGACACCACAGAGCTGAGGAGGCCCAGAGGCAGTGTGGTGTAGCTGATAGAGAACTAGGCTTGGAGTCGGGGGATCTGGGTTGGAATCTCACCTTAGATACTGACCCAGGGCAAATTCACCCAACTGGTAAACCAACAAAGGAAGAGACGTGGTACTTACATCGGTGGAGTGTTATGAAGGTTTAGTCATCCATTCATAAGTCAGCAAGCCCTTGTGAAGCACGTACTCTGTGCTGGACACTGTGGACACAAAGACAAAGAGGACACAGCCCCTGCCTTCAATGAGCTTCCATTCCATTGGCCGACACATGGGCAGCAACAAAATGTAACTCTCCAGTTCCCACCGCCATGCCTTTGCATTGGCTGTCCCTTAAACCTGGAAGGTCTCCCCCACTCTTTTATTTGGGGAGACAAGACAATTGGTGTTAGGTGACTTGCCCAAGGTCACACAGCTAGTCAAGTGTCAAGTGTCTGAGGCTGGATTTGAACTCAGGTCCTCCTGACGTCAGAGCGGGAGCTCCATTCACTGCTCCACCTAGCTGCCCCCCCCCCTTTTCTACCTCTTAGTTTCTCTGGCTTTCAAGATTCAGCTCAAGTCCTGCCTTCCACAGAAAGCTTTCCCTGGTCTTCCCATCTGGTAATGCCTTCCTCTCCAGGATCACCTTCTATCCGTTCAGTATGTAGGGACAGCTAGGTGGCACAAAGGATAGAGCGCTGGGTGTGGAGTCAGGAAGACCCCAGTTCAAATCTGGCCTCAGGCACTCACTAGCTGTGTGACCCTGGCCAAATCATTTCACCTGCTTGCCTCAGTTTCCTCATCTGTAGAACGAGATGGTGAAAGAAACGGCAAACCCCTCTGGCTTCTTTGCCAAGAAAACCCCACATGGGGTCACAGAGAGCCAGACTGAAAACAACTGAACAGCCTCCAAGTGTGTCTTGTAGGGACACAGCTCTGTACATGTTAGGGTGCGAGGGCCCAGAAATCAGGACTGTGTTTCACCTCCTCTCTTCTTTGCCACGGGGGTATAGGAAGTAAGCATTTAATGATTATTGACTAATTAAATCCTAAGCTTTGGGGAGGGGGAGGGGACTTGGAACTGAACGGATGAGGAAAATCACAAAGGAAATAGCAACTTGCCCAAGTCTTGGGTGAGTATGAGGAGGAGGACGGGTCATGAGGGAATCACCTTCTCAGCCTGCCCTTGAGCGCTGCCAATGTCTCTGTGGTCAAGATAAAGAAGCCCTGTGGGCATACGAAGGAAGGGGAACTTTTGCAGAACCCCTGGGCTGATATAAATCAAAAACCCCCATTGCTCCATGCCACCATGCCCACCCTGTCACCATGCCCACTCCATCACAATGCCCACCTCACCACCATGCCCACCCCGCCACCATGCCTACCCCGTCACCATGTCCACCCCATCACCATGTCCACCCCACCACCATGCCCATCCCGTCACCATGCCCACTCCATCACAATGCCCATCCCGTCACAACGCCCACCCCATCACCATACCCACCTGTCACCATGCCCACCCTGTCACCATGTCCACCCCGCCACACTCCCACAGACAATCTCTGAGAGTCAGACCTGGGCTCAGCCTGCTCATCACCAACCCCTCCTTAGAAGGGGGATCAAGACGTCCAGAAGAGACCTCAGAGGCCATCTCTTTCCCTACAGGTGAGGAAACTGAGGCCCAGGGAAGGTCACCTATGTCACCTAAGATCACTCAGGTAGCAAGCCTCAGAGGTGGGGTTTAAACATCATCTCTCTGACTCTAGGGCCACGAAGCTCTCCATTATTTTCCAACAGTAGACAGTAGCCAGAAGGAGATGGCAGCTGGCACCTCTTCAGAGCAAAGGAGAGACTAGGACGGGGGCTGGTCTATTATTCATCCAATTCATACTGTGTAGCTGTGACAAGTCTGTTGAATTGTTTCTTTCTCCCTCTTATATTTCTTGTAATAGAGAGTAAATCTCTGGGAAGAGAAGAGAGACACATTAGAACATGTCTGTAAAGACAGCAATAAAAATGTTTTTAAAATAATTGACGGTTACAAAAGTGTGTTCTTCTGCGATTTTTATCAAGCTGTGATTGATTAATAAAGGTTTTAATAAGACCATTCCACTATGCCATCTTATGCTTAAATATTCTCTTTTTAAACTAAGTGTGGCTTTCAAATCATGATCAGAGGGTGGTTTTTGAGGGGGCTCTTGGGGTCAGGATAAGGTCTAATACTGTGATTTCATCAGTAACAGATGGGAAACTCCCTGTTTGGAAACTTCCTCCACAAGGACAGATATGCAACTCATGTCTAACTGATAGTCTTTGAATGTGGCTTGACTTATTGAGAGGTTGTGATTAACCCAGGGTCAGACAGCCAATAGGGTCAGAGGAAGGTCTAGACATCCTGAGTCCACAACCAGCCTTCCATCCGCCATGATTCAAGGAAATGCAATCTGCAAAGTGCAAAGCTCTAAGCATGACATGTTTGCTGTTCTTGATTATGAGGACTTAATTTTATATCATGTTTCCCAGGACAAGAATCCTTATGTGGCCCAAGGCCACCTTGCTTCCAAGAGATTCCCAAAGAAAACTAACCTCTCAGATGCTCAAAAATTATGTGTTGATTTGATTGAGAAGGTTGTGAACCCATTCTCTGAAAAGGAAATTCAAGGGACTCTAGCCACCTCTGCCACCTGCCAGTGACAGTGGGACATTGAACAAGACCCTTCCATTCTCTGGGCCATGGTGTCCTTCCAGTGAGGGTCTCTGAGGCCATTTGCAGCTCTAAATCTATGGTCTCATGATGCCCCCATAGACCAGAGGCTAATGGAAAAGAACCCCAGCCTTGGACTCTCCTAAGCTGTATGACCATGGACAAGCCCTGGACTCTCTGAGCCTCAATCTCATCCTTTGCCAAACCAGGGAAGGAAAATCTGCCTTGCTGCTGTCACCGGGGTGTGACAGGGAGAGAGCTCTGCAAGCCTCTGGAGACCTCTGGGGCTCCCAGAAAGAGACTTATTTGTTATTTCTGTCAAGGCCTGGGTCCTTGGGCCAAACCTCATTTTCCCAACTGTGGGTGGCATCACCTTCATTTCAGGCTCATATGAAAACGAGCCAGAAGTACCCAGTGTGATTCTCCAAGCCCCGGCATGATTCTTCACTGCCAAAAAGCCCTTCAATCCAATGCCTCGGAGGGGAGGGGGTCCCACAAAAGAGAAGCCTCATGGGAATAAACTGAGAGGAACAAACAAGGACAACAAGATGCTTGACCTCTGTTATCCAGGACGCGGTTTGCTTCGGGAAAGAAAAGAAAAAACCAACTACCTCTGACAGCAACGAATCAGAACCACCCAGACTGGCCAAATGAACTCCAGAGTCACAGTAACCTCCAAAACCAAAACACAGAAGAGGGCCCAGAGCTCCCGTGGAAAATAAAAACCAGCTTGGCAACAGGCAAAATAAATCATCACATGCACACTTACCTCCACCTTCTCCAAGTCCATCACTGAGCATGGCCATTGTCATCAACTGGGGTGGGAGAGGAGCAGAGAGAAGAGAAGGAGAGAGGGCAGAGGAGTTAGAGACAGAAACAAACATGGAGACAGAATGAGGAAAGAAGGAGAGAGAAAGGAAAAGAGAAAGCAGAGAAAGGAGTGTAAGAAATGACAAACAAGTACATATGGAATGATTTTATACATACATGCATGCATATATACACATATATACATACATGTGTATACACATGCATGCATACATGTATACATACATGCGTGCATATATATTTGTGTCTATTTGGTAGCCATCTGGGGGGAACAGCAAAAATGTATACGATAAATTCATTATATATTTAAAAGAAATAGCAAATTGTACATAATAGATTTGGAGATTCCTGTGCAAACATCTTTATTATACTATGCTTGTTTTATTCCATAAAATAAAAATGAAATTTAAAAAATACTTTAAGGAAAAGGAGGAGTAGGAATAAAAGATTAAGATGAAATATGTTGAGGAAAGAGAGATGCATGAGAGAAAAATTGAGGGAAAGGAGAAAGAGAAAGAGAGAAAGGGAGGAGGAGAGAGAGAGAGAGAAAGAGAGAGAGAGGGAGGGAAGGAGGGAGGGAGGGAGGGAGGGAGAAATGAACGACAGAGACAAGGGAAGCTGATTAGGCATTTCTTTCCCAAGTCTTGTGGGAGCACATGGTGACCCAGCTCTAACAGACACACCTCCCCATTCCCTCTCTGCCTAAAAGAAGGACACACACACTTTAGGTGGGAGGATGACCTTTGTTTTAATAGACTTCACAGTAATAGATACTTTACTGAAACAGAAATACGCTCATGCCGCCCCGAAGCCCATCGTCTCCCAGACCACTTCAGTAACATCTGAGCTGTTGTTAAACTGTGCCCTGAGTCGGGCTCGAGATGGGTCGGTGTTGCCGGTGTCATCGCCGCCATTAGACAGATGAGGGTTCGGAAGCTTAGAGATGGGGAAAGAGAGGGAACGGGGCAGGCATTAATGAAATGCCTACTGTGTGCCTGCCACTGTGCTAAGAACTAGTGCGCTCAAAGTCACGCAGGAAATGAAAGCAAGGTCAGAATTCAAACCCAGGCCCCCTGACTCCAAACCTAGCCCCTGCTCAGCCAATGAATAGAAGTGTGATTTTAGGAGATTTAGGGAAATCAAAGTCCTCATTTTCATCTCACTTCTCTTGCTCTCACGGTCTCACCGTCCAATTCTCTCCTCGATCCCTTTTCCTCCCTCTCCAGAAGCCTCCTGGCCTTTCCAAACTGAGGGTAAACCTTGAGACTAAATACCACTGATTTTGTGTCTAATGCAAAAAGGAAAGAAAGACTGGGAAGGCAACGACAAGGTGGCTTCCAGAGGGACGGAGGCGCCTTCTCCATGCCGTCCGACGTAGCAGAGCGGAGGAGTTGGTGGTAGGGAAAGACATTTCAACTGCAAATCAGGAAACCCGGATTCCGGGGTCACCTGACACCTCCTTGCCGCATTGCCTCTGATCAGCCCATTTCTAGGCCTGGGCCCCTCATCTACAAAATGAGGAAAGCAGAGGCTGCCCCGACCCCCAAAGAAGAAAGGAAAAACCAAGGCCTTCTCTTCAGACGTGGGTGGGGGAGCATGTGTTGCGCACCGTCAAACGAGGTCGACGTGCCTGTTAGATCGGCTGACCTGTCTCGGTTCTTTCTTTTTGGTTATTTCAGGGGCAGCTCTCTGGGCAGGGCGGGGAAAGCCGTTCACTTGGAAATGCGTGGGATGTAAAAATCAAAGCTGTCAATAAAAATCAGGAATTAAATCATCCGGTTCAACCCCCTTATTTTTGAATTCATGATGCCTGGTGACTCTTGGCCCTGGCCCTCAGCATCCTCTGGGCCCGTATCCTAGGAGATAATCATTGTAATGTGCTACAGAAATGTTAGCTCTCATCATCAGCATCGTCATATCCCCCCCAGGCTCCTTTAGGAAAAGCGATCCCAGGAAGGAGCTCCTCGGGCAAAGCTGCAGAGAAGAAGAGGACCAGCTTTACAAGCCATCTTGTCTCCCACGGACAAAAATGTGTGCTTCCTCACCAGCGCAGACAAGCCACCACAGGATCATGGATTTGGGGCTGGAGGGGGCTATAGAAACCACCGCTTTCCTCCTATGGAAAAAGAGTAACAGAGAGGTTAGGGAACTGCCCCGTGTTACACAGCCCAGTCTGGTCCTGCCACTCCTCTCTTCCTTTATCCGGGATTCTCAACCTGCGGGTTATGTTCAATTTGTAACAATGAAAATACATCCTGCATATCAGATATTTACATTACGATTCATAACAGTAGCAAAATTACAGTTATGAAGTAGCAACGAAAATAATTTTATGGTTAGGGGGTCACCACAACATGAGGAACTGTATTAAAGGGTCGCAGCATTAGGAAGATTGAGAACCACTACTTTAGATCATGTGTTTAGATCCTGAAGAACCCCCTCATTTAACAGAACTGGGGCTCAGAAAAGGGACCTGCCCACACAGCTGGTCAGTGCTAGGATTGGGATTTGAACCCAGATCCCCTGATTCCACATCCGGAGCAATTTCCCCTTTGATGAAAAGGAAACTGATTCGCAGCCTGAGGTCACACAGGAAAAAAATAGGAGTGGTAATACACAGTGAACACGTGTATGGAGCTTCCTGTGCGCTGGCTGTGTTGGGGGGGGGAGGAAGTGCTGCTATTACGCCCATGTTACAGATGAGGGAAGTGAGGCAAGCACAGGTTAAGAGACTTGCCCAGGGTCACACAGCTACAAAGGATCTGAAGCCAGATTGGAACTTTGGTTTTCCTGACTCCAGATCTAGGGCTCTCTGTCCATGCTGCCATACAGTGCCATATAAACATAGGCAACCAGGCTGAAGTTTTCTTCTGGTGCTTGATTAAAGTGTAGATATAGTGCTAGGTTCCTGAGGGCTTGCCAGTTGGCATGTGTACCCATGAGGGCACACCAACACACACACATGCACATTTACACACACTCACAAACATATACACACAAATGCACACATACACTTATACACCCATGTGCACACACATACACACACACTGGCTGGTCGGACTAAGCCATCTTGGAAGAAGAAGAGGTGTGGTCAAGAACGAGGTCCCTTGTGGCTCTAGATTCTTTGAAGAGCTCATGTTGACTCTTTCAGAAATGGATCAATCTTTCCCTTTTCCAGCCCCAATTATCTCAAAATTCAGAATTAAAGGATCCGGTTGATGCCAGAGACTAGAAGACAGAAAGTATTTTCTGTTGGTACCAAGTATAACTGGGGGTTCCCACTCCCCTAAGTTTGGCTCTGATTCAAAAGAAACTCAGCCCAATCCAGAGGGTGATTTAGTTTCTACGGAAAACTGAAGTCAGGCCTGAGCTGGCTTGGATCTTAGCCGGGGGTCAAATGTCTCCATGACTCTGACCATAGTTTCGGATTTCTTTGTGCAAATCCTCCACACCTATTCTGGACCAGAGCCTGCCTGGATCCCCAGGAGGCCCATTTGAAACACGTGCAGAATGATGTCTGTGAGCTTTCTGGAGGCCTGAGACTTTGTAAAGTGAAATCATTACCCAGAGGCCCTGGATAGGAGCAAGCTGGGATGGGGGCTGGGAGTGATGCTAAGATTATTCATAATTTTTGAGGTTTTCTGAGGCTTTCCTACAACAAGTTTGATAGGAAGAGAAGGCGACGCCTTCCAAGAGTGTCTTGGCTCTCCTAAACTCCCCAAATTTGTCCAGAATACATTCTTTCTATGTTTGTTCAGGTTCAGCCACAGGCTTCCAAAGGTCACTCAGGGAGAGCTGGTGGGGGCTCAGGCCAGAATCAAACCTCGAAATCCAATGGAATCAAGCCAGTCCCTGCAAACGAGATAAAGATGAGCGCTGGATTCCGGGCGGAGCTGACCATGCTCCCCCCAAGAGGGAACTGAGCAGATGTCTCTTTCTTACAGCCTACAACAACAGCCTCCCATGACATCCATCCGTCAGGAAGCCTGGCACAGCCCCACAAAAAGTCAGAGGCGCGCTGCTCCAGCAGGGCTGTGTTCTCACAATTTTTATGTGTTTTAATAGTGGACAAGTCGCTGTGGGACTCCATCTCCGCCCTGGCTCCCAGGGGAGCCGAGCCCGGCGCCTATATTCGGGGCCGCGCTCCTGCTTTCCTTCCTCCTTCCTTCTCTCTTGCTTTGTTTCTCCACAGACATTTGTATTCGCTATGATAAATGATACGCTCCCGTTTTATACCTCTTTAAGTGGTCTTTCTCCCAAAAATCTCACCAGAGAAGCGGAAGGGATTTTCTTGAACCGAAAAGAACAAAGGGGATGGGGACATGATCCTCATCTTGTTTTGCGATTCTATCATTCTCATTCTCCCGTTCAGATATATCTCCTTGTCTCACTGTCACAGGCACATGGGAACGCACGGTCCTTTCTGCCCTTTGACAGGAAAAGGAACTTTGGAGTTTATGGGGTTTTTTCCATTCTTGTACAATTGTGGGTGAAGAGCAGCACAGCCCAGCGAGGGAATGTGCCATGGTTGAACGTTGGTCAGAAGAGTTCACTCATCCCCTCTGACGCTGACACTCACAGGCTGCTTGGCAATGGCCCCAGCATCCTCATCTATAGAATGGGAGTTACACTGCTGGAATCTGCCCTGTGAGTGAGGATGCGGGAAGCAGAAAGATCGCTGGAAGCCAGGCCTGAGCACTGAAGTCGTATCCTCTGCAACTCCTCATTTGTAATGAAGGGGCTGGACCAGAAGGCCTCTAGGTCATCTCAAAACCTATCGTGCTGTGATCACATATTGAAGGTTTGCTTCGCAAACCTAAAAAAAACCATTTAAACAATGGTGACTGCCAGTATCATCAGGGCCACCATTATTCCATTCTTGTTTGTTCCATGACAATGATTAGAATGGATATTGATCTTCTGATGATGAATGGCACCCACAGAAAAGCCACATCACTCATGGGGTTGTAGAAAAGAAGGCAAGCTGGGTTGGAAGGTTATACAGCATGGCAAGATTAAACTACCTGGAAAACTTTCCAAGGCATGAGCTTTAGGACTGGAAAAGGAAGATCTGAAAAGCCCCAAGTCAACATGGGAGCCGGATTTTGCCTGCCTCACTGCCTTTCTCCACTCCCTCCCTTCTGCTCTCGTCCCAAGGAGCTTCACCATACATGTTGGGGCTCCTTTTCTCCAAGGCCTTCTGTTCCCCCATTTCCCATACCCTGCTCCTCCTCCCCACCTCCAGGGATGGTCAGACCTTTGAGCTTACCATCCCACCTCCAAGCATATGAATTGCAAAATTCCTTTAGGTGATCACAATCTTCTGCCGTTCCATCTTTGCTTCTGCTTTATGAATCCTAACCCTGATTTTCAGCCTCCATATGACCTGCACACCCTCTCCTCCTCCTTCTCCCCAAGCCTTCATCCTTGTACTGATTGCACTCTCCTTTCCCTATCCAGACCAATTCATCTCTACACTATCCTGTATATTCACCTCCTTTGCCCCCTTGCCCGATCACTAATCATGCCTTCCCTAACCCCAACCCTCAATGACTCACCCCATCTCTGATCTTTCTCCTCTTTACATCCTTCTGAATGGATTTGCAGAAAATCATAAAACCTTGCTGACTGGGTCCACTCCAGATTTATGCTCTATAGTCCCAGTTAGGCTCTCCCTGCTGCTACATGATTCTTTTACACCTCCCTAATTGACTCAATATTGCAACCCCCCCCCACCTTCGCTATACCATATTTTCTAATCTTCGCAATCCCTCCTCCATCCTCTCATGGCTCCTCCCCCCATAGCCACTGAACTGAGAATCTTGCTGCCTAGTTCATCAAAAACATTAAGGCCGTTTGCCAAGAACGCCCTCTTATCCTCGCCTTCTCATCTCACATCACTCAGACATCTTCCCCCACCACCACCTCTTTCACCCCATCTCCCCTGAAAAAGTCACCTTTCTTCTTGCCAAAGCAGACCCTTTACCTGCACAAGGGACTTGTGTGCATCCCATCTTCTCCAGAATATTGCTCCCTCTGTCATCCCCACTATCACTTATTTTAAATCTCCCCCCCCCTTCCCTACAAACAGATTCACATCTTTAGCCTTCTTTAAACAGCAAACAAAACTCAGTCCCACCACCCCTGCTAGCTCTTGTCTTATATCATTCCTCCCCTTCTCATAAACTCCTCCAAAAACCTGTCTACATTGGGTGTCTCTGCTTCCTCTGCTCTAAATTACCTACTTCTAAACCCTCTGCAGTCTGATTTCTGACCTCATCACTCAACTAAAACTGCCCTCTCCAAAGCTAGCCATGATCAAACTCCCAATTCAAATGGACTTTTCTCAGTTCTCCTCCCTTGGGATCTCTCCATAGCCTTTGGTGCTGCTCCTGACCCTATTCTCATGGAACCTTTTTTTTTCCAAGTTTTCACAATGCTGTTCGATCCTCACTCTCCTCCTATCTCAGTCTCCTTGCTGGACCTTCATCCCTATCACAGCTCTTAACTATGGGTGTCCCCCAGTGCTCTGTGCTGGGTCCTCTTCTCTTCACTCCCTCTGGCTCCTAAAGCCCTCCACACACCGTCTGCTTCCTACCTTTCCTGTCTCCTGACCCCTAGTATCATGAAGCATGCTACCATGTATTCTGGGATCCAGCTACCCTAGCCTCCTGTGCACTACACTCCAGCTCCAGCTGCGGTGTGTTTGCACTGGTTGTGTCCTGCCTTTCTAGAAGGCCCTCTCTCCTCATCTCTGCCTCATTGATCCCTGGCCTCTTTCAGGTCAAAGCCAGCTTCTGTGGGAGGCCCTTTCTGCTCCCCCTACCCCGAGCCAGATGCTGCTGCCTTCCCTCTGAGATGCATCCCCCCCACTACTTCTCATATGTCTCATGCTTACAGAGCTATCTGCATGCTATCTCCACCATTAAAATATGAGCTTCATGGGTTTTTTTTTCCTTTTCTTATAATCCCAGTGCCTGGTACATGGAAGCTGCCTGTTCCATGCTTGGTGAGGGAATGAATCCAAGCCTGTCTGGCTCCATGTTTAGCACTCACAGGAACATGGGAGATTGGAAGGATTTCACAGTGCCTCGGCCTGCCTCTTCATTTTATAAATGATGGAACTGAGACCCCGCCTCCATGGCCAGTCACACAGGCAATGAACATCAGAGGGAAGATCTGAACCCAGGCCCTGTGATCCCAGAGCCAGCGCTCTTTCCCCCAGGCCACACTGTCCCAACTCTACCCATTCCATAATTGATACCATCCTACCCACCATACCAGCTTGTGTCTTGTTCAGGGAACCCTCAGAGGAGAAATCCTCTCAGCCAATGTTGATCCATCTACTCTTCAGTTTTTAGTCATAGAGAGCTGCCTGGGGACACTGCAGGGTTAAGTGACTTTCCCACAGTCACACAACTACTTCACATCAGAGGTGGGATTTCAGCCCAGGTCTTCCTGACTCCAGGATCAGCTTTCTCTCCCATCCCACCTTACTGCCTTACTATTAACTAGTCAGTTGTGTGACCTAGGGCCTTTAACCAAACTCCGCAGAGCCTCAGTTTCCCCACCAGTACTGTAAGAAGATCAGACGATAGTATCCTAAGGTCCCTCCAACTAGAAGATGACAGTTTCAACATCTCCCCGGCGTTCTCTCTCTTCTCCAAAAATCAAATGTGGCAACCTAAATGTGGCAGGCTAATTACCTTCCTCTATTCCTTCTTTTCCTTTTCCTCAAAGATGGCAAATATATTGTGATTTATCTCTCCTATTATTGTCATGTTCTCCATTGCTCTGCTGTCTATCATGCATCGTCAAGCTGGCGAGCCGTGGCATCTCTTCGCTGGCTCCGGTAAATTTTTGGGGGTTGCTTTATGTGCCTTCACTTCAGGCTTCAGGACTGTCTCCTGTCTTGTGATGAGATTCTCTCTAGCATAGCAAAGGCCTGGGGCTCCTATGACAGCTGACATATCACATGAGAGCAGCTGGGAGATCCGTTTGAAATAGGAAATCATGATTAATTGGTGGAAGATAAGGCAGCCCAGAGAACTCAAGGTGAGGCCCTTGTCAACTGGTCTTTATTAATTAACTCAGAAGAATACCATATTTACTCTTGGGTAAAAGTCTATAAGGAACTTGGGAAAAGAATTAGAAATAGGTCCTTCCCACTTCCGATAAAATCATCTGTGATGGTTCTAAGAACAATCAGCTAAATGTGAGCATCCGTCTGGCATAAGTAACAACTTGAAAGTTCCCTCAATTTCTTGTAGTGTAAAAAAAATCTACTCAGAAACTCCTTTTCCCAAGAAGGACACACTAGATGCCATGAGGTTCACTTCAATAATTCAACATCCATATATGACGAAACTGTTACGGTAACAAATGTAGAGAATAGTCAGTGTTGGAGGGGCTGTGGAAAGATGGACATATGGTGCTGCCACTGAAGCCATCAACGGGTCTAATCATCCTGGAAAATAATTGGAAATTATTCAGAGAACGTGAATAACATACCTATACCATCTGACCAGAAATCCCACTGCTAGACACATCTCCTGAAGGAGGTCTACTATCCAGTGATGAAAGACGAAGAGGGCCATCGATGGCGTGAAAGGGTAAAGACTGGGGGGGTGGGGGGGGACGAGGAGGAAAACTGCTGAATGTGTCAATCAGAAGGTCACCTTTGAGAAAGGAATTTCAATTGAGTGATGAAATTAGAAGGATGTCTACAAGGGATTGAGATAAGAGTATGTTTAAAGGCAGCTTTGGGTGAAAGGCAGGCTTTTTATGAAAGCTGAAGGGGGTGAGTCCAAAGGCACAGGCAGAGGATAGGAACAGAAATACCTTGGATGGAGGGGAGCAGAAAGGAAGTGATAATGCTAGGAAGCTCTAAGGACTAGAAGGAAGGAGGGAAATAAGTCTTTGTGGATGGTCTTAACTTTCTCAGCATAGTTGGAGGCTAGGTCATCTATTGGAAGGCTAAGGGGTAACACTATCCCCATAATCTTGTGATTAAAGCCCCTCTTAGTATTTGTCTTTTCTAACTCAGAGGCTTTTTAAAGTTTTCCTCTTGAATTGGGATGGTTTCACAGGCTGCCAACCCGGCTCAAGAAGACAGACCACACAGGAGACCTATGACAAGAAGAGAGAAAAAATAGGCTTGGAGTAGAGTTGCAAGTCATGGAATACTGAATGTTCTGGAGAATTCAAGGACCAGGTCACTTAAGGGTCAATGAGGAGTCACACATTGGGTGTGAGTGAGCAGCAATACATCACCAATGAAGAATTGCACAAGTGGACACAATCAGAGAGATTTATGAATGGAGAAGAGTGTGGACCAGTCAGGATGAGAACAATGGATAACTGCTGTACAGCCCATGGGCTCCATCAGTAAATACTCTCCATGCAAAGAGATTTAAAAGCATACTGCCTTAGGAAGATAAGAATTCAGAAAGCATGAACAGGCTGCCATCTTGATTGGTTGTGGGAAAGTCGCCCCATGGACAAGATCATGAAGCCATCCAAGTCTAGAAGCTTGACCACCACTCCTGGGCTTCCAGCACAGTGAAAAGAGCCCTGGATTTGGGGTCAAGCTTTTCCTACTAACTGAGTCACATTGGCTATCCCTTCCTCTCTCTGCCTCTCTGTCTGCTTCAGTTGCCTCATCTATAAAAGGAGCAATTTGTACTAGATTTAAACCTACGATGAGAGGCTCATAGACTCAGAACTGGAAGAAATATTAGGGGTCATATAAGCAAAGCTTCTTATTTTACAGGACAAGTGATTAGGCCACAGTCGCATAGGCAGTCAGTATCTGAAAAAGAATTTGAGCCCCATTCTCTCTGCACCACATGCCCAAAGCTGCACTGTCTTCTGTCAAATGGGTGGGTTGGGCTAGGCTGGGTGGTCATAGACTATGGATAGGAAGGGCCCTTAGACACCTTCTAGCCCAGGATAGGGAGCGACTCTCCTAAGGGAGGCAGCAGTGGCCAATCCTTATCTGCTGGCTAGGTTTCCTGACTGCTCAGCTGTTTGTACCACCCACCCAACGTGTGCCACTGGCCCCCAACATTGGCCCTAGACACCTCATGCTTGGGCTACTCAGAGCCAGGAGAGCATCAGCTGCAGTGATTTCAGAGGGCATGAAGCTAGCCATTGTTCCCACCGCCAACATTCTGCCAGCAGTCAGCAGAGAGGCCCAGGTCCAAGAGTAACACAAACTACACAGGCCTAACAGAGTCTAGCCATCCCAGGGCCAGGTCAGCTGTAAACACTGTCATTGTTCAGTGAGAGGGACTTCAAAAAGGAAGAATGTCATTTCAAGCCCAAGTGCTTCCACTGAGACTGGGGGAGATAGACAGGGCTGCTGAGGAACTTGACTAGAAACATATGATGGTGATAAATTGCACTCTGGCCAAACTGCTGAAATGTTCATAATGGAGAACACCAGGGCCTCTTAGCATCAGCATGAGCTGGAGGAAAATCCCAGCCCCTGCCCCAGCCCCAGTCCCGGCCCCTCCTTGTCCCAGACTTCTCCTGCCTCCCTTCTCAGGGAGATGTTTTCTGGAGGGGAGAGAGCTCTCCATCCAGGCTCCCATGGGGGCAGATGCGTTTGTCTTCTGCACGGCCAGAATGGCTTTCTCACTGGATCTTGGTTAAGAAAAGCCTTCTATTCCAAAAACAGTTGGATTGTGATTTAGTGCAGGAAAATGGATGCCAGGAGCCGAGATACAGAAAGCAAATGGGGTGTCGGGGCAGGAGAGTGACAGGGAGAATAGGACCCACAGCAACTGGGAACACCCAGTTTGAGTCCAGTAATGGGATCTGGGCCAGGAGGGAGGAGCAGGATTCAAGGGTGATTTAGGGGTGGGAGGATTAACAACTGACCTGCAGTTTACAGTCTTTGACTGATGCTGAGAGGTGAAGGAACCTCCCCAGGGAGACAGAGCCTGGCTGTGTCAGAGGCTGCAGATGAGCCTACGTCTTCCTGACTCTGACCCAAAGCGCTGACCATTTGAACAGTCTGCCTCAAGTAACATTAATGGGCTTTAAGATCTTCCCAAACCATCAATAGGCCTCAGATGGGGCCCATTAAGGGAAGCTGGCTTAGGGGAGTTTGCTTGTGGGAAGGCTTTCACACCTTTTGCTCATTTCTAATTAGGCCTTGAGTCAGGAGGGTTATAATGCCTTCTGGTTCTGAGAGATATATATACATACATATATATACACACACCTAGTCGGTATTTTGCTTTAGGGGCTTGCTTATGAGAAAGATTACCTAGTCGGTATTTTGCTTTAGGGGCTTGCTTATGAGAAAGATTTTGTGATTTCCTGGTTGAGATTTTGAGTGGCCCCATGTTCAGAGCTCCCCAACTCTTCAAACGTAAAGGCTCTCTCCATCCAGATATGTATGTAAAGTGTATAGCTGATTCAGGCAGTCAGAGCCCTGTCTGTTGGTCTTTATTTCTCTGCTTGTATTTTCTCTGAAGTTCAGGGTTCTGACTCTTCCCCTGAACTAGTGAATGTAATTTTAAAAGATTGTTAGCCCCTTCAACAGCTAGCTAGCTTTCCTAGTAAAGCAAATCTAAGAACCTATGCTAGCAGCCGTCCTGGGGATGCCAGTGTGGTTGGCACTACACCTCACATTAGTTTGTCAGATTAAAAACTATCCTATTAAATACATCCCTCAATTCTTGGTCTTTCCCCTTTCCTTCCTCTGTACTTAGCCTGTCTCTGCCCTCTGTGCCCCTCAGGAGGCAGTCTCTGAGTCAGGAACACCAGAGTCCATGTCTCCCCTCTGACACACACTGGCTGTGTAATCCTTTCCATCTGTAAGATGAGGGTGTCATACGCATTCCCCAAGGCTGCTGAGAGACCCAACCCGAATGGGGTAAGCACTTGGCAAACTTCAAAGCACTATACAAGATTAGGCTGTTGGTGAAGTGTTTTGTACAGACTAGGGTCGTATGAATGTCAGGATGAACATATTCCTTTTTTTCTTGTCATCTGAAACTTCATCTGGTAATGTTTCATGGACTCATTTCATTCTCGTCTTCTCTCTGTCCTTTTGTGCTCTGATGCTCCTTTTTCCCTTCTTTTCTTTGAGATGAAACACCCTACAGGAATAGCATCAGAAGTGAGTAGAGTCAAATAGCCAATGGCTTGCTTTGGGGAGAGCTGTCCCCAGGGATGTGGCCCCCAGGGGAGACTGGTGCAGGCCAGGGAGAAGAGGCAGAGATGCTGGAATACTAATATAAAGTTGCTTCTAGGGAAGTTGCTAAGGCCTGGGGGAGGGAGGAGGAATTCACCCCAACACCCTAAAAGACCTGCAAGTAATGTCAGTGCCCTGAGTCAAGGCTCCACTGGCCTCGCCCTAGTACCAAAATCCAGGGTGAGGATCCTGGGCCATTCTGGTCCTTTCTAGGTCTTCTTGAAGTCAAAGATTTATCAGACTGTGTCTTCTCAACCTGAGACAGTCAGTGCCTGGAGATTGCTTAAAGATTGCCTAGTCTGATCCTCTCCTTTTCTGTCCAAAGCTGCCAAAATCAGATAGATTAAGTGACCCACATGAGAAAAATCAAAAAGACAAGAGAGCTGGGGGCTGTGTGAGGTCCAGGGGCTGGTGGGTGAAGGACAGGGACCATGGAAGACTTCCTGGATGTGGGAGCTTTGGAGTCAAACTTTAAAAACCAGAGAGGAAGTCTACCACCAAGGGGAGAGAGGGTATCCTTGATGGAGGAAACAGTGCTTTGTCTGTCTCATTTCTGGCCACACTTCTCTCTGGTGACATCCCCTTGCTATATCCCCAGCATAATGCTTGGTCACTAACCCGTAGCAGCCTCCCCTCCTGCTGTGTGCCTCTCCGTTGTTCTTTGGGTGACTCTCGGCTTTAGTCTTTGGAGACTGGGGCTGGCCATCATTCTTATTGGGAAAAATGTATAAAATGACATTAAAAGCAAGGCCAAGGTCAGAGAAACGTTATGAGGGAGCACAGTGTTTGTCTTGGCATATCCACCACTTGCCTCCTGCAGATGACCGTGTACGTATGGTACAAACAACTTGGCTTGTTCAGACACTGTTTTATCTTCATTTTCTCAAACATGTCTTGGCAAGTCTCTGAACAATTACTTTGGACTGAGCACGAGCATCTCGATTGCCATCAATAACTATATTGCAAACCTAGCTTTGTCTATGACTCATCTCTGACCTTTTTGAAGCTTGAATCTCACCCTTATTTCTAGCCACCCCACAATCCCAGGCTGTCACCCCTTTCCTTAGCTATACCCTCCTCCCTTCCCCACCTGGATCCCTTGGTGAAGCTGTTCAAGTCTACACTGTCCTCTTCTCTTGGGTCCCTGGTCCCCTTGTCACTGATCTTCCCTGGGTAAGCTCCAGCCTTGGATCACTCCCATTGCCCACCACCTTTGCCCCTACACACAGGCTGCAGAGAATCAGGAGATCTCGCTGCCTAGGTCTACGACAAATTTATGTCCCATGGCCTCCACTGGGCCTGGCTGCTTAAAGCAATCCTTTTACACCTCAATAATTGCCTCACTCTCGCTCTCCCACTCACCATCGCACTTTTCCCAAACCTTTCCATCCCTCCCCACACCTTCCGGGGCCCTCCCTCCTTGCCCTCTCCTCAGCTGAGAACCTTGCTTCCTATTCACTGACACAAGAAAGCTGTTTGCCTACTGGTCCCTCTTCTCTCATCCCTCCAATGCCCTCGCCCCCTCTCTCCTCCTTCACCCTCGTATTATTGGGAGAATCCTCCATCTTCTTTCAGCTCACCCTTTCATTTGAGTTTGGGACACTTAAATGGGGGAGTCTTTTATTGTTGAAAAGCTGGATTTCTTCCAGACAGAAACCAATCAACCTGTGAAGAGGTGGCCTTCCTCCTTGCCAGGGCTAGCCCGCTTGTGTGCACAAGTGACCTCTTTCCATCCTGTCCTTTCCTGTAGGTTGCCCCCTCCATCCTCCCTCCTCTCTTGACTTCAGCCATTCCCTGTCTCCTGGCTCCTTTCCTTTTGCCTACAAGCATGTCCATCCAGCCCCACTGGCCATCTTCCCATATCTCTCCTAACTTTTGTGACTAAACCCCTTAGGAACTGTGTCTACAGTTGGTGGCCTAAGCCTTCTCTTTTCACTCTCTAGAGCAGTGGTTCTCAACCTGTGGGTCACGACCCCTTTGGGGGTTGAACACGGTTGCCTAAGACCATTGGAAAACACATATTTCTGCTGGTCTTAAGAACCGAGACACAGCTCCTCTATCCGTCTCCAGGCAGGTTCACCCACATGCAGATATACCCACATACGAGTATTAAAGGGTCGTGGCATTAGGAAGGTTGAGAACCACTGCTCTAGAGGAAGCTAGGGCACTCAGTACAAAAATCAGGAAGATCTGAGTTCAAATGCAGCCTCAGTCACTTACTATCTGTGTAGCCCTGGGCAATCACTGTCTGCCTCAGTGTCTCAGGTGTAAGACGCCTTTCCCTCTCCCCCCCCCCCCCTTTTTGCTGTGAGGCTCAAAGGAGATAATAATTGCTCAAGTGCTTTGCGCAGCACCTGGCCCAGAGCATCCGTTAGGTAAATGCTCCTTCCTCCACCCTGTTCTAAATTCTCTGCAGTCTGACTTCCATCTTCATCATTACATTGAAATAGCTTCTTCTAAAGTCACTGATCATCCCTTACTTGTCCATTGTAATGGCCCCTCCTCCATCCTCATCCTGTCCATTCTGCAGCCTTTCACTCTGTTGGTCATTCTCTTCTCCTTGCTCTTCTTCCCTCTCCAGGTTTCTGGGGCATCATTTTCTGCTGCTCCTGCTCCTGTTTGGCACACCCTCTCCTCAGTCTTCTCTGAAGCATCTTCATTCAGACCAGACCCACTAACCAGTAGTCTCCCCAGCCTCTGTCCTGGTCACTCTCCTCTTCTCCCCCTGTATGATTTCACTCAGGAATCTCATCAGCTCCCGTGGATTCAATGACCATCTCCATGCTGACGATTCTCAGACCTGCCCTTCTATCCCTGACCTTTCTCCTGACCCCCAGGCTCATATCTGTCTGCCTATCAGACACCTTCAATTAGAAGGCATGTAGACTTCTTCAGTGCAGCATGGCTAAAACAGAATTCACTGTCTTTCCCCAAAAGCCCACCGTGCTGAGCCTTCCACCCTCCTGCCAGTCAGCCAGGCTCACAATTCAGAGTAGGCATTAATAAATCTTTATTGGTTGATTGATTCATAACAGCTGTTTGCCTTGACTTGACTCAGGCTGATATTAAACTTAGGTTTGCATTACCTGAACATGCAGAAGTTAGATTCTGGTAGAGTGCTGAGAAACAGTGACAGAGAGGGAAGCTGGGCGGTGACCCCCGACTAGAGGAATCACTGAGAATGCAGCATCCTTGTAATACCTCTGTTCTTAACTTCCTCGTTATCAATGTGAACCCCAACGGCTCAGTTATTTACTGACATCTGCTACTCCCGAGCCAGGCTTGGCAGCCTACCCCCGGGTAAATTGACATTTACACATTGATAGCCACCCACTGTCTTCCCTTCCCCTTGTTCAAGAAGTTTTCTCCAAAGAACCCTTCTCCCTGGTTAAGGCAAGAAGCTTCAGTTAGCTTCTTCCATAGAATAAAGACAGTCATCTTTGCACAGAGCTCTGGGAAGAGTGATGGGGGCGTGGTGGAGAATTGAGGAGCCACAGAACTGGCAAGGGAGGCTGAGTGTCCTTCCCATGAAGCAGCTGGGCTTGAGAAAGAAGACTCTCATCCTGAGATCCTCCAGGAGGTCAGCCCAGACTCACCTCCTCCTCCAGCCTGGAGTAGGACTGCCGAGATTGGGACAGGCAAGTCCTCAGGCACCCCACAGGCTTTATGTGGGTGTTAATGGATTGTACAGCTCAGGTGACAGGCTCTCCCCACGGACAGGCAAGGTTGGACCAAGGCCCTGCCTGGCACCTGATCTGCCCAGCTCCTCTGATCCACCATCCCCTCCCCCACGTTTTCCCTGCAGCTGTCCCTGTAGCTCTTGTGCTGGCACCTGGCAGACCTCCCGGCCTCTTTCTCCTCCTGACCTCACACCCCACAGAGGTGTCTGTTTGTGTGCATGCCTGCAGCTGCTGGGCCTCTTCAGATGGTGACCTCCAAGGAGGCTCCTGGCTCTCCTTTCAAACACACCTCCTTTGAGCAGAAGTCAGGGGACTCTGTGGGCTGGGGCAGGCTGTCCTGTGAGCTCCCTGTGGACAAAGGCCCCTCCCCTCAGGGAACAGAGATGGAGAGGTCATTGAGTCCTACACTTTACAGCTGTGGAAGTGAGATCCGCAGAACAGAGTGGAAGTGACTTTGCCAAGAGCCCCCAGACAGGAGCATAGACATGGAAGGAAATAGAAGAGATGCCTTCCTTTTACAGAAATGGAAACTGAGGCCCATGGAAGAAGCAACTTACCCAGAGTCACCCAGGACTATAGATTTAGGGAAAGGAGTGCCTTCAGAGTCCATCCAGTATAAGCCCCCATTTCACAAAGATGGCCACAATTAATAACACAAGTAAGTATAACAGCCACCCTGTATGCTGCTCTCAGTGTTCTGGGCACTGCACTGATGCTTTGTAACTCTGATTCCATTCGATCATCATGATGAGCCTAGGAGGTAGGTGCCACTACTATCCCCACTTAACAGATGGGGAAACTGAGGCAAACAGGATTACATGCCTTGCCCAAGGTTCATACAGGTAAACAGTGACAGAGCTGCCTCTGATTCACGAGTTTGCTCCTCGCTGGAGGGGCACAATTACCAGCCATACTCAGTCTTGGTACAAACCAGATTTAGGGGAAAACCTGTCTAGAGTTCAATCTCTTCCTTTCACTTCCATGATGACCACCCTGGTTCCAGTCCTCATCACTGCTCTCCAGGCTCTCGCAATAGCCTCCTATCTGGTCCCCCAGCCTCCAGTCTCAGCTCTCCCCCATCCAATCATGATAGGGTTGGGCCTTGATGACCTAAAATGGCTGCATCCATGTGTAAGAGGCTGGGTGGCTGTTCCCTGTGAGACTTCTGGATCTGGCCTAGAAGGACGAGCCTATGGGACCTGAGAGTCCAGGAATCCAGGCTGGATACTGAAGTGAGAGCAGCCCCTCACCCTAGAGAGCAGAGTCAGGACCCTTTGCAAAAGTAATACAGCACTGAGTGCTTAAAGGTGCTAGTTACTTGGCCCTGAAAACCAGGAGAGGATAGCCCCTGGGAACTGGGTCAATGCAGGGATTGGGAAACCCAGAGACAAGTGGGTGTAGCAGGGCTTGTCCTGGGCCAGCAGGACCAGAGCCAACCAGCCTCCAGGCCTTTCAAACAGACCCCAAATCACCTTTCCACTGAACACACCAATGACGCCCCATGATCTGTTAGAGAAACTACCAATTCCTTCATCTGCTGAGTAAGTCCACGCTCTGTGGGCACAGTGTTGGAGCCAGGGGAGACCTAGATACAAATCCTGCCCCTGATGCTTGCTCTGGACTCCTGGCTGGGTCACCCAGCATCCCCAAGCCACAATTTCTTCAGGAACATTCTTTAATAGCACCTGCCTGGAATCGGCGCCTCCCAGGTTCTTGTGGGAGTCAAATGACATAATGTCTGAAGAACCCCAGAGAGATGTCAGCTCCAGCTGACATTATTATTATTAATCTGGCTCCAGCCTCCTTCTCCATGGTCCCCCTTCACACACGCAGCATTCCAGACAAACCAAACTGCTCCTGGCCATCTGCGGAATGCACCCTGTCCTCGGCTCAGCCTCTGGGACCCTGCTCTGTCCTCAGGGCTCAGCACAGGGGCCGCTTCCTAAGAGGAGCCTTCCTTTCCTTGGCCTCTGCCTCCTCCTCCTGCCCATCACTTCCTATAGTCCTGGTCTCTCCTCCACCACATGACTATCCTCATTCCCTTTCCTTCTCCAATGTGGGCAGTCAGGTGGCATCCAGAGTCATCTTCCTGAGTTCAAATCTGACCTCAGATACTTACTAGCTGTGTGACCCTGGACAAGTCACTTCACCCTGTTTACCTCAGTTTCCTCATCTGTAAAATGAGCTGGGGAAGGAAATGGGGAAACCCTCCAGGATCTTTGCCAAGAAAACTCCAAAATGGGGTCCCAGAGACAGAGCAACAGCCCTGTCCAAATGGAACGGCTTCGTGGAGGTCTGGCATGGCATCACTTGTGACTTTGTAACCCTGACACCTTGCATAGGACAGGTGATCAATAAATCTGTGCTGAATTGAAGTTTGAATTAGATCTTTGGCATTTGGGAAATTCACTCCAACTCCCTGGGACTCAGTTTCTCCTCTGTAACACAGTCATCAGACTAAACAGCCTCTGAGGTCCCAAAGCTACCCCATTTAATTACACCTTTGAGGACACATCAGAGAGAGGGCAGTGTGGCATTGTACACAGAGCTGACCTCAGAGTTAGGCAGACCTGGGTTCCAGTCCTATTATAACACAGATCAGCTGGGTTACCCTGGGCAAGTAATTTAACTTCTCCATATTCAAGGTATAAGCCCCAGAGGAGGTGGAAATCTGCATTGGGAGAGGGAGTTTCCTCTCTCAGAGTTCTCTACCCCCATGAAATCAGTGGTATGAACAGGAAGTGACTTGCCCAGGGTCACACAGCTAGTAAGTGTGTGAGGCCAGATTTGAACTCAGGAAGATGAGTCTTCCTGACTCCAAGCTTTGCATATTACCCACTGGGTCACCTCGCTATCCCCGTGCCCACCTAATATCAGTTCCATAATGAGTACACAGAAAGAATAACAAAAAAAAACCCATCTGTCCGAGGCATAGCAAAACAGAAATCAGAGAAGGTACATACACATAGAAGAATATATACCAGACAACACAGAGTGCAGTTCTCCCCTTGGGAGCAAGATAACTCAGTTCAGCTGAGGGGGGCAGGGAGGGAGAGAGAGAAAAGAGACAGAGAAAGACAGACAGAGAGAGAGAAAGATGGACAGAGAGACAGGGAGACAGAGACAGACAGAGAGAGAGACAGAAAGACAGACAGAGACACACAGAGAGAGTGGGTGCTGGATCTCGCCCAAGAGGAAGCAGCGCACTGCAGGGAGAGCAGCGCACTGCAGGGAGACACTGATGGAGCCGACCCTCTCCTGCCAAGTCCTCCTGGAGTCTGCTCCTCCAGCAACCTGCTGTCATTGGCCTAATCCATCTTCTCTCTCAAAACTGACACGAAGCTGCACTTGAGGAAGATTCTAGCCTGGACAAGCCTTGGGGGCCCCTCCCGCTTGAGGAGTCCCCGAAGAGGGCACTGGCTGGGAACCAAGGTTATTGCCTCCCTTTGCCACGCAGCAGGGCCTTGATCTCCACCAATAATGGAGGGTCTGATCTCAGTGGGCTTCGGCACAGAGGTGCACTCAGATGACACGGAGTCAAGGCCCCAGGCCTTCCTGGTTCCCTCCTCCAGCTCCTCAGTGTGCTTCTGTGCCCCCTGGCACTGGGCTTCCCGTTGTCTTCCCACCACCAGCAGCACCACCAGCCTGTGAGCTCCTGAGGACAAGGGCTGTCTCAGGCCTTTCTTTGAACCTCTAGCACATAACACAATGTTTGGTAGAGGAGGTGCTTAATAAATGCGTACCCACTAGCTGGTTCCTCAGCTCTGACACCCAGAAATGAACACAAAACTCCACATGCGCTCTGTCAAGGGGAGCATACAGACAGACCCCACCTCCGTCATCCTGGACACCAGGCCTGTCTTCATGCAGTTTTCTTTTATTACATCAGCAGCAGCAGCAGTAGCAGCGGCGGTGGCATTATTTTGACTGCCATTTCACAGAGAGCTTGAGGTCCACTAAGACCCTCAGATATTTGGGGGCAGACTTCTTTCTAACCATTCCTTCCCCTCCTGTTCTTAAGAAGTATAAGACTCTGGGCAGAGTCAAGATGACCACTTAGAAGCAGAAGAACTCCATGGTTCCCCTCATAATCACGTCAAATACCTATAAAATATGACTCTAAACAAATTTTAGAGCTCCAGAACCAACAAAATGACAGAGTAACAAAGCTCTCACTGAAGGTAGCCCAGCAGGCAGACGGGAAGGGGTTCATTGGAGCATGCTGGGAGCCCAGACCAGCACCACACGAACCCATGGCTGTAACTCTAGAGTGGCCAGAACAGCCGCGGCTAGAACTTTCAGGAGAACAGATCACTGGCAGCTGTGGTGGTTTCCAGAATTATCAACCCTTAAGAGCCAAGGACAAAGGGAAAGGTTAGTGGAACTTGGCTAAATTTGGGGGAGAGGGTGTGGCCATCTGCCTCCAGAGCTAGAAGCAGTCTGAAGCAGCAGCCCTGCAGCTACCTCCACGTGGCTCCTTCAGAGCTCCTGGTGTGCAGATTGCAGGGAGGCTAAGTAATCATTCAGAGGCAAAGTGCTCTTGCCTTAATCTGCCTGGATCAGGATCGCGGTCTTGGTTCGTGGTCCTGAGGTACATGACCAGTGAGCCAAGGCAGGTGGGGGCTGCAGAGACAGCAGCCCCCTAATAGCTCCAGCAGCTGCAAAAACCCCCGTGATTTGGGACAGAGCTCTCCCCTCTGGAAGCAGAGTTGTACTGAGCCCAAAAGTCAAGTAACTGACTGGCAACATAAGCAGGCAAAGGAAGCAAAGGAAGCTCAGCAATCCAACTCTAGATTCCTTTTTTGGAGACAAAAAGGATCAAAGCATGGAACAGGAGGAAGACAACACAATCAGAACTCCCGCACCAAAAGCTTCCAAGAAAAATGTAGACTGGTTACAGGCCATAGAGCAGCTTAAGAAGGATTTTGAAAACCAAATAAAAGAAATGGAGGAAAAACTGGGAAGAGAAATAAGAATGCTGCAAGAAAATCATGAAAAGAGAATCAACAACCTGACTGAAGAAAATAACACCTTAAAAAACAGATGAACTCAAATGTCAATAGAGGCCCAAAAAGCCAATGAGGAGAAGAATGACTTAAAAAGTTGAATTTGCCAGATGGAAAAAGAATCTCAAAAGCTTTCTGAACAGAATAATTCCTTTAGAATTAGAGTGGAGCAAATGGTAGCAAATGACTTTACAAGAAATCAAGACACTATTAAACAGACCCAAACAAATGAAAAAATAGAAGGCAATGTGGAATATCTCATTGAAAAAGCCACTGACCTGGAAAACAGATCCAGGAGACACAATTTAAAAATTATTGGACTACCTGAAAGCCATGATCAAAAAAAGAAACTAGAAAGCATCCCTCAAGAAATTCTCAAGGAAAATTGCCCTGATGTTTTAGAGCCAGAGGGCAAAATAGAACTTGAAAGAATTCACTGATCACCTCTTGAAAAAGATCCCAAAAGGAAAACTCCTAGGAACATTATAGCCAGGTTCCAGAGTTGCCAGATCAAGGAGCAAATATTACAAGCTGCCAAGAAAAAATAATTTGAATACTGTGGAAACACAATTAGGATAACACAGGATCTGGC
>CM053586.1:6244844-6285321 GCA_028646515.1 Pseudochirops corinnae | reverse complement strand
CCCTCTCTCTCTCCCTCCCTCCCTCTCTCCCTCCCTCCCTCTCTCTCTCTTTCTCTCCCTCCCTCTCTCCCTCTCTCTCTCACTCTCTCCTCTCTCTCTTTCTCTCTCTCTCTCTCCCCATGAAATAACTAGAAATATTATGCCCGTTTTACAGATGAAAACTGAGCCTAATGGAGATAAAGTGCCTTGCCCAGGGTCACCTTGTTCTTCTGCAGAATCATAGACCTGGGTCTGGAGGTAGACAACTTGGGTTCCAGTTCAAGCATCTGTGTGAGCTGGAACAAGTCATCAGTCCTCCCTGGCCTTCACTTACTTCATCAGTTTAAGGCCAAGAAGATTGGACTAGACCCAATAAACATTTATTAGGTACCTCCTATGTGCCTGGCACCGTGCTAAGAACAGATGACCTCCAAGGTCCCTTCTATCCAGCTCTGGATCTGGCATTCCTGAGATCTTTATTAGGACAGCTTCCAATGCCCTTGCACAATCGAGAGGACCTCAGCAGCCTTGGAGCTCAGCCACAAATTGAAAATGTCTCTCCAGCCTCCACTTGAAAGGCTCCTTCTAAAATCTCAATTTAATAATGAGAACAGCCTCCTGGTGAATGAGGAAGGTGCTCGTTCCTTCAGCCACCAGTCAGACGAGCTCCTGCTATGCCAGGTGCTGAGGAAGAAGCTCGCTGCCATGGAACTTGAGGACAATAAGACAAACTCAGAGCAAGTGGACATCCAGTCTGACAGTAGCTCCCCCAGCCAGCACAGAGTGCTGGGCACTGTTCTAAGGAGAGCCCAGGGTGTCAGGAATCCAGCACCGCAGCTGGCATCAGAAAGACACCACTTTGAATTCCCAGACTCAGAGGCTTGCCAGTGGGGTCTGTGTGGGCAAGTCAGAGAACCTTCTTCTCTCAGCCTTGATTCCTTCATCTCTTGAATGAGAAGACTAAAAGCACCTACTTTAGAGGGTTATTGTAAAGATCAAGTGATGCTGAGAATGGGAAGTGTCTTAGTGCTATGTAAATGTAAGCTGTTATCACTGTAGTAAGAAAGAGGGCCAGATGTGGAGGCCTCGAATTCTGGGTTGACTTCTTATTTCACTTTGTGGTCTCGGCTTGTTTACCTCACTTCCCCTGACCTCAATTTCCTTATATTCAAAATGAAGGGGTTGGAGTGGATGTCCTCCAAAGTCCGTCTAGATATAAATCTGTGATGTCTTGATTTGGAGCCCCTTTTCCTTCTCTGGGGCTCAGTTCCCCCCTCCCCATTTAAAATAAAGGAATTAGATTCAGTGGCCTCTGAGGTCCCTCGATCTTAGTTCTTCATCTAGAAATACAGGATCCGATTTCTCTTGAGTGCCCAATGCCCAGCTCTCACTCACGTTTACAGAAGGTGACTAAGCTACTCTGCAGAGCCCTGGCAGCAGTGCCAGGATCCAGCTCTCATCCTCCTACCATTTACGTCCAGACATCTCAAGTGCCCATATGGATCCACCTGGCCTGGGTTCATCTGATTGAATTTCCACTGCTGAACCCACCAAGGGCACTAAAGGCTTTGTTTTTACAGCATCTCGCAATGCTGCTGTTCTTATTGGTTCAGCTGCTCCTCAACCCCAGCTGCTTCTAGATGCATGATAGGGGGTGGGGGAGGACATGACATGGACAGAGATGAGACAGAAGCTAGATTCATTACCTCCAACTGTAAGAGCTTTTCCAGAGGTTCTGCTTTTCTCATCTTGGGCCTGGTTTAACCTAACTCTCACCCCCTCTGCAGATCAGTGGAGGCAAGGAAGGGCTAGGGGCCCCAAGCCTAGGGGGGGCTAACAGACCCCTCTAGGGCAGCAGGACTCAGCCCTTGGGGGCTCCAGAGATCTGGACTCAACCCAAACAGGCCCCAGAGGCCTATTTTAAAGAGATCCTGCTTCCTTCACTTCCCCCCAGGGGTCCCACAAAACCAAGCTTTATTGACTTCAGGGAAGGACGCCCAAACTCTCTCTTGACTACAGAATTTGAGACAAGCTGGGTGTGGTGGACAAACAGAACTTGTCTGGATCATTCCTGGCTCACTGGTAGCAGGCATAGAAAGATTCTGGAGTGTTGCGTGTGGATCCTCGGGGACAGAGGTTAAGCACATTTTCCACATGTCCTGCCCAGATTGCCCTTCCAAAGGGAAATAATTGCCATCTCCAGGAAAATCATCCATGGCCCTGATTTCTGCACTTTTGAGTCAGGAATCCAATGTGTAAACATTGGAGAGCTTGTGCCTCAGGGCAGAGAGAGGAACTCCTAAGGAAGCAGTGTGGTGAAGGCAGTGCGGTAAAGGCAGATGATTCCTGGGACCTGGATTCTGGTCCGGTTTTGCCACTAACTGCTTAATGGGAAGGTCATCCCACCTCTCTAGGCCTCAGTTTCCCTCTTTGTAAAAAGAGGGATTGGCCTCGGTAACCTACAAGGTCTCTTCCAGCTCTAAAATTATGATCCTATTATTGTATTTCCCCCCCCCCAAAAAAAAAAACCCAGCATGTACAGCCACCATTCTGGTTGAAAATTTGCTCCATGCCTTGCCAAGTAGAAGAAGAAACAGTTTCTTCCTTGAAGCTTCCTAGATACAGCCCTTCCCGTGACAAGATGTGATCTCATGAAGGGTAGGGAAGGGACATTGCTTCTCTACCCCAACAAAATGATACTACCACTCCCCTAGTTCAACTGAGCTTGCCTTGGCACCAAGCTGCCATTGCTTGTGTATATTCTTCCTTTAGCTGGGCAAATGGTGACGTGGACATCTCCCACCAGTGAAGAGTTGGCAGGGCATCCCCTAAAGAGGCACCGGCTAATGACAGAAAGGGACAATGGCTATTTGACCCCTAGCAGAAAGAAGATTAAGATCAGCTGTGTGATCTCACAACGTCCAGCTTAGAGGTGAAATGTGAAATGACAAATTTGCATGACGGCCAAAAAAAAAGGGTTCTGTTCTGATGAGCCTTCTAGAAGATTGCAACAGTAGTTATAAGTAATTCTGTTCTGATCATTTTGTAATGCATGCTATGATTGTCCCGTGATGTCATTCCTTTTTCTATGTGGGTATAAATAATCTGTTCCATATCTGATACATGTTTGTACATCAAACACCTTAAAAAAAACTTTCCCCCTTTCTGGGAAACCACTTGGATTTCAACCCTAACAACAACTATCACATAATTAACAGCTTTCTCCAGGACTAGGGACAGAGAGACCTAGGAGTACTAGAGGAAGATACTTCACTGCTTCCAGGATGAGATGAGAGAGTGTGTCTGTCCTGTGCCTGGGTTGGACTTCATCTAGAATATTGTGTTCACTGCATTTGGAGGCTTTCCAGTGGCCATAATGGGCCATGATGATGTCTCCATATGAGTCCACAGGAGAATCAACTGGGGGATATTTCCCTGAAAAAAGACTAGAGACTCAAATGGGATAAATGCTTGTTGATCGATCATTGGGGACAATGAAGTAAGTGAGAAGAGCCCTGACTTTGGAGCTAGAGCTGGCCCCCTCTGATGTTGATCCCTTGAGTGTGCCTTTAAGCAATCTACTTAACTTCTTCTGAGTTTCATCATCTCAGAGGTCTCAGAGGACCCTTCCAGCTCCAGATCCAGGATTTAAAAATTGTTTAATAAACATCTATTCCCTGATTGATGGAGTGCAGAAGGCCCAGGACAGACCCTTGACCCCACCTATGTCTTAGGCAGCCATACTCCTTTGGTGATAGACAAGAACATGGATAATAGAAAGAAGGCTGGAAGTGGGGTAGGGAGACACTTCAGACAATTACTGAGTGGTTCTAGCAAGTCACTCAAATCCCTCAGTCTTGGTTTTTTCATTTGTAAAATGAGATTATAAACTCTGGGTACTTCTCACCTCCCATTCCATAAGGTATTGGGAAGAAGAATTTCTGCAAGGTTTGGAGTACCCTAGAAATGGAAATCATTGGTATTTCCTTAGTTGTCTTTTGGGGAGGATAGGGGGCGGTTTCCTTCATTTCATTCGAAATCCCAGGGCCAATCATTGGCCCTCTCTCCAGGCACTCTAAGGTCACATGAGATTTCTTGGCCATCAGTGTTGACTCACTTGGGATAGAAGTCGAGGAAAATCTCCAAATGAGTCTCTTCTGATAAGCGCCAAGAGGGGAATGCACCGGATAGGTTACTCCCTGTGTTGCTGGAGAGAACTCCTTCATCCATTTGAGTCCATGGGAGTACTACAAGCAAGATTCACAGTCTGCTTGATTCCAAGGCAAGCTCTTTTCATACTTCATCACTGACAGTAAGGTGCCCAGACAAGGGGTTTCTTCCAGGTCAGGTTTGCAAACCTACTATTCCTAGATACCCAGTGTTCCTACAGGATGATATTCCTTGAGTCTCAGCTGTTGTCCTGACCAATAAGCAAGCAATCTCTGTTTGTAGATTTTCTTTTGGGGAGCTGGGTGATGAAGGGGGCTGAACCTGTTATTACAACCATGTAGGGGACTCCCCAGGGAGCAAACTCTCTCTTCCAATGCAGACCAGCACCTGTTGTGCAACTTAAGACTTTTAGACAATTGTCTGGGAAGTTGACCAAGGACTTGCCCAGGGTCACAGACTCAGGCAGTTGGTCAATAAGCATTCATTAAGCGCCTACTATATTCCAGGCACTGTACAGAGTTCAGGGGATACAAAGAAAGGCAAAAGACAGTCCCTTCCCTCAAGGAGCTCGTAGTCTAATGGCCATACTGTCAATTTGTGTTAGATGGAGGACTGTAACTCCAATGTCTATCCATTAAGTTATGAAGCCTCTCTGTTTACAGATGGGGACCTGACTTCTTGGCATCCTGTCTGCATCCTCTCCACATTAGAGTAGGTTGAGTCTCTAGGTAGGATTTGTTTCTGGGGCTGGAGAAAGGGTTCTCATTGCCACCCTGCCCCCCCCACCCTCTACTATCACTCCCCAAAGCCAAAATGCTTCAATCAGTATCAGGGTGGCTAGTCATTGCCCTTAGTTCCTCTGAGGCAAGGGAACTTAACTTAGACCCTAGGTGCCCAAAGTAAATGAAACCACCCCATAGGGGGTGCTAGAACAATCTAGGGGGACAGTAGTAGACTCAGGAAACAATTGCGGGGCATTGAATAAAAATAAGAGGGTGGTGGAAGCATAAGCAAAGGAGAGAAGAAAATTTTGAAAAACCATTAGTAAAGTTTTCTCTATTGTGTAACAGTTAAAGTCATAGCGATTACATTATTTTCCAAATAAACACACAAAATGCAAGTTATAACCAATCTGTGGTCAAGTCCACTGATAGATCTTTTCGTGCAAGTGTTGGCAAGTAGGCATGTTGTGAGTTGTTGGGAAGATGTGTGCATCAGCCGGAATATGTGTGTGTAATGACTTGTTAACAATCCGAAGATATATGGTTACGTGACAATATTGCATCACCAAAATTTCAACGCAGGAAAAGCCCCACAAATTTACAATAAATTGTTCAATTTAAGATGCATCATTTTAAAAACATGTTTTATATTTTTTGAAATGATGCAGATTTTTAAGAAACAGTTAAAAAAGGTTAAAGATTTCCAGGGGGGACGTCGAGTAATTTTTTTAAAAGGGGGTGGCAGGTCAAATAAGTTTGGGAACCTCCAATTTAGACCAACAAATATTTGAGCAGTGCCAGCTCTAGTAAAGAACTGGGGGAGGAAGATCTTACATACTGTGGCCCGAGGGACAGAGGGTATGAGGTAGGTGATCGTGAATTGGTTGACTTTGCACATTTGCAGAGGAAGCTGAATACAAAAGGGTAGAAATAGTAATTAACAGAAGTGGAAAAAGTTGCTCTTAATTTATGGGGTGTCCCAAAAGTCTTAAGTTATTCAAACTTAAATCTACGCTATTAGAGTTGAAAATGGCTCTGGGACTTAGGAGACCCCAGCAAGGATTGTAAGGAAGGTTGGTAATGTGCTTTGCTACAGGACCACTGGAGCCCCCCACCAAGGACCCTGTGAGATAGGTGCTATCATTGGCCCCCACATGAGGGGATTATTTTCTAGGTGAGGAAACTTGAGGGTTAATGAACTCAACTGACTTGTCCAGAGTCCAAATTAGTCAGTGTCTGAAGAGGGCCTTGAACCCTGATCTACCATCACTCTGTTGGCTCTCTCCAGAGCTTCAACATTCCCTCCCCCCAAACCTGTTGTTTCCTGAAAATTTTGCTACTACCTGCAAACAGGGTCCAAGGCATCACAGCCTCACATAGACATGAGAGGTACCATTAGACTGAGCTACAGTTAGTCAGATTTACAGGACAGAAAGTTTGGATTTAGAACCAGAGAGAAAGGTTCCTGCTTTCTGATGGTATCTCTGACTGCTAGTCAGATTTGACCTGTTCGGTCAGGATAACTAAGAGCTGGAGGTGAGGGGAGAAAGCGTTCTAGATATGGGAGGCAGAGCAAAGGCATGGAATGGGAGTTAGCCCACCTGAGGTGTCAGAATCCCTATTTAGGTTCTGCAGGAGTGGAGAGGGGAGAAGCCCCCAGGCTCCAAATGCTACTTTTGTAAAAGAAGAGACAGAGAGAGAGAGAGAGAGAGAGGGAGGGAGGGAGGGAGGGAGGGAGGAAGGGGATTCCTGACTTGCTGGGGCCCACCGCTGGCAATGGGATATACCTAGTCACCCTGTCAGACAATCCTCTCTCTAAGTGCAACATTGGCACCATGCTTGGCCAGTCCCAAAGCATTACAGAGCAATAACAATTTTCCCTAGGAAAGGGAGCACAGGTCCCTTTGGCTGGGTCAGATGGGAGGCAGCTTCCCTGATCTTTCTGTCAGTTCATCTGGACTGACAGGCTGGTTCAAGTCTCAACCCTGTAATTCACAGACAAACACCGATCCAACGGATGGAGCTGGAGCATGAATGGAGAGATTCACCTTTGGCGCCACGGGTCGTTAGTCAACAGTCAACACATTTTAGCTCATGGAGAGAGTCCAGCATCTGAATGCTTCCATGTGTCATTCTTATCAACTGAATGTATAATATAGCCAAGGTTAGGAGCACTGACAGGTCCTCCTTTGAATTAAGCAGTTTCCCTCTAAGTCTAGGCCATTCTTTCAGCAAGTTTTACACCAACAGCCTTTTACCTGGGGCTTTATACCCATTCCAGATTTCAAACGGGGGGGTACAGAAATCTGGGGACAGAAGCCCTGGTTTCTGACCTTTGCTACTTGTGTCCTTGGCCAAGTTACTGTCCATCTCTCAGCTTCATTTTCATACTGTATGAAATGAAGGAATTGGATTCAGTGGCCTCTCAGGTCTATGATCCCATCACGTTATTTAAGTCTTCATAGTTGGGAAAATGGAGGTGTCGAATATGGCCCTATCCCCCTTATAGAGCAGAGGATTTGAAGTCAGAGGACCTGACCCTTGTTCTTAGTATGAGTTTGAAACTCACCCAAATTATTTGAGCCTGACGCCACTCAAAATGTCTTTCTCTAAATCTATAATCCTTTAATAACAGTGAAGGGGGGGCGGGGGCAATAACTCTGACAGAGGAGAGGCTGAGAGCCAGGCAGAGGACTCACCTGTGTGAGGAAGCCTCATGGGGGAGAAGCCAGCACCTGCAGTGGGCCTTCCTAAAAGGGAGAGTAAACAAGGCTGAAAGACGTAAGAACTCTGAGCAATGGTGACCAAGTGCAAGTCCCAACAGGACACACCAATCCTGCTACCCACCTTGGAGGAATTTGTTTTACTTGTTATATTTGTTACAAGGGCTCAGTCCCCAACCTCTTTTGTTTTTTTTTTTTTTCCAGTGGGAGTATGGGAAAGAAAATGAATCTTTCTAATTGAAAAAAAAAGAATTTAAAAAACAAAGGATAGACTTCAATATGTAAGGTCATGGCCAGCACGCTCCAGATTCTGTAGAATAGAACATTGGGACCAGAGGTTCTGAGAGGGGAGAGGGACACATACAAGGGGGTGGGGATAATCCAATGAGTCCAGTCTAGCTGGAACATGGAAGGCACAATGAAATCCAGCTGACAGAGAAAAAGGAGGACAGCTAGCTCATGGAAAACCTTGAATGCCAAACTAAGTAGTGTCCACTGTATTTTGAAACAGTGAGGAGCCCTTGGAGATTTGTGAACAGAAGTGATGGGGAAGACCTGTTCGCTGGACAGCGAAGGGACTGATGGCTTGGAGAGGAATGGATGGGGGCCAGGAAGACCAAAGCAAGGTGACGAGCATGGACCAGGAAAGGGATAATGACCTTCTGAACTAGAATTAGGCAACGGAGAAGGAAAGGAGGAGACAGATGGGAGAGAGCTATGACAGAAATAGAAGTGAGAAGACCTGGCATCCAATTAGATCTGGGAGCCTGAGGGAAAGAGAGTCAACATGACTCAGAGGTTGGGTGATGGAAGGAAGGGAGTAAGAGGACTAGAAGAAAAGAATTAGGGGAAGGATCAGGTTTAGTGAATTCTCCCTGGCACCCTCTGGGTGATCAGCATTTACACTTCTTCAGAAATGGAAGGGTTTCATGTCTCACAGGCACACTGGAAGTATGTCGGTGCTAAAGAAACGGGCTTGAATTTCTGGTGTTGTTAAGAGAATGTGGCAGTTTTCCAAAGGCAATCCAGCCTGCCCAGTCTGGCCAAGATGTCTATATGCCAGTGGGCAAGATCAATGGGTCATCATTCAATACATGGCTGACATTTTTATTCACTTACTTTTTTTTCTTAGGTTAATAATAATAGTATTTACATAACTGTTTAAGGTGTACAAACCCCTCACTTGACCCTTACAGCGACCCTGAAGGTGGGTGCTATTGTGTCCACTTGCCCATGGTCGCATGGCTAATAAGTACCTGAGTCAGGATTCGAACTCAGATCTTAATGCTGAGTTCAGTGCTCTATTCGCTATGCCACCTAGCTGCTCAGCCCAACCTCCTTTGAGTGATGAAAGACCTTCTGTTGTAGGAAGTTCTGCAGAAATCCAGGTCTTGGCACAATCAGCACGATATCACTCACACGTAGGAGCACCTGGAGGACCTCACCATCCATAAGGAATTGTCCTTCCATTCGAATTCTGCATTGGAGCCCCGTCATCATAGGGGCAAGCTTCCTCATCCTTCATCCTTGAAGAGAGGCAGTGACATCATGGAGGTGATGTCTTGACGTGCAGGTGAACTGGATTTAAGCGAGGTGGAACTGCGCAGTCCTCAGCCTCCCTCTCTCCTCCAGAGTCACAAAAGTCCAGTGGCAAGACAGACGTCAGCATGACCGGCTGTGGTCCAGGACACAGTGCATCCCCTTGGTCCTTCTAAACGAAGGTCTCTCCCAGGCCTCAGTTTGCCTGAGGGATGCCTTTATATTTCATTAAAATGTCAGCTCCCTAAGGACGAGGACCCCACTTTTGCTTTCAGCTGTACCCCTAGTTCAGTACAACGCCTCGCCTAATAAGTCCTGAATGCTTATTGGCTGGAATTAGGCAGAGATAGGAAGCTAGGCAGCAAGCAGATGGAGTCAGAAAGACCCGAGTTCAAATGTGACCTCAGACACTTCCCAGCTGTGTGATCCTGGGCAAGTCATTTAACCCTGTTTGCTCAGTTTCCTCATCTGTAAAAGGAGCTGGAGAAGGAAAGGGCAGACCCTTCCAATATCTTTGCTAAGAGAACTCCTCATGGGTATGGTCATGGGTAATTAGACATGACTGGAAGATGACTAAACAAAATGCTAGAGATAATGCTCCTCCGCTGCCTTGCTAACTTGAAGGCTCGCTATGTGGAAAGATATTACCCCTAAATTTAAGCATGACATAAATAAGTATGAGTGGATGGCTTCCTTACATCATCTCTTTTCCAGAAGTGGGGTGAGGTAAGATTAGGGAAAGAGGGAGGGAGAGAAAAATATCTGAGTGACAAGGACATGTTAGCCCAGCCTTGTTTTCACTTCAAAATGTTTTAGTTGAAAGACTGTTTTCTCAATTCCTTCCCACAATCCCTCCCCAGGCCTGCAGTCTCTGTCACAGAGATGGGTGAGGGAGAAAATCACAGGCTTCAGTCAGTCTCTCCCTCCTCCCTCCCAGGGATAAGGCCACTCCTGCTACTTTTCCTCACTGACTGCCTGTCCTGTCACTGCCTTCTTATTTTCATGGGCTTCTCTCTCTGCACTCCCTCACACTCCAGCTCCTCCTTTTCCCAGAAATCTCCTTCTAGGTTACTTCTGTGGTCACGGGGCAGTATCGGAGCTAAATGCTTTAGTGGGGAAATTGTGGCTGAGGCTGCTTGGAAAAGAATGCACAGACTGGGGCTTTAACACCTCCCTGGCCACAGGTTTGGGCAAAGTATCATAAGAACTAGTAACTGGAGGCCCGGCAAGAGGATTATTAGGCCATGGGAAGCCCCATGGCATGCCGGATAGGGCACCGGGCTTAGCGTCAGGAAGATATGGGTACAACACCCAGCTCTGACAGGTACCAGCCACAAGCCCTTGAGCAAGTCACTAACCTCACTGAGGGTCAGTTTCCTCTTCTGCAAAATGGGCAATCTTAGTCCCTGTCCTCCAGGGAGTTGTGAAGTTCAGAGGAGATAATGAAAGTTAAATGCTCTGCCAGGCTTCAAGAGGAAGACAAAGGCTGGCTGGGTCCCCTTAGACTAAAGCATCAGAAAGCTAGAGCTAGAAGAGTCTTCAGTCTTGTGATCTGAGATCTCCAGCTGCCTGGGAGCCTAACAGCACCTGCCCCAAGGCCTGTTTTTCCACCTCCCTGGCCCAACTCAAATGCTACCTCCTCCAGGAAGCCTCCCCAGGCCCTCTTCACTCCAGGGCTTTCGCTCCACTGGTGATTTCCTGTTTATGTTGGGCAGAGCTTGGTTTGCCCAGATTTGCTTCCATGTTGTCTCCCCCATTAGAGGCCAAGCTCCCTGAGGACAGGGACTGTCTTTTGCCTCTTTTTTTTTTTAGCCTCAGTACTTACAGTACAATGCCTAGTGCATAAGAGGAACTTAGTAAATATTAATTGAATTGAATTACAGATGAGGAAACTGATACCCAAGGAGGTGGCCAAAAAGCTGGGATTCCAGCTAGCCTCAGCACGCAGCTAGATTCAATTAGAATCTGGGGAAAGTTGTATTTTTTTCAAATCTGGTCTTTTTCCTTGCTACATTCTCTCGTCCTCTGAAAGCCTGGACCCTCTCTCGAATCTGTTTGGAACAGTTCATGCCAGAAACTACCCTCTCCCACACAAATTGTTGTTGGGAAGGCAATAGAAAGAACATCCCAAGTCCTGGTCATTCCCTATGTGACCTGGGGCACTTCACTCAAGCTCCTTGGGAGGACCTTGGTTTCATAGTCTATGAAAAGAGGGACTTGAATTAAATGGCCTCCAATGCCCCCATGATATAAAATAAGATCTTGCCCCCTCACCCCCAGACAGGCATTCTGTAACAGCACAGGACCAGCCTTCATTTTGAGGGCTTCTGTAGGGAGGTAGAGCCACATGATTTACCTGAGAACACCCAAAGAAACATAGAGGGAAGGCAGAGACAACAGTTGGGTAGCATGATGGGACCCAAGGCAGCCCCATTGCTCGTGAACTAAATCCAAATGTTGGGAAAGTTTTCCATACACTGAGTCATAATCTGCTTTCTGGGATCTTCTACCAAATATTTTTAATTAAATGGGCCCTTCCTTGGATCACTTCTTAAACAGCCTTAATCACTGGATGGGTGTTACCTCAGTCAAAGTGAGAACTTGGAAAAACCTTAGCTTAAAAAGGTCAAGGTCTTCCACTGCATCTGGGGCAATTTCCAGTCTTTCTGATCTATATTTGGCCACCGGACCCAGATGACTCTGGAGGAGAAAGTGAGGCTGGCGACTTTGCACATCTCTCTCACTTAAATCCAATTCACTTACAAGTCATGGCATCATCTTCCCGATGTCATGGTCCCCTTCAAGAATGAAGGACAAACAATAACTAATTGACCCCTCAGGGTGAAAGCAAAACTGTTCAAACCACTGACCACTCCTTTGATATCTTGAGACAACAGTTCAAGTCAATGATAGGGGAATAATATTGTCCCAACTCCTGGGGGAGTTTCTTATTCAAAAGTATTATTTGTGAAGTGAATAGTCTCACCCTGACTGGTTGCTTTAGTAAACCCAGATGCTCAAACATTGGTGGACTTGAAAAGAGGTCCACCTATGGTAGGCTCCAATGTTCATTTTTCATTCATTTTCATTCATTCATTTATTCTTTCCTTGCTATTAATGGGTCTGGCTTCACCTACACCCTACAACAGCTATGTCTTGGCAGGACTCCAGAGAAGAGTGTCAGATCCAAGGGCAAACTAGGGCATTGAGCTAAGTCTAATAGGATGAATGAAGTTCAACAGGGATAAATGTCTTGGGTTCAAAAAATCAACTTCACAAGTGCAAGATGAAGGAGGTGCATCAGAGACCTCCATTTGTCTGAGAAAGTTCTGGAAGCTTTACTGGACACCAGGCTCAATGAGTCAGCAGTGTGACGTGACAGCCAAAGGGCTTCCCAATCACCAATCCATCATCCAGCATTCATTTCTTCTACTATATGCTAGGCACTGGACAGACAGAGCCAAACATGAAATAATCCTGCCCTCTGGGAGCCTGCACTCCATCAAGGAAGACAACATGTCTGTCTATAAATACTCACAAAATAAATATGAGGTCATGAGGAGGGGAGCCTTGCAGCAATGGGAGTCTGGAAAGGTGACACATAGTAGGTGGTGCTGAGGTAAATAGGGATGAAGTTAGCCTATGGAAGGGATTGAGATGGGAGATGAAGTAGCATGTGTGAGGAATAAGCAGATGAGCTCTTCGTATAGATCACGGAGCTTAAGTGAAGTGATTCATAGTAACACTACCATGGTAGGTTGGAGTGAGGCTACATACGAAACGGGGATGGGGGTATTATATTTGACTTTAGGGATGATAGGGAGCCACTGGAGTTCATGGAGTAGGGGAGTAACACGGTCAGATCTTCACTTTAAGAAAATCACTTTGGCAGTTGGGCGGATAATGAACTGGAGACAGAAGAAGCCTGAGGCAGGGAGAACAACCCAGAGGCTATTTCAGTAGACTAGGTGAGAGGTGCTGAGGGCTTGAGGCAGAGTGGTGGCTGTGTAAGTGGTGACAAGAAATTTGATGCTAGAAATTTGATATAGAAACTATAAGATCTGCCAACTGATTACACTGTTCAGTGGGGGGGAGGCATCAAGGATGACTTGGAAGGATGACAGAACTCTTAACAGAAATGTGGAAGCTCAGAAGAGAGGGTGGATGGAGCAGGAGGACCTTAAACCATCTATTGATCATGCTGAGTTTGAGACAATTCAGAGACATCCAGTTTGAGATGTTCAGTAAACAACTACTGATATCGGCCTGAAGCTCAGGAGAGAGATAAGGGATGGATATAGGAATCTGGGAGTTACATTCCTAAAAGTGACCATTAATGTAGTGAAAGCTGATGAGGTTACTCAGAGAATCATCTCAAGAATAATTATGTGGGAGCCCCACAGTCCTCTACCCTGGTCAGCAAACATCTATACCTCTGGGTTCAGTTCTAGGAAACTCAGTGGAAGATTGCTGGTAAGCTGGAGAGAGAGCACTGTGGTGAAGAGCCTGGAGTTCCTATCATCTGAGAATCAGTTAAAGAAATCCGGCATGTTTAGTCAGGAGAAAAGAAGATTCAGGTAGGAGATGACGGTCATGTTCAAAGATTTAAAAGGCAATCACGTAGGTCAAATTAAGTTTGTTCTAGTTGGCCCCTGAGGACAGAACCAGCAGCAATGAATGGATGGAAACTATGCAGAGGTCAATGTCAAGAAAACCTTCCTAAATGATGAGAGTTGTCCCAAAGAGAATGGGCTGCCTTCAAAGAGGGTGAGAGCCTTCTTCAGATAGAAGCTGGGGGACCACTTGTTGGTTATGTTACAAAGGGAATTGAAGTTGGAGATGAGGCTGAACTGGAGATCCTCTGAGAGCTCTGGGATTCTGTTGGGGGTAGGGGAGGCAAACCTTGCCTGTCTGTAAAAGGGACAGACATCTGCATGGTGACTGGCAGATGGGCTATGCCCAGCTTGCCCCTCTCTCACTGATTTTCCACAGCTCCATTTGTGGGTTTGCTTTTCATATGCTTATCCATAGAGACCTCTCCAACTGAAATTCAAAATACTTGTCAGTCATGCTGGGCTGTCCTAAACACATGCTCTAACATGGAGATGATTTTTTTTTCAAAAATAGCAACAAAACCCAGTTCATTGCATCAAGCTGTGACTTCATCGATCATTCATCTTGATGCAGACAACATTCAGAGATGTCTGGGACATTCAAAAGAGGGGGAAAAATTCGAGTTTTCATAGTCATTTCCGGAACTAAACTGATTAAGTGCATTTCCTAGGTGGGTCTGAAATCTTCTTTTAATGATTTTTGAAAAGAAAAACAAAAAAATTGTCCTTGCTGTAATGCTATTAAATCTGCTTGGATAATTCAGAATATCGGTTGGCAAGGCAACATCGTCCCACAGCCACCACAGTAAACCTGCGGCGTAGCAGGGTTCTTGCAGATGAAAGGGGCTTGCGTTTCAGTCAATCTGGAGGTTTTGGCTTCCTTTCAGCCCTGAAATGGACAGTCTTGATGCTCGGTTTTTCCATCCTTAGTATAGGAAGGCTCTCAAAGGGAAGAGCCCACTGGAGCCTTCCTGGCTGCCACCCTTCTCAGGATTTGCTTTATAGAAGTGTCAGTTGGATAGTGGATTTATCCAAATGGCCTGGTACTTGGAGCCAGGAATGAGAGTACCCTAGCTAGTGTGAGGAAATGAGAATGGCAAGCTGTCAACCCCTCACCTACTGAACTGAAGTCAGCATGAAGGAAAGTCTATGGAAAGGGGATCAACAGATTTTCCAGGACACTCAAAGCAGCAGTCAGAAACACCTAATGGTTTATTTTTCTGGGCCAAGGGTTCTCACCATGAGATGAACAGCCTGTGAGATCCAAGGCAAGCCATCTAACCTCTAGTGCTTACCACAAGTGTCTGTGGCCCAGGACAATCCCCAGGAACACTCCATGGGATGCCCTTGGGGATGGGATTTTGATTTTCCAAGACCTTTCTTGCTTTAAATCTATGACCCCATTGTGATACATCCCTCCAATTCTCTGGGGTCAAGTTTTCTCAGTAAAATGAGGGAGTGGGATTAAATGGCCCCTGAGGTCCTTTTCAACCTTACATCTATGATCCTATGAAATCCACTTAACTGCTTTAGGCCTCTGTTTCCTCAACTATTGAGTTCAAATCCAGTCTCAGATACTTACTAGCTATGTTACCCTGAGCAAGTCACTTTACCCAGTTTGTCTTAGTTTCCTCATCTAATGAGCCGAAGAAGGAAATGGCAACTCCCTCCCATATCTTTGCCAAGAAAACGTCAAATGGGGTCATGAAGGATCAAACATGACTGAAAAAACTGAAGAAAAACAAACAACAACAACCTTCAGTGACGTGCCGGAGGTGGCTGAACCAGCTTGAGAGCCTCTTGTTAAATTTTCGGCATAAACATTTACACCTCAGAAATCAGCAAATGCCCCAAATCATGACCAGATTTATTTTTGTTGGTGGCAGCAATTCAAGAAAGTGATGGAGAAAATGTGAAGAATACTGATAGAACTTAAAAGTGTGTCCTATGTGCATTTGTTTCCAGAAAGCTGATTGTTAAATATATACCAGCATAGTCATGCTTGTACCACACATCCCCTTCAGAATTACTGTAAATAGCATTGTTACAGGAAAATGTGTTATAAAACGTATAGTGTTTGAGAAATGTGGGGGAGAAGGAAGATGGTGAGGGATAACGGTTAGAAATCTGTTCTCAGTCAGGAAGGCAGGAATTCAAATGCTGACCTACACCAATTACTTTAGCCTTAGTGACCTCTCCAGGGCCATTGGAATCTCTCTAACATTATAAGTTATGGGGACCCAGTGCCTGACTTTGGATGCAGAAGACTTGAGTTCAAATCACATTTCTGATGCCTAGCAGCTGTGTGACAATAGGCAATCTCTCTGAGCCTCAGTCTCTTCAGCTGTAAAAGAGTTGGACTCTTGGACGTTGAGGTCCATTTCAGCTCTAAATATATGATCCTCGGCCTGAATTAGATGCCTAATAGACATCTTAAACTCAACAAAGCCAAACTCATTATCTTTTCACCTAAACCCTCTCCCCTGCCATAATTCCTATTACTGTAGAGGGCACCTCCATCCTCCTGGTCCCCCGGGCTCACAGCCTAGGAGTCTGTCTGGACTCCTCACTATCTCTTCCTGGGTATATCCAAGCTGTTATCAAGGACTGTCATTTTCACCTCTGTTGCATCTCTTGTCCAATTCCCCTTTGTAGCATCTCTGGTCACTTTCACCTCTATAGCATCTCTAGTCAATTTCACACACCCCTCCTCAGCATCTCTAGTCAGTTTCATTTCTTCAGCATCTCTTGTCAGTTTCATCTCTGTTGCATCTCTGGTCAATTTCACCTCTGGAGCATCTCTCCTTTCTCTCCTCTGACATAGGTCCCACCCTAGGAGAGACCCTCAACACCTCACACCTAGACTATTGTAATAGCTGCTGGGATGGGGGTCTGCCTGCCTCAAGTCTTTTCCTACTCCAGTCTATCTTCCATTCAGCCAGTAAAAGGATTCTCCTAAAGCACATGTCTAACCACCTCATCCCCTTACTCAATAAACTCCAGTGTCTCCCTATGTCCCCCAGGAGAATACACAAAATATTCTGTTTGACATTCAAAGCCCTTCATAACATGCCCCCTCCTACTTTTCTAATCTTAGACACTTGCTCTTAGATCCAGTGATACAACATCCTAGCATCCATGAACAAAACCCTCCATCTCTGAGCTCCAAGCATTTTCTCTGGCTGTCCCCCACACCTGAAATGCTCCCCTTCCTCATCTCCACCTATTAGCTGCCCTGGCTTCAAGTCCCAACTAAAATCCCATCTTCTAAAGTAAACCTACCCCAACCTCTCTGAATTCTAGTTCCTTCTCATATTAATTATTTCTTATTTATCCTGTATATAGCTTGTTTGTACATGTTTGTTTTCTTACTCTCTCTCTCATTAGAAAGAAAGATGAATACAGAGTAGGCCCCATGTATTATAAGATTCTCAAGAGCCCCTATTCATGAAATCTTTGGTGTCTGTGCAATAAACACATCTATTCACACTCTGGATTGAGGAAACAAAACCCTTTCTACAAGCCACAGTTTGTTAAAGTCACACTCAGTGGTCCAGAATGCAAAAAAAAATCCCCAATCCTCAGGCTGTGTTGTCACAAGGAAAGAGAGTGTGGCCCCAGGAGAAAGCTTATTTTGGGGCTCCCATCATACCACATTCTAGCAGCTCTAGCAAAAGTCACTAAATGCAGTTTTAATGGGATTGGTTGGGGCCATGAGAAGGACTCCAGAGGGCACTTTTCTGTATTGTTGTACCTGGTGTTAACCAGGAGTTCTATAAAGTGGTATCTTGTTCAGGTAGGGATATGAATGAATGAATAAATGAATGAATGCATGCATGAATGAATGAATGAAAAGGTGGTTATTTAACCATTATTATGTAGAAACCATAACCTTTTCTATGATCGTAGGATCATAGCTCTCTGGAAGAGACCTCAGCAGCCATCCAATCCAGAAGTATAAAGTAGAGGCTAAAGCTAATTAAAATGAGTTCAAATCGTACTTGAGGTGGGACTCTGAGCTTCTCCCTGACTCAGTCTTCTTGACAGTATAATGGAGATAATAATAGCACCTACCGCCCAGGGTTGCTGTGAGGATCAAATGAGATAATATTTGTAAAAAGCAATTAGTGTAGTTCCTGGCGCATAGTAGGTGCTGAAAAAATTGTTTCCCTCCCTTTGTTAACAGTTTCCATTTCTTTTGGGGAGGAGAATAACTGATATCCCTTGCCTTACTCTGCAGCTTTGAGCAAAATGCTTTGTAAACCTTAAAACACTAAAGAAGTCTGTGTCGTTAATACCGGCAATAAAAGGTAATCTTGAAAAGAAATAGAATTGAGAAATGTTTAACAAAATATATAAAAGTTCAGTAGAGCATTGGTAATGTTCACTGGGGCTTCTAAGTCAACATGTGCCCTCAGGGATCCTTAAGTACAATTTGGTGGCCTGTCTCTATTTGAGTTTGACACTACTGATCTAGTCCAACCCTCTCGTATAAAATGGGGAAGCTGAGGCCCAGAGAGGAGATTGCACTTGCCCAAAATCACATAGCTAGAAGGTAGCAGTGCCAGGATTGGAAGCCATGCCCTGTGGCGCCACATGCAGTGCTGTTTTCATCACCTTCTCCTTCCTTCTCCCTCTCTTCCTTCCTCTCTGTCTCTGCCTGCCTCCCTCCATCCCTCTTTCCCTTTCTGTCTTTCCCTCCCCTTCTGTCTCTTTCTACCATTCACTTTAATTTCCTCTGTTTTGATCCCTTCTTTTCTATCCCCTATTCACCCATCTCTGTTTCTGTCTCTGTCTCTCTCTGTCTTTCTGTTTCTATCTCTTGAGGTCCTTCCTGGCTCATTCTCTCTCTACCCCTCTCCTCCTTTCCTCTTCCCTTACTCTTTCTCACCATGTCATTTTCGTAGATACAACCCCCCCCCCCCAGTACTATTGCCAAATGCCAGGCCCCAGTGGAGGAAGGAACATTTGGAAGTAGTTACTGAATCCAGGGGTGCCTGGGGATCACCCCCAGCTATGCATGAGTGAAGGGCAGAGAGAGGTGTCATGAAGTCCAGGGGACTGTCCTGAATGACCTTAGGAGGCTAGGAATTTGGAGAATCTCAGTTCTTCTTGCGCCCAAGGGTTGAGTCTTGCTGTGTGGAGTTGGAGCCCAGAGAAGAAGGTCTCTGCCCCCTTCATCAATCACAGCCTGTTTCCTTCCCCTTAGGAGTCCTGCTGATCCACAGCAATCATTCCACGTGCTGAGTACAATCAACCACATGTGTAAGTGGCCTTGAACATATAATTGACAAAGACGGGGCTGGCTATGTGGGACTGAAAATGTCCTTCAACCAAAGCTGAGATCTGAATGTCAGCCTCCACGCTGGAGCAGGGGCAGGACCATGAACCTACCTGTGGGAATCAGAGGCACAGGGGGTGGGCTAAATTCATTTATAGCAGAGGCCTGGGCTTGGAGCCAAAAGACCTGAGTCTGAGTCTTGGCCTTAGCACGTACTGCCTAAGCAAGTTTGGGCAAGTCCCCTCACCTCTCTAAGTCTCAGTTTCCCCAGTTGTAAAAAAGTATTAACAATCCTTGCATTCCCTCTTCTCAAGGTTGTTATGACAAAAGTACTTTGCATACCCTAACACCATCTGGAAATAAAAGTCATCATTCTCTCTTTTATTTTGTGGGCATTATTCTACCCTAGGAACTCAAGGTACCAGCAACTATGTTCTAAAAAACAAAGGGGTGCAATGGTGGAGGGAATGGAAATTACTTTTCCCTAGAGGTTGAAAGGGGATGTGCCAGCTGAAAAAGCCCCCACTGACAGGACCATCTCCTTCATCACAGAAGATGAGCCTGGGCCAGTCAAGTACTTTCATTCAATTACCAACAAAAAGCAAGCTTTTCATCCACCTAGAAATAGTCCACCAAGGATTATACAGAAAAGAAGAATGACTGGAGAGCAACTTTCCCTGAATCTCATTTTATTTGACCTCCATCAAACACAAAGATGAGAAGAATGAAAAAGTAACGGTGATGGTGGCAGATGAGAGCTGATGGAACATCAGCTTTAAGGTTTGAGAAGAGCTTTTGGGACATGATTTCCTTTCAGCCTGGTAACAACCCTGTGAGGTAAGTCAGTCAACAAGCATTTTAATAAATAATCACTTATTATTTTGTATCCTGGCACATAGTAGGTGCTATTAAATCACTATCATTAATAACACCTACTATGTGCCAAACGCTGTGCTAAGAGCCAGAGATATAAAAAGGGGGGAAAGACAGTCCCTCATGGAGCTCACAGTTTAAGGGGGAAGAGATATGCAAACAACTCTGTACAAACTAGATATACCAGGAATAAATTGAGAATAATCAACAGAGAGAAAGCACTAGAATTAAAAGCCATAAGGAGAAAGTGGGATCTTAGCTAGGACTTGAAGGAAGCCAGAGAAACTAGGGAATAGATTTGAGGAGGAAGAGCATATCAGGCATAGGGGGACAGCCAGGGAAAGTGCTGGAGCTGAGGGAGGGAGGATCTTATGAGAAGAAGAGCAAGGAGGCCCCTTGTTGGGCTTGTCCTCCATTTTGGCATCAGGGAAATGACGACAAGACTTGCAGTTCACTTTGATTTGAGTGACGGAGGGCTGTGGAAGGTCATCAGCCTCACCTTCTCCTCCAGAGCCATCTGGGTCCAGTGACCAGATATTCATCAGAATGACCGAAGATGGCCCAGGCTGCAATGGGAGACCATGGACTTTTTAGGCTAAGGCCTTTTCATGTATTCACTTAGAGTGAGGTATGACTTATTCAGTAAATAAGCCTCTTTAAGAAGTTAGTCAAGGAATGGTTCCTTTAATTAGAAAAAAAGAAAACCAAAAAAAAAAAAAAAAAATCAAGCTGGGAGGGGAAGATCCTCAGGGTTGCTGTTCCAAAGAAGCCCCCATCACTGAGCCAAAGATACTGGTGGGAAGTGAGGTGTGAGAAGGGCCGAGGTTATGAAAAGCCTGAAGATCCTAACAAGAGAATTGTGTATTTAATCCTGAAGGCAGTAGGGAGCTCCTGGAGTTTATGGAGTAAGGGAGTGACATGGTCAGACCTGTGTTTTAGAAAGATCACTGCGACACCTGAGTGTAGGATGTACTGGCCTAGGCAGAGACTTGGGGCAGGCAAGTTGATCAGCAGCTGGTGCAATAGTCCAGGTGTGAGTGATAAGGGCATATGGGGGGAGGAGGGAGGGATGGAGGGCAGGGTGCCAGTGTCAGTAGAAAGAGCAGAAAGTATATGAGCTCTGTTACAAAGGTTAAGAAAAAAAAAGGCTAGATTTGGCAACAGCCTGGATACGGGTAAGGTGGGGTGGGGTGGAGCGGGGCGCTGGTAAACAAGATTCATACAGATATGATTGTTCCCACATTACAGATGACAAAACTGAGGCTTCCAGAAGGGTAAAGTGTTTTGCCTGAAGTTAGCTGGGTAGTAAGAGTTAAAAGTGAATCTAAACCTCTGGCTTGTAAATAGCATCCTTTACTGAGAAGTAAGAAGGTGGCTTTTGGAGGTCGTTTCTCCAACTGACTAATTGGGAAGCCTGGGGCGAGTTACTGACTCTCTGGGGCGGCTGTGAAAAGAAGAGGTGGGTCCTTTCCAGCTCTCAAATTCTAGTGCCTAAGAAAGGCCACTTTGGACACTGGGTGCACCAGTTTAGCCCAGGGAGAAGCCCGGGTTACTATGTTAAAATACCAGCCACCTGCTCCCGATTGGGCTATCCCACATTCCTTTTATCAAGGACATGCCCCGGCTTGGCTGATATGGATTTGACTCTCCCTCCAGCCAGGACTTCGGGTGAAACGGGAATCAAGGTCTCATGGCGGAGGGGCTGGGACCCAGGCAAAGATCGTGCTTTTAGAGCTTTGGAATGGGGGGACCAAGGAGTGGAGCAGGGCTCAGTAGGCAATCAGAGGCCTGGGAAGGGACATCCTAACTTCTTTCCATCCCCACACCTGCTCCCTGGTGGGGGCCCTTCCACTCTCCCACCTAGACTGCTGCAGAGATTCCCTGCCCCAGTACTATTCGAGTTAAATTAATTAAGTTAATTAAATTGAATTTGCTAAAACCCTGCCCTCCATTGAGTTACCCTTCCCTGCCCTCCACCCCAATCACTGATTCTCCACTTGCCCTCTCCACAATTCCCTGCAAAGAAGTGGCTGTCCAGTCCTGGGCTTGGAAGGGGAAACTGAGCCTCTTGAGACAACCCATTCCACTGGGGAACAGCTCCAACAGCAACTAAGTTACACTCTCTCATCAAGTTTGCATTTACATCCTTGCCATTTCTGCCTAGTTCTCCTAGTTCTGTTTTCTGGGGCCAAGAATAAACCTAATCCAGAAATCCTTTCAGGACTCTGAAATGCTAAACTTCTTAGCATGACATTCAAGGCCCTTCATAATCTGGCCCCAACCTAATGTTCTTGACTTTTCCCCAACTACTCACATCCTCTGTTCTAGGCAAGCCAGCCTACTTATTAGCCCCAATGTTCCTCAGTTGCTTGCACTTTGGAGATATTGCTCTTACCCATAGGTCTGTCTGTTGAATTGAACTGAATAACCACCTTATCTTCCAGTTTGCACTTACATAGGACTACCCATAATCTGGTCCCTACCACCAGTGTTGGTGTTGGAGCCCTGGGCATCTCTGGTAGAGGACTGACCAAAGTAAACACTTTGGAGGAGAAGAGGTGCCCAGGCACCTGGACATTACATGTAGGGCAGTATCTACTGCAGGGATGGACTTGATCTCAAAGTCTGCTCAAGAGAAGAGGATGAGTGATAGAGGGCTATTTCCCTATCACCAGTATGGAGAAAAGAACAACTGAGTGGGCCAAGGCCATATGGATGTTGTCCAGATGCCTATTTCCTGCATGACCTTGGGCAGTCCCTGGTCTACTCTGAAACTCAGGAAGATGACCTGCAAAGGACCTTCCAAAGTATGATCCTGTTATGTCCTATTTCCAAAAGCTGGTGGGCTGGGCACTTCACTCAGGGCCAGCAAAGTTGGGAAATAGGGGGTCTCCCAGGTCAGGCAGCAGGCTCTCTTCCTTATGGCCAGTCTTGCAGCGTCTCAGGGCCCCTGTATGGAAAATGTCATATCACCCATCTAAAGAGCCTAGATTTGAGAACTGGAGAGTACCTTATACATCATTCCATCCAATCCTCTCATTTTACAGCGGAGGAAATTGAGGCTCAATGAGGGAATTGAGTGGTCACACTACTGTTGTCAGCAGAACTAGGACTAGAAGCCAGGTCCTGGGTTCATAGATTGGTCTCCCCAGCCCTTGTTTGACTGGGCGACACCGAAGAGGCTTCCTCGAGGTCACACATCCCATAAATAGCAGAACTGAAATTTTTTTTATTTCTGATGCCTCAGATCCTCTAGGAGATCTTGGGGCTTTTAGCAGCAATGACACTGCTTTGCTCATGCCCTTTCTGGCTGGTAGAGAAGGGTCAAGGGTCTTCCAAGAGCCAATCCCAGGAATTCTCTTGTCATTGAATGACCTTGGAAAAAAAGAAGCTACCTTCAACCCAGGGGAGGACACAGCAGGGAAAGGAAGTGAGTTAGAAATCCATTATGTCTCTTGTGTCCAAAGGAGCATGGGGTTGGGGGTGGGGGGGTGGGGATGGGGATAAGTTTCCATAACCACAGGAGCCAAACAATACAAGAGAAAAGTCCAGGATAAAAGGGAAGGATTATGCTGACCTAGAAACAGGCCAAGAATGTTATACCACAAGATTGTGCTCTGACACATTTTTCCCCACAAGCCCTCCAGGCTAGAAGCTAGATATTTCCTCAGTGACTCCAGCTTGAAAATTCGTCAGAATGTTTGAAATGGAAGAGATCTTAGAATGGCTAGACTAGCTCCTTCATTTTTGAACAGCAATTATTGTTTTATTGCATGTTTTTACATCACAATTATTCTGTCATGTACTCCTCTCTCCTTCCCCACCAAAATAAGCCCCTCCTTTAAAAATGAAAAATGGTCTCCAAAGGCAGTCAGTGACAAGCACAGCTGGCAGTCTGGCAACGTATAGAACATTCTGCACCTGTTGTCCCCCGCTTCTCTATTGCAGGGAAAAAGATGCTTTCGCACCCCTCCTCCCAGTCATGATTGGTCATTATAGCTGCTCATGATTACATTTCTTTCCCTCTTCTTAAAGTTTAAATTGTCATAGTCAGTAGATGACACAGGGATGCACACAGGGTAGAGAACCAGCCTCAGAGTCAAGAAGAGCAATGCAAGTTTTCCTGCTCTCAAAGAGCTTACAGTCTGCCTTCCTTATCTCCAGAATTAGTTAACTGAAGTCTTCCTACTCCAACCCCCTCATCTTATAAATCAGAAATCTAAAGCCTAGAGGGACTTAAAATAAGGGTGTTACCTGAGGTCATATGGCTAATAAGTGGCAAAACTGAGATTTGAATCCAAATCTTGCAATTCCATCCAGGAACTGAGCTCCTCAGAATAAAAAGATATAATCATCACGGGTGGCCCCAAAGAAGAGTCATGAGATGTTACTTCCTTCCATCCCCAGAGCTGGGGAAAGGGGGTGTATGTGGACATGGTACATTGCAGGTAGTGTCATATTTTCAACAGTGTATGGCACATACTAGGCACTTTATGGCATCGAACTGAACATGCACAATCACCTTCACGTCTCCCACCACTGCCACCTTGGACTTTGCCCTTGTGTCCACTTGGAGAAGCTGTCACAGTGCCTTGGCCAGAGCGCATCTGACCATCTCCACACCAGAGTCCTCACCCCATTGGAGAGCAGACTCTGTCTTATTGGCTTGTGTCTATGGCCAGGGCTTAGTCCAAGGCCTGGGACATGGGGAATGCTTCAGCAACGCTCTATAGTTTTCTGTTTTTACCAAACCATTTCTTCCTCTCGCTATTTAACCATAAGGGATCTCTCCATGGGAGAGAAGAAATGTATGTGATACAAAAACAAATGGTATCAATTTATTCAAAAATTTCTAAAGCGTTCTACTATCAGGGAGATGGAGAGATACAAGGTAAGATAGAAATAAAGCATATCAATAAAAGGTATTTTTAAAAAGTAATCCAAGAAAAAATAAAATATTAAAAGGACCTTTTCGTTCCTCTGACCTCGTTTCATGCCTCTGCGTGATCACGTTCAATTATCCTGCCCTAGAGCTATTGAGCTCTTGACTAGTCATTACTATGAAGCAGCACGATTCAGACTTTCTGGTTTTAGTGCCCTTTTATACTCTGAAAAATTGAGACATCCTCCCAAGAGCTTTTGTATGGGTTAGATCTGGTGATGTGTACTATATTAATAATTAAAATGTCAGCATTTACTATGAAAGGAGTTTTGACCTTGGGGATCACCCCCAAAAAGTCTCAAGACTCTGTCTTATTGGCTTGTATCTATGTCCAGTGCTTAGTACAATGCCTGGGACATGGGGAATGCTTCAGCATTCTTGGGATTCTCTGGGGGATCCCTGGACCATGATTTGAGAATCACTGCTGTAATGTAGTATGAGCCCCATAAGAACACATAACCACATCCGATTTTTTTTACTGTCTCAGAGGCAGGAGGGTTTAGTAGAAAGCCACTGGCCTTAGAAACAGCAGATCTGGACTTAAATCCTGACTCAGGGACTGACTATCTGGGAAATACTATCTGTCACCATGGTCAAGTCACCTTGACCCCGGGAAATAAAACAGGAGAGTTGCCTTCCATGTCTAAGGTTTCTCTCTCTCTCTCTCTCTCTCTCTCTCTCTCTCTCTCTCTGTCTCTCACACACATACACACACACACACACACACACACACACACTCATGGAATGGAGAAGGTCACTCTATGGGTGGTCTTCTTTTAGATCCTACAATTCAGGCTGACCCTTAACTCTTATCACATAATACAGTCTCTTTTTGTCCTTTTTAAAAAGGAGTGCATTACAGCAGCAGAGAGCAGGTGGGGATGTTGGCATGGCCCCTTTTATTTTTAAACCAGGGCTAAATCGATCTTTAGACTTTTATTTATTTGTTTATTTATTTAAACTCCTTAAAGGGACTAGATTTTTCCTTTGTTATTTGGGGCTTGGGAGCAAAGCCTTTACATAGCCCAGCCTAGCACGTGGCTGGTCCACAATAGGTACTTAGTATTTCTTTGTTGATTGATTCAAACCCAGAAACAAATAAAAATGCAGGCCCAAGACAGAGTTCCATCTTAATGTTTCTCAGTTGACTTGGTCTTCTTGTCTGTGTTCCCTAGTCCCCCCTCAGGATAAGCCAGAATCATCAGATGCCTTTGGAACAAAGACTTTTATTTTAAAAAATAAGTTACAAATAGAACTTTCTGCAATAAGTCCTCTCTGTTCCTTCTGTGGATCTAGTACCCAACTGGATCCAAGGTCTTGCATTAACCCTAACTTTACAATACTGTTCATGCCACAGGCTATATTTTAAAGCAAATAGCTCATGTTCCATGCCCCATGCTGGCGTATACCACCATACACATATAAAGCTATTGTAAATAAAACATTTCAATCAAGACCAACATATATAGATAGATAGGTAATTATATACATATATTTTCCATCCAGCTAACAATGAAAGTCATCTTTAGTCACAGGACAGTCAAAAACGATGCCATGCTAACATCTGAACTACAGCACTCTGGATACACAGGTCAACTTTATGTATCAAATAGGAGATAAAAATATATTTAACTTTCAAATACAATGTATTAAGGTACACTGATAACCAGAAAATAAAAAAGTCTTCAGTCTTAAATACAATACAGCATACAAGATATACAGTGAACTCTGAGGCTCTCTCTCACGGCATCTTCGCTTGAAGTATGACATCTCCAGCAGTGCACAGAGGCTTTGTTGAATGCCAAACTTTCCTTTTCCATGGCTGGGATTGGCCACATACATAGGCACTGAAAAGAGACAGACAGATGACTCCATAGGAATGGTTCTATCCAACTGGAATCTGGTTTAGCTTTCTTTTGTGCCCTGCGAAAGTCAAGCACAGACGTTCTAAGGGATATCTCTGGGGATGGAACTCCCTGGTCATTTGGCATTCTGCTCCAAAGCAGAGTACTCTGCTTCTGATACTCGGGAGGCATCTATGAGTTTGGTGAGACCCGTTTTGGCTGAGTACTTGAAAATGAAAGCTTTCATCAGCTCGTACCGGTAGTTTCGGTTAATGAAGCTATAGAGTACTGGGTTGACACAGCAATGCACCAGGGACAGACACTGGGTGACATGGAGAGCTGTGTAGAGGAAGTTTTCCAGCTGACAGCTGAAGGGAATAAAGTGGAGGAAGGAGAAGATGTCCAGGAGCAGCACAGCATGATAGGGCAGCCAGCAGATGAGGAAGACAATGACATAGGAGAAGATGATCTTCTGGTTGCTGTGCTTCTCCTGGTCACCGGAGGCTGAGATGGCTCTGGCCAGCAAGAAATAGAAGACAGCAATGATGGAGAAAGGGATGATGAACCCCAGGACCACGGAGAGCAGCTCCATGCCCAACAGCCATTCCTTGATGCTGTGCTCTGGATAGATGGACCGGCAGTAGGTTTCATTGTTGGCAGCCAAGGTGACAGTTTTCAGATAGTAAGCATCTGGCAGTGACACACAGATGGCCAGTAGCCACACAAGAATACAGATGAGGCGGCGGACAACCTTTTTCTTGTAGCTGCTGGTGTTGGTGAAATAGGTCACAGAGAGATATCGGTCTACACTCATGCAGGTCAGGAAGAAGATACTGCCAAAGAGGTTGATGGAGAAGATGAGATGAGCAACCTTACAGGTGAGTTCTCCCATGGGCCACTGATTGTGCTGGACCAGGGAGACCACCCAGATGGGAATGGTGACGACCACACACAGGTCAGCGATGGCCAAGTTTAAGATGTACAGGTGAGTTTCATAACCTGTTGTCTTGGCCTGGAGATTCACCCAAACCACCACGGAGTTGGCAATCATGCCAACTACAAAGATGAAAATATAAAAGATGGAAAGGGTATACAGCAGGATGTTTCGGCCTGTGGCACTAGGGCACATGACAGTGTCCACGGTAATGCAGTCTCCATTGGTGCATGTCCAGTTGAGGTCTGTGAAATTCCCTGGTTCTGAGTAATCAAAGGAGAATGGATCCATGACTGGTAAAGACCCAAATAAATGACCTGCAGGAGAGAAAAAGAAAGAAAGAAAGAAACACTCTGATTAGGAGTTGTTCTTTCTCCCCCATCCAGATGATCTTGGTACTTAGATGGCCCTGTGTAAGATTATCACAGAATCTCAGCGTTGGAAGGAACCTCCAAGACCATCTAGTCCTACCTGGACCTGATCAAGAATGCCTTCTCTAACATCCCTGACAAAGGGTCATTCAGTCTCTCTTTGAACACCTTTAGTGAAGGGGAGCCCATTGCCACTTACAAGCTGTATGAGTATATGCAAACTATCTCTCCTCTGAGCCTCAGTTTACTCACAGGTAAAAATGAGGTTAGATTGGATGGCCTCTCACTAAGGTCCCTGTCAGCTCTCAAACTATGGTCATATGACCTATAATTTCCTGAAGTAGTCTGTGCCCTTTCTGGGAGACTCCAGTTACTTCAAAGTTCTCCTCACACCAAGCAAAAGTCTTCTCCATAGCTTCCATACATATAGAGCTGAAAGGGACTCCACAGGGCTATCATTTAGTCCAAGTCTCCCATTTTGCAAATAAAGAAATTGAAGCCAAAATTCGCTCAGCAAGTGGGCAGCAGAGTCGGGATTATGGACCTAGGTCTTCAGACAGACAAACCCAGCCCTTCTCCCATTGAATCATTGAGCTCCGTACACCTTATTCATGCAACATTTATTAAGCATGTCTGTGCTGCTATGTGCCAAGTGCCAACAAGAAGAGGAAAGAAGGAGGAAGTAGTCCCTACGCTCAAGGCGGGTTACATTCCAAAGTTTTCAGGGAACTTCAGAGAATCAATTAACAACCATTCATTACTCATGAGCTACGTGACAGGCACTATGCTGGCGTTCGGGGTGTGGAAGAAAGGAAGGAAGGAAGGAAGGAGGGAGGGAGGGAGAGAGGAAGGAAGGAAGAAAGGAAGGAAGGAAGGAGGGAGGGAGGGAGAGAATAAGGAAGGAAGAAAGGAAGGAAGGAAGGAAGGCAGGAGGGAAGGGAGGGAGGAAGAAAGGAAGGAGAGAGAGAGGGAGGGAGAGAGGAAGGAAGGAAAGGAGGGAGAGAGGAAGGAAGAGAGGGAGGAAAGAAGGGAGAGAGGAAGGAAGAGAGGGAGGAGAAAAGGGAGAAGGGGGAGAGAGAGAGAGAGAGAGAGAGAGAGAGAGAGAGAGAGAGAGAGAGAGAGAGATCTGTCCTCAAGGAACTTACATTCTAATGTTTCCAGGATATTTTGGAGAAAAAATCAACAAAGAAATACTAAGTACCTATTGTGTACCAGCCACGTGCTAGGCTGGGCTATATAAAGGCTTTGCCCCCAAGCCCCAAATAACAAAGGAATAATCTAGTCCCTTTAAGGAGTTTAAATAAATAAACAAATAAATAAAAGTCTAAAGATCGATTTAGCCCTGGTTTAAAAATAAAAGGGGCCAGAAAGGAGGCACATTAAAGCCGGTCTAAGTAAACATGACACTTAGCTGGGTCCAAATCCATCTGTTCTCCCAAAAAAGAAACGACCGCTTGCTGTGTGGAGTCTCTTCCTTTTATCATTATCCCTGCGCTGTGCGCCTGTGACCTCATCGGGCTGGCTGGGATCCTGGGCGTGAAATCAGCCGAGCGCTCTGCGGGCCAAGGACCCGCCAGGCCACCCCTCTGCTCCCACAGTGCCGATGACGATGTGATCTCCTCGTCTGCACTCCCAGAGGCGGGGGGCAGCTTTGTCCGAGACCGAGATTGTGGGCACCCAGTAACAATCCTGACAAATTCCACCCTGGATTCGCCTTCGATAAAGCCAAGTAAAATCCTCCAGCCCTGTACTCTCCATGCGCATGGAAGCCCAAGCCCTAGGCTCTGGGCCACCTCAGCTTCTAATTAGGAAGAATCCAGGAAAAACTCCCAGAATGTCAGGAATGGCGAGAAGCCTTCCTTCTCGGAGCGCAGCGCTGACTCTGGGGAAGGATGAGCGGCTTGGGGAAGCCCTCCTGTTGGCCAGCTGCTGTTGGGAGGGAGAGCGTTTCCTCTGTTGCTCCATTTAAGCAGTTGTTTTAAGGACCAAGTATGACACCTGTGGACACAGAGTCATCGACCTAAAAGGGACCTTGGAAGCCGTAGAGCCCAAGGCCCTTATTTTCCAGAAGAGGCAAGTGACTTTCTTACCTAAGGTCACTATGGTAGTAGCCAGAAGAACTGGGATTCGAACCCAGATCCTTCTAACATAGAAGTGAGCCATTAATTTTATCAACTACTTCCTTGCAAGGCAGTCTTATTGTCCCAGTGTGAGAACTCTCTCCCCTTGGTTCAGCACTAATGATCATGCACCTCAAAGGGCTCTGTGAGGATAAAAATGTGGTAACAGACTCCTTGGGCATCACAAGCCTCCAGGTCTTCGGGAATCTCAGCTCTTAACCATCATCACTCCCATCCCAGAGACCCTTAGAATAATGGATCGTCTTGAAACCCTGGCACAAGGCCTGGACCACAGTTGTTCTGTTGTTTTGGTTGTGCCCAACTCTTCGTGATCCCATTTGGGGTTTTCTCAGCAGAGACATCGGAATGTTTTGCCATTTCCTTCTCCAGTTCATTTGACAGATGAGGAAACTGAGGCAAACAAGTGAAGTGACTTCCCCAGGGTCACACAGCTAATGAGTACCTGAGGTCAAATTTGAATTCAGGAACATGAGTTCAGGAACATGACCCTAGGCCTAGCTCTCTGTGCACTATGGTGGCCCCTCTCCACTTCACTGCCTAAATCCAAATTCCATCCAGGACACGATGCGATCCCACAACTTCTCTAGAACTGAGTTCTTTATCTGTAGAATGAAGGGGCTAGGGTCAGTGCCCCTCACTGTCCCTCCCAACTCTCCAATGTTATCTGGCCCCACTCCCTTATTTTCCTGAGGGGGGAACCGAGTCCCAGGGAGAGTAAGTAGGACCTGGGGCTCTCGGGCAGGGAGCGCATGGCACACAATCAGAAAGGAAGACATCTCAATGCTTTTTTTCTTTCTAAATAATGATTTTGGAAAGGCTCATTTCTGCCTTTACTCCCCCTCTCCCCCCTCTGACATCCATGGTTTTGGACTGCTGCCAGCTCTCTCTGGTCTCAAACCTCAGGGCACTGGGGGAGAAGGGACTCGGAGAACTGAGCAGTAATTGTTTTGTATTCTGCCTCTGCCCTCTGGGCAATGTTAATTTGATTTGGTAAATCACTGAATTCTGTGCCAAAAAAAATTATTTATGATGACAAGGAACACTTCCCTGCCCCCTCCTTTGCCTTCCCCTCCTTCAGCCTGGCTCTCTCCTCATTAAGTGTCTTCTGACTCAGTGGGGAGTCAGACAGCGGGATTCTGGGCCTGTTACAAGCCAAGAGGACAGCTCCCCCTTTTCCACTCCGGTCTGGAGACTATTATCGCTCCCACCAATGACCTGAGTGATCCGATGGATGGGGTCCTTTCAGATTGCCCAGCAAGCTGGGGGGTGGGGGAAAGAAGGGGAGGGAAGAGAGGGGGAGAGGGAAGAGAAGGGCGAGGGGGAGTGAGGAGGGGGAAAGGAAGAGGGAGAGAGAGACCTAAATAAAGAGCCTAGTAATCAGAGCTCCTGCTCTCCTGTGCATTTGAAATAAAGGTCATCCAATATCTGAATCTCTTATCCTGGGGATAGCAGTAAGATTCCTTTTGGAAATAAATGAAAAGCTGCCTTCAAAAAGCAAATTAATTTTAATAATGGCAACCCTCTCTTTCAAAATCACAGACCCATTGTATGGAGCATCTATAGTATGACAACAGAAGCCTGAATTTCCTAAATGTCCCTGTAGGATCTTGTACAGCTGAAATCTCATTTGAAAAATCACTACCTTTAAAAAAAAATTATTATTATTAAAATCATTTGGAACTTCGAGTACAAAGAGGAAGTAGATACAGAAGTACATGTGCACACGAACACATACACACAAGTGATTTAAGTCTGCCCTGCTCTCACTTCCTCTTCAGTGTAATGGGGATAATGTAAGAGCATCTTCCTCCCAAGGCTTTGGTGAGGATCAAATGAGACATGTTTACAAAGTGCTTTATAAACCTTGAAACGCTTTATAAATGGGAGCTGTAATTGTTATGGCATAGTAGATATAGTTAGTTTTGGAGTCAGGGGACCTGGATTCAAATCCCAGCTCTGTCACAGTGATAGCTGGACAAGTCACTTAACCGAGAGGCCAGGTTAGAAGGCGTGTGGGGTCCTTTCTAGCCACAGTCCTAAGAATTGAGTCAGTCTTCTTCACTTAGCCTTCGGATAATGCTTTCTGAAGAATCTGATATACATTATATCGTTCAGTTAAAGAGTGTGTTTGCAGAGAGACACAGAGGCAGAAAAAAGGCAGAAAGAGACAGAGAGGAAGAGGAAGATGCAGAGAGAAAGGGAGGGAGGGAGAAAGACAGACGCAAAGAGCGAGGCCGGCGGAGGCCTTTCAGGACTGCCCCGTGCACACGGCAACACTGACTTCATCCCTTCCACAGTTGAGGTCCCCTTAGCAACATAGACCTGGGGAGCTGGTCAGATCACCCTCTGCTGGAAGAAAGCAGTAATTCACTCCCCGCTGGCCTCTGACTTGGGGCAGGGACTTGTCAGGCCAAACTTCCCCAGCAGGTCCACCTTCGTGCCTGCTGGCTTTTGGGTCCATTTGCTGCCCACTCCAAGGGAAGAACAGATGATCAAGAGCTCCATTCTAGCAGGTGGGATGAAAGGCTTCTCTACCTTGGGAAGCCCCAGATGACGGGAGGGAAGGGGGGAAACCCAACCCTTTTCCATCACTGAGATTTCATGAACTCCACCAATCGTGAGGTGCAAAAGAGAGGAAGGAGGCCCTCAGACCTGTGAGGCCCCATTGCTCAGGAGATGAACTGGGCTTCCTTCATTGAAACACCTCAGTAACCTGATAGAACGTCAGAACAGCATCTGGACCATGAAGGGAAACAGAGTCCCTGACTCAAAACATCCCCATTCTTGATTTAATCCATCCTGATCTGCCATTGGCATATTGACAAGGAGCTGTCCTATCCTTCCCACAGCAGGATGACTCCATTCATAGAACTCTAGCCCAGGGCTTCTCAACCTAGAGTGTGCCATCTGGTGAAGCCTATGGACCTTTTTCTCATAAGAATGTTTTAAAATGTATATAATAAAATACATAAGATTAAAAAAGAAACCAAACTTACTGAAATTCAGTTATCAAACTTTTTTTTAATCCATAAACCTCAGGTTAATAGTCCTTGCTCTGCCTTGACTCCCCCTGAGGCAGGCCTCTCGAGTGACCTCCAAGGTGGCAAATCTGCAGCTGGAAGCCTAAGGTCCTAAGATCATATGAATTAGAGCTGGAAGAGACAAGAGAGGTCAGCAAGTCCAACCCACGAATTTTACAGGCGAGGAAACGAAGTTCCCCAAAGAGATAGCCCCTTGCCCAGGGTCACATAGATCATGAAGAGTCAGGCTGCCTTCAGGATCCTGAATTTAGATCTTCCAGGGACCTTGGAGCTGATCGTCAAGCTTCTTCATGTAACAAAGGGGGAAAATGAGCCCCAGGGACCTACCTAGTAAGCATCAGAGTTGGAATTAAGACCCAGATTCAAATATCTCCTTCCAGAGATCCCAAGTGGTCCAAAGCATGGTTTTCAAAGTGGGAAGGGGAGTGGAATCCCCTAAGTGAAGGACCTCATGCCCCTGTGGTGGGCACTTACAAAAGGCCAAACATTTAACTTTAAAAATCCATGCCCACAGGTAAAAGTCTGTCTCCTCCTCCCATCCATGTGGTTCCATGATGGCCAGAGGTAGTGAGATGCAGGCAAAGAGCCCTAGATTTGGAACTGAGAGGACAAAGGTAGGAATCCCCATTCCTCTGGTCACCTGAGTGACTTTGAACAGCTTCTTCTCCCTCATGGGCCTCAGTTTCCCTCATCTGTTGAATGAGAGGTTGGACTAATGCATCAATTTTTATGTAAACACGATGACCACAATTGTGTTTTCCCAATCAACCAGAAGCTGTGGGTAGACTGGACTCTGCTTGAAGGCAGGGGAACATTTTGTTTTTCTGTTTATCTCCAGTGACCAGAATAGGACCCAGCACCCATAACTGATCAATAAATCCTATTGGTGAGTTGACTGTATATCTACCACCTCAACTCAGCACTTGGCATGTAGCAGGCGATGAAAACACCCGCCAGGCCCCCAAAATGCTCCCAGGAGTAAGTGCTGACTTTCATGCAGTAGAGTGTTTTGGCCCATAAATGTAAAGATTCTGAGGGCCACTCGCTCTGGAAGATGCCACAAGTGTGGGAGGCGGCTTCTCCTCTATGGCCCCTTCCTGCCTAGCCCATCACTGCTACCCTTGCTCAGCCCCCAGGCATTCCCAGGACTGTTCTGGGGCCAAAGCTCACGTCTGTGGTCTGTACAAATTTGAACACCAATAAGGTTAATAATGAATGTGAAAAATGCTGCAACTCATAAGGCTTTCCTCAGGTTATGAGAGTCACACAGCCAGTGTGTGCCAAAGGCAGACCTCGAACCTGAGGTCTTCCTGACTAGGGAAATGACTTTCTGACCACTATCTAATTATTACCAAGTTTTACCTTCCATAAAAAAGCCCAAATTTACCTCTTTGCAACACCCCCCTCCAGCCCTTTCCTCCCACCACCTCTGACCCTTAATTTCTGTCTTCTGGGGCCAGGCAGAGTAAGTCTAATTCCTAAATCCTCCCAAGGCTCCTCATTGCCTAAGAGCCAAAGTAGAGACCTTTTGGCTGAGCATTTTTGAACCTTCCCAAGCTAATCTCAGCCCAAGCCCACCTTTCCAATGAACCACCACTGTTCAATACATATAAAAATATCCACCATTAATTATCCAATAATATTTGTGAAGCCAGGCACACAGTGCCTGGAGCACAGGAGGCATTTGGTAAACGTGTTCCCTTCCCTTCCTTTCTTTTGTCTGTCTCCCCAGGAGCTCAGTGCCTGGGAGACAGGTGTATAACAACTGCTTGGTGTAGAAGGGATAACCAGGCAGACTCAAGGAGCCTGGATCTGGGACCAGCTTCCGCTTTCCCAAACTTGCTTGAAATCCATGCTCACAAATATGGCCCTGGCATAGAAGGTGCAGCGGGCGGCCTTGACCATCTGCTCCTGCAGCCCAAGCAGGGACAAGTAGTCTGTTTCCTTCCCTAGCCAACAATGCAGCCCTCCCACTGTATTCAGGAATGACCCAGGGTGAGCTTGTTTCATGCAAATCAGGGGCTGCCCGGGGACCATAGGGGCATAAATAAACCTTGACCCCTATTCACACAGAGCTAGCACACCCTCCTCTCCCCAGGGCTTTAGGCACATTTCCCACAAACCTAGAGGATGCTGTTGCTGAATCCCCTGCCCCACCCCCGGTCCTTGGCCAGAGCATCATCAGATGAACACTCCGAAACCTGATCCACTCTATTGTGCTCAGATGCCCCCCACACTGCAGACACAGGGGGGGCGGGCAATGGAAGGGTGGGTGTAGCTGTATCTGACAGCGTTGAAAAGACAGGCTGCTGTCCACTCGGGCAGGCCAGCCAGGGAATTAATGCCCACCCAGATTAGCCCAGTGCTGGAAAAGGCGTTTTACTAGCTTGGCTCTTTCCCCAGACCACCCTCCAGGGCGGGCACTGTCTTACCTTCTCCTTATTCCTAGCCTCAGTGCCTGGCTCATAGTAGGCTCTTAATAAACACCTAGTAACTATAGATTATTATGTTAGCACTGGACCAGGCCACTCCAGGAGGGGAAAGAGATTTGTCCAAGGTCACCGAGGCAACAAGTAAAAGCCAAGTATTGGGGGCCAGGTGCTCTGTGAACAGCCCCAGAGCTCTCCCCACTGCAAGCATTGCCTCTCGTAAGAAGAACTCTCAGGAAAGGTGTTTATGTACAAGGACAGGAGAGGAGGCAGACTCCGAGAGCCCAGCCCCCTGGCTCCACTCCCTTATCAGTCTTACCCTACAGTGGTTTGTGAGACGGCTTTGCTGCCCGAACTCCACCCAGTTAAGAACCTTTAACCAAAGCTTTGGGCCTCCCTTCCCTTTCTCTCTGGGGTCAACAAAGAGCTATTTCCTATTAAACAGAGGTGTAAGAGCATCCATTCTGCAATTCACTGTGGGAAGTCATTTTGGAATCCAGATAGCAGCAACTGGGTAATTGAGAAGTCCTTCTAAATTATGCCTTTCAGGTAACAAAGGCGTCAAACATTCACAGCTTAACCCAGTTTGCAAAGCCAGGGAACTTTGCTCCTCCCTCCCCCATTCCCCATTTTTTATGCTGAGAGAGAGAGAGAGAGAGAGAGAGAGAGAGAGAGAGAGAGAGAGAGAGAAAGTATGTATCCTCCAGCTATACTTTTTCTGACCTTTAAAATCCTTAATATAGAAACAGCCTTTGTCTTCTCCGTTATACCATTGAACATGCGAACAACTTAATCGCAGTCTTTTTTTTTTTAATTTTGTACAAAAGAGTAAAAATAAATTCCTTAGGGATCCAGGCTAAAGTGTGGTCTAAAAGTTTACTGGCACTGTACATAGGCATCGAAGATCATAGACAGAGCTAAGGGACCTTGAAAGCCAAGTAGTTTCAGCCTCCTAGAGGGAGACAGAGATATCCCCTGGGTCACACCGGGAGTGAGTGACAGAGTCTGAACCCAGCTCCTATGGATAGAGGTTTTCACGACTGCTAGGTATTTCTTTAAAAACTAACTTAGAGTCAGAAATTGTTTCTGTAACCCAGTCAAAAGCCCGAGAAAGAGTTCAAACCCTGCCTCTGCTTGGCCAGTCTCTGAAGCCTCTATGAGACATTTTCACTGGCTTCCCCAGAGGCTAGCTGGAAACGGGAGCCTCCCTCCCCTCCCAGCTTACAATTGTCACACAAAACCCAACTGTTCCTGATTAGGCAGGGACTCTGCATCCAGAAAGCCCCAAGCTCTCTCCTCTCCCTCCCAATGTTGGGCTTGTTAGTAGACCCTAATACCTTCTCGTGTCTCTGAGGGCTGTTTCAAATAGAGGCTAAAGCCCAGCCCTGCATTCCTGGCTGACCCAGGTACACCGAGCTCTCTGGAATGTTGTGTGTGTGTATGTGTGTGTGTGTGTGTGTGTTTAAAGGTAGGAACGAATCTGTTTTTTATCAGTTTGGCAGCAAAATACAGGGATTGCCATTTCCTGGTGCCCTTTTTTTTTTTTTGGCTCTCCGTTTCCAAGGCAGCTGCCTGAGCGTCATACCCGTACAATAGCTGTCCTGTCCACACAACCAAGTATTTATTTACAGGAGGGGAAATAAAAGGGTTAAGTTGTTTCAAAGGCAGACACCGCCTACTACCCCCACCCTAGCCCATGCCCACCCCCAACCAGACTCCGGATTAGGAAGAGAGGAGAAAACCCCTTGAGCTACTTGTTTAGGTCTAGTCTAGGGGGACGCGAAAGGAGTTGAGCCCTGGCTATGCTATAGGAAAGTGAGCAGTGAAGGCCAGAGGCCTTTCCAGCAGCAGTTCCCTCCTGCCTTTTCTAGGCAAGCCCATTTGATCTCCACATTTTCAAGGAATAAATAAAGGGGACACAAAGGCAGCCGCTGCACTTTTAGAAAAGAAAAGCCCCAAGTTAGCTGAACTCCCTCCGCAAAGCTGGAGAAAAGAAGTTGCAGGCTCTGTCACCACAGCAAGTATCTTCAAAGGACTATAAGGCTATTTAATGAGGCCCTCTCCCCCTTCTTAAAACCTAATTATCCCGTTGTGAGCCATTGAATGCGGAGGGCTTGGGGTGAAGAATACTTTTTACAACTGCTCATTCTCTCCCAAAGTTCCAAGGGACTTTTTTACTGCCCATCCATCCCTGACCTTCATTTCAAATGTCTGACTCCACAGCATCCTTGGGGTAGCCTAGGCACACAAACTTGAAGAAAGCTTCATGGAACTGCCTCTTCTTCCACTTTCCACACAAATAGTTTTAATGCATTTACAGCTGGGGCTAGACAGTCCTAAGAAAAGGGTAAGCACTCAAAACAGATGCAGACAAGAGATGGGGGAGGGGTGGGGAGGGGGTGGGGCTGGGGAGTGGTTACCGTTCCCACTTAGAGCTTCTTTAACTAAAAGATCTCGGGCTCCAAAGCACTGAATCAAATATATTCCAGACCCCTTCAAGCCTTGAATGCAAGTCTCAGTTTAAGAGATACCCCAAACACTGCCCTCGAGCTCTAGTAAATTACTGAGTGCTAAGTGAGGGCAGTAGAAAACTGTGTGATTGGAGGACCTGAGTTCAAATCTCACTTCTGTCGCTTACCAGCTGTGTGACCCTGAGTAAGTAACTTACCTTCGTGGGCCTCGGTTTCCACTACTGTAAAATGTTAGGGCGGAGTAGCCTCTATGGCCACTGAGCACACACCGCCCCCTCCTTCCAGCTATAGACGACCTTACTTAGATCCGAATCTAGGCTGGTTTGCTGGCAGTGTGGTCATTTCCGTATCTGAAATTGCCAAGTCCCACGGGACTTCGAAGGAAGGGAAGATATCGATCTGAGCCCGGGCATCCTTAGGTCCCATAGTGGGATGGAGACAGACTGCTTTGGGCTTTCTTCCTGCCTGACTCTCTCTGGGGGGTTCACCTTTGTCCCCGGGGCCTCTGCTCCGGAATCTGGTGGGCAGTGCTCGGGAGTCAGCGCCCACCTTGGCAGATCTAGAAGCAGCAGGCACGCCCCACAAAGATCGGAACAAAGAGGGGGAAAAAACTTCGTGGAGTTCCCTGTCCCCAAGTGACTGTCGAAAGGTCCCTGCTGGAAGCGGGAACCAGGGCAGGGTAAGAGGTGGGAGGCGTGCACGAGGGGAAGAGGTTCCTCTCCAGACCCCGACCAGAGAGGATAGGAGGAATGGGGCTATTCAGAGGGGGATAGGGGAACTGACTAGGCAGAGGGGATAGGGGACGGAGACAGGGACAGAGCACGCGAACCCCGGAAAGACTCGTCGGAACAGCGAGCAGAGAGGGCTGGCTGCCCCCGGACCAGCGAGGGAGGGGAGAGAAGACCAGAAGCCGAGCCTTACCTGGGAGGCGCAGGCGGGCTGAGACCGAGACTTAGGCTGGGGCTGGGGCTGGAGCTGGGGCTGGGCTGTCCGTCCTACCGGATTCTGACCCTGGCTGCTGGGCAGCTCCAAGAGACTGAGAGCTCGGCCGGGTAGCCGCTGTCTTTATACAGCTTGCCGGCCCGCCCGCCCTCCTTCCTCCGCGGGAGGGGACACAGCACCTCCAGCCGGCCGCTTGGAAGATCGCTGCTGGGTGCACGGTCGCACACACAGGCAGACACAGGCACACACACACGCACACACACACGGACACACTCACGAATGCTTTGCACGCAGACAGACATATACACATGCTCGCGTGCCCCAATACACGCACGCCCCAGAAGACGTGCTCACACATGCATGCTCGTGCATGATACATACATATGCAGCTATGCACGCTCACGAACCCACGTGCAATCAACACCCCACATGCACGCCCACACCCCCACACAGAGAGAGACACATGGGAGCACTCATGGACCCTGTTTCTGAGTTCATACTCATACACTGCCAGGAATGTCAGCTCCTGGAGTGAGGGCCTTCCTCACTTTGTTCTCTGCATCCCCAGGGCCCCGTACCCAGTAATGAGAGAGCCCTGAAGCCCTCTAGTTCAGCCCATTCATTTTACAGATGAGGAAACTGAGGCCCAGAGTGGTAAAAGGCCTGCCCAGAGTCCTGTGTGCAGTAAATGACAGTGCTAGGCTTTGAACCTGGGGCCTCTGATTCCAAAAACTCTTTTTCCTGAACCTCTAAGACGTTTTCCATTTGAGGAAACTGAGACAGAGATAGGGAAGCCAAAATGCCCTAGAGTCATACACAGTTTTAGAGCTGGAAATCCAACCCAATTCTTTTACTGAGGAGTGCTCTGAGGACGCATGCAGCAAAGTCTCCTGCCTAAGATAAGAAGGATTTAACTCCAGATCCTCTAACGCTGGAGCCAGTGCCCTGTGCATTTTGCCACACTGCTTCCTAATAAATATTCCTTAATAAATGCCTGTTGATTAATTGATTGGCTGACATACACTCCCACCGTCACCCAAAGCCTGCTTGTCCATCCTCGGGGGTCTGGGGAAAGACGGCCTGTATCCCTGACTAGGATGACAGCACGCTCCCCAAACCCCTCTAGTTGACAGTGCCTAGGAAGACAGCAAACCGCGCTGTCTCAGGTGCAAGATCAGTAACCCCCTTAGCTCCCTCAGGTCCAGTCAGCACCTCGGCTGCCCGCTGCCTCTCTCCGAGCTCGGAAGGCTAATTAATTACTGCCTTCCTCCTGCCTTCTGCACTAGGGTTTGCTTTAAGCTTATCGGGTACGATCCCATTAAGATCTATTAAACAAGAAAACAAAACTCCTGATTCTTTTCCTGCAGCAGTAACAGTTGGGCTGTGCAATGAATGGGCACTGGAGGAAGTGAATGCGGGCCAAGGCGGGGGGGGGGGGGGGGGGGGGGGGGGTGGGGGGGGA
>CM053586.1:6167139-6237661 GCA_028646515.1 Pseudochirops corinnae | reverse complement strand
TTGTAAAATCATAGGGTTGCAATCAATGACCTCTACGATGATCCTTTGATCCAAGTATTATTCTAGGCACTAAGGACACAAATGGGAAAGAAAGGAAGAGAAGAGGAATGGGAAGAAAAGGGGAGAGTAGGGGGAAAGTGGGAGGGAAGGAGAGAGGAAGGGAGGGAAGGGAGGAGGCAAGGGGGAGGGGAGGAGAAGAGAAAAGAGTCCTTCCTAGCAAGGGGCTTATATTCTTCTGTTCAATCATGAAGGAGGTTGATTTGATCCAACCAAGCTTATTAAAACTAAACAAACAAACAATGAAACAAATTATGGGCTCAATTTACTTTGCTTAAATTCAGCCTAATCCACAAGCATTTAATAAGTGCCTACTGTGTGTCAGGTACTCAAGTTCCAAAGACAGAAGCGAAACCAGGAGTGCATGCTCTAAGAGGGGAGTTGGTACTGAGTGAATATTTATAAAATACATTTGAAGTAGTTTGGGCATTGAAAGTTTTTTTTTTTTTAAGTAAATTGTAAATCTTTATGGGAGGCTGGTCCATATTTATACATGTGCCCCAAGGCAAAGGAGCAGTGGCCTATTCAGAGGGCATAAATCATTGCTCGATAAATAGCCCTACAGGCTAATGCGGATTTCTCTCCGCTGTTCTGTCAGAAAAAGAACCGACATCTGAAACTCTCATCAGACAATGCCCAGCACGTTCTGCCTGCGCATGAGTCATTTGCAGCCCTATTCATACACCCAGCATCCATTTTTGCTCAATAGGTTTCCCGTTTCCTCTCCCCTGTGTCCTTTTCCCATGTTGGCTTGTTTATGAAAGCTTTACGTCTGTGCACTTGATGGAGGGACACGAGGGCCTTGGACATGGCCGCCTGAACGCTGGTTCTCTGCCAGCGGCGTCCAGCCAAGCCAGTTGGCCTAAAGTCCCCTGGAAGTGCGCACTTGCAGAGGTCATTGTTAGTCTGTCCGGTAAAGACTCACTGGACACACCTGTTGAAAGCTGCTCCATTCAAAGCATGCTTGGCGGAATCGTGGGGGTCTCTATTCTAATTCTGTCGTGGGTTTTCAGTTCCCTTCGGTTTATTTGTACTTTAGAAGGATCTTACTTGATTCCTAAGTTGAAATGTCTTTTAAAAATTATTCACGTAATAAATGACAACAAACCTTTCAATCTGTAAAGAAAACTGGAAAAGATGATCGTGTGAAAAACTACGAACTTTTCTGGACGGTTTTCATTTTTTCTTGCACCCAACCGGCTTCTTTAATATTTCAGATCTGATGTGGGAGATTCAGGGCTGCTTGGTCTGCCCACGTTCCTTTGTAAACGGCTTTTTGCTTTTCTGTTTATTTTTAATGATTTATTCCTTCCCTTTTCTTTCTTTCTTTTTATTAAGATCACAGTCACTCTCCTTCCACGCTTTCCTTTCTCCCGCCTCCAAAAGGAAAAAAAAAAAAAGCCCTACCTTATAACAAGTAAGGATGCCAAGATAAGTGAAGACATTGACTGTTTCTGAAAGTGTAGGCCACATGTGTACCTCTGAGCCAAGAAAAGGAAGCCTGATTATCTTCAGTCTTCCAGAGTTCTTTGGACTAATCATTGTCCTTAAAGCCTTTGACAATTCTTTTCTTTGACAAAGCTGTAATCAGTACACAATTTTTTCGCCTGATGCTGCTAGCTTTATTCTGTATCAATTCATATGATTCCTTCCAGGTTTCCCATAGCCAGTCCCTTCCATCATTCCAATACATTTTGTTCAATTATTTCCCAGCTGAAGGGCATATAATTTGTTTTTAGTTCTTCTCTACTATAAAAAGAGTTGCTATAAATATTTTTTGTAGATTGGGGAGAGGGTATCTTTTCCCTTTTATTTTCATGTCCTTGGAGATTCAAGTGCAGTAGTAATATCACTGGGTCAAAAGGTGTGCTTAGTCCAGCACCTTTAGGGGCATAGATTGGAGTTTCTTTCAGGAATTTTTGGAACAATTCCTCCTCAGCAGTGTGTTTGTGTTTGTCCCAGAGTTGCTACCACCCTTTTTTTTTATTTTTTGGTCATTTTGCCTTTCGGAGAGTGGCCAGATGGGATTTCTGAGTTGTTTTAATTGGCATTTCTCTTCTATTAAAGATTTGGATTGTTCTCAGTTGTTTGTGGGTAGATGCCTTTTTTCTCTTGAAATACTTAATATCCTTTGACCACTTATCTATTGGGCAATGACCATTCTTATATATTTGCATCATTCCTTTAAATATCTAGGATGTGAGAACTTTATCAGAGAAATTTGTCAGAATGATTCTCCCACTTCACTCTTTTTCTTCTAATTCTGACTGCATTTATTTCATTTGATTCTAGAGACTTTTCAGTTTTATGTAACCAGAATTGTGCATTTTGCCTTCTGTTGTCCTCTCCAGGTTGATCGAGAGCTCTTTCCTTATCTATAGTTATGAAAGATTTCTCCTTCCCTCTTCCTCCTAGTTGCTTATGATGTCATCTTTTATATCCAAGTCTTATACTCATTTAGAGCTTACTGCAGTATATGGTGTGCAATGCTTGCCGAAACCTAATTCTGTCAGATTATATTCTAGCTTTCCCAGATTTTTTTTGGGGGGGGAGTGTCAAATAATAAGTCCTTACTCTAGTATTTAGAGTTCTTGGGTGTATCAAACCTTATGTTTCAGTGTTAGTTTGCTTCTAGTGCTTGTAAGTCTAATCTAATCTATGAATAAGCTTTTCTATTTTTTAACCAGTATCAAAAAGTTTTGATCATTACAGCTTTCCAATATATTTTTATATTTGTTATCACTAGACTCCCTTCCTTTACGATTTTAAAATTGTTTCCTTTGCATTTCTTGACCCTTTTTTCTCCAGTTAAATTTTTTTTTCTCATTCTATAAAGTGATTGGTAATTTGGCACATTTTTGAATCAGCCAATTTCTTAGATAGGATTGCTATTTTTATTATATTGGCACAACCCAAACATAAAAGTTTCTATGTTTCCAATTACTTCGATCTATTTCTGTGAAGAACATTTTTGAAATTGTGTCTGTACAGTTCCTATATGTGTCTTTGTAGTTAGACTATAGATTCTTTACTTATTTTGAATGGAGTTTCTTTTTCTGTCTCTTCCTGCAGGGCATTGTTGATGGTCTACAAAAAGGCTGATAATTTTTCGGGTTTATTTTATTTTCTGCTACATTAATGGTTATTGTTTCAATTAGTGTTTATTTTTTAAGTATACCATCACGTGATCTGGAAAAAAAGAGAGAATTTTTTTCTTTGCTTCTGCTTATTTCCTTAATTTCCTGTTGCTGTTGTATTTCTATGGCTGGGATTTCTAGAATGAAATAAAAAAATATTGGTGACAGTGGGCATCCTTGATTTATTTCTAGGGCTATTGGAAAGGCCTCTAATGTTTCATCAGTATAGTTAATGCTATCTATTGATTTTAGATACTATTTGTCATATTATACTCTATTCATTACTATACTTAAATTTTTAAAGCAGAAATAGATGCTGTATTTTGTCAAAAAATCTATATTAATTGATATATCATATAGTTTATATTTTGTTATTAATATAGTCTATGTGTATATTCCAAATATTGAATCAAACTTACACTTTTGTTATAAATGAAACCAGTTTATAATGTGTAACCTTTTAAATATGTTATAACCTCTTCAGTGATATTTTATTCAACATTTTACATGGACATTCATTAGAGATATTGACCTGTAGTTTTCTTTCTCTGTTTTATCTTTCCCTGATTTGAATTTCAGAACCATATTCAGCTCATAGGAAGAGTATGGCAAAAAATCTAGTTAAATCTCCTCGATTCCCAAATGCAGAAACTGATGAAAAACTTACCCAGAGATGTTAGATGAGTTGCTCCAAGTTACACAGTTTGGAACGGTGCATTGGAGTCAGATTTGACTCCCGGCCCTGGTATTTATAATCAGTGCTCTCACTGTGCCACTTTCTAAAAGGGCAGAATTCATTTCAATTTAAGAAGTGTATTTAACTCCCACTATGTGCCATACACCGTGAAAGATTGGGAAAATAAACACAATAATGAGAATAATCCCTGACCTCAAGAAGGTTGTATCCTATTACAATAATCATATATGATACAAATAAAATTTTTAAAAATAAAAACCTAATATTCAACACTTTCTAAAGTTGTATGGGTATGGGGTAGAATGATGTCCTAATGTGAGGCTCTAGCCTACTTGAGATTGTTCTTGATCCGATTTGGGGTTTTCTTGGTAAAGATACTGGAGTGATTTGTCATTTCTTCCTCCAAATCATTTTACAGATGAAGAAACTGCAGCAAGCAGGGTTAAGTGACTTGTCCAGGGTCACACAGCTAGGACATGTCTGAGGTCACATTTGAATTCAAGTCTTCCTGGCAGCAAGCCCAGCGCAGAATCCACTGCTTCACCAATTGGATAAATTGCTAGTGGATAATTTTTGGAATGGCTAGACTAAGGCCACAGAAGTCTGAATCTTTGGTAAAGGCACTCAAGAAAGGGATAGGAAATACTGGGGAGCAGAGGGGGAGCTGGATGGTGGTGTCCTGGGTCAGTGAGTGAATACACACTTCCCTAATTGTTCCAGCTCCAAGAGGACACAGAGACCATTGTTTACAAGGCCTAATTCTCTGATCAGGCCCCACAGATTTGAATGGCCCCAAAGGACTAGAGATAACAGTAGGTAATAACCAGAGCTGCATTGTCCTCTCCCTTCCCCCACCTTTCCCCAGCCTCTGAGCCGGGTGTCTGCTGGTCTAGCTCAACCATTACAGTGTCTCCTCTGGTGCAGTCAAAAGAGTTAACACTTGATAAGAGAAGCCGAATGTAAGTGCAAAACCCTTAGGGATATAGGAGCCACTTAAAAAAGACTTCAGGAGCCCAGTTTGTCCACAGTACCCCAAACAAAGTACCCACTGACCGAATGCAAGGTACTAGGGTTTACTGACATGGGGTAGGCAAAGCATTAGAATGAATGGGAATGAGATTCCAGGTGGCCAGAGAAGTCTCAAACAAGACAGAAAGTGATGCCAATACCAGACAGGAGCCAACAAAGTCATGGGATCATGGATTTAGAATCAGCCAAAAAAACATTAATTAAACACCAACTATCCTATGTGCCAGGCACTGTGCTAAGCACTGGGGATTAAAAAAAAAAAAAAGGAGAAGTAATTTCTACCATCATTGGAGGAGGCAACTGGAAAATAAGCAGGCGCACAGGAGACGTGTGCAGAATGGACGTGAAGCCGCGTCAGAGGGAGGAGAAAAGCAGTTTGTGTGGGGCAGGGGCGAGAGACCTAGAATGGCCTCCTACGGAAGGTGGAATCGGAGCTGAATCTAGAGGAAGCCAGGATCCTGACAAAGAGGAGGAGGAGCAGAACTCCAAGAAGGGGGGCAACCACTCCCTTCATGGGAAGGGGACGTCGGGAGATGGAGGGCAGGTTCAAGAACAGCACAGTGTAGCTTGATTGATAGTTGGATTGAAGAATGGCTGGAGGGGAATAAAGCATAAGAAGATTGGAAAGGTAGGAAGGAGTCGGGTTGTGAAGGACTTAAATGACACAGAAAGAATTTTAATTTAATCCTGGAAGTAATCGGGAGTCACTTCAGAGTCATTAGGCAATGCCATCCACGAGAAGGCTCTTGCAATGGTAACCCAGGGATGAAGTAATGAGGTGAGGATCTGAAGCAGGGTGGTGACCATGTGTACAGAGGAAAGGAAATATGTATGAGAGCTGTTTGGAATGTAGTAGATTGGCAACCAACTGGATATGCAGAATGAATGAGAGTAAGGTGCTGAAAATGTCGTCCAGGTTGTAAACTGTGGTGGCAAAGAAGATGGCAGCAGCTTCAACACTACTAGGGAAATTCACAAGAGGGGAGGTACTAGGCTTTTGTTGTTGTTGTTGTTTTTGTAAGATGGGGAGTGGGAAGGTGATGAGTTCTGTTTTGGACGTGTTGAGTTTGAGCTGTCTGTAGCACAACCAATCTGAGACGTCCCATAGACAGTTGGTGATGTGAGACTGGACCTCAGAAGAGAGACTTGGGCTGGATATATAGATCTGGGAATCATCTGCATAAAGGTGGTCATTGAATCCATGGGAGCTGATGAGTTTGTTAAGTGAGAGAGCATAGAAAAAAAAGAGAAGAGATCTCAGAACATCGGACACCCATGGATGTGATGTGGATGAAGACCCATCAAAACTGAGGAAGGATGAATTACCCCAGTGTAGGAGGATAAATAGAAGAGACCCAATTAAAAAAAAAAAACCTAGAAAGAAGAGAGTATCAAGGAAAAGAGGGTGATTGATAGTGTCAAAGGTTGCAGAGATGTCAAGTAGGATAAGGACTGAGAACAAGTCATTAGATGGGGCAATTAGGTCATTGGTAACTTTGGAGAGAGCTGTTTCAGTTGAATGGTGAGGTAGTAAAGAAGACTGCAGAAGGTTTAAAAGAAAGTGAGAGGAGAGAAAGTGGAAGCACTGAGGAAAGTGACTGAGGAGAGGAGAGATAAGATAACAGAGATTGGAGTTGGTCTGGATGTGTTTTCATTTTTGCTTTGAGAGAGGGAGAGACGGAGAGAGAGACGTCCTGCAGAAGATGGGAGGGGTTGGGATGAGGAAACAGAGACCGGAAGAAAATAGGGGTCATAGTCTGTGGAAATACAAGGAGGTAGGAGATGGAATTTCAAATTCTAGTAACAAGTAATAATTTAATTCAACTGGAACAGAGTGACCAAAGGGGGTATGTAGAATAAGACTGGAAAGGTAGATTAGACCCAGACCCTGGAGGATCTTTAATGGCAGGCTGAAGAGTTTTTATTTTATTCTAGAGGCCAAAAGGAGCTATTGAAGAAGCTTTTTGAGAAGGGAGTGACTTGGCAAGACGCATACCATAGGAAGACTATTTTGGCAGTCAGTGTAAAGGATGGATTGGAAACCTATACCCCTACAATATCAAAGAAAGAGGAAAAGGACCCAAATGTACCAAACTATGTGTAGTAGCATTTTTTAATAGTGGTGAAGAACTAGAGACTAAAAGGCTGGCATCTCTTTATTGTTAATTATCATATATTTGATCCTGGCAGTAATAGAGAACCACTGAGGTTTATTGAGTAGAGAGTGAATGCAATCAGATGTGCTTTGGCAAAATAATTTTGGAGGAGGGTTTGGATGAAGTTCTCTTTAAGAGTATAAGTAACTGACGATTTTGGCAATTGGGCAGCTAAGTGGTACTGTAGACAGTGTGCCAGGTCTGAAGAGCCATCTTCATTCACTTACCAGATGTATGACCTTGGGCAAATTGCTTGACTTTGCCTCAGTTTCCTCATCTGTAAAATAAGCTGGAGAAAGAAATGGCAAGCCACTCCAGGATCTTTGCCAAGGAAACCCCAAATGGGGCCATGAAGAGTCAGACAGAACCGAACAATAACAATTTTGGCAATTAAAATGTTTTGACTGTATTTTGTATGAAAGATACTATGAGAAATTAAGCCGTATATTGGAGGTAGCGAGAATGGATAACCAGTATCAATCACATTTCTTAAGCACATTCTACGAACCAGGCACTGAGCAATGCCCAGGATTTAGTAAAAATGTGAAAATGTGAACTCACCTCCTTGCCTAGTCTCTCATGGGGTTAGGAATCCATAGACCCAGTAATGATGGGATGAATCTCACAAAGGGAAGTAGAGCTTGCCAAGATGAAAATATGGCTCCGTTCTCTGAAGTCATGCAGAAAAATAACAGCACTCAGGCTCCCTCAACCCATTTCCTCTTTCTCCTACTGTAAACTCAACCCCAGGGGCTTTGAGTCGCCAATTATATTTGCCCTGTATGTCTGTGTAAGCCTGATGATGGAAGAATGAGCCAGGTCAATGAAATAAATACCATGTCCTGTATTTTTCCTATAAAGAAAAAGAATCTCGACATGGAAAAATGAAAGAATTAATTTTTCACCATGGCAGCTGCAGGAATCATTTTGCCTTCTCCAAGAAGGAGGGATCAGATATCACAGTCTGGAAAACCTTTGAGTCTTAAAACCACCCTGAAAAATACAGACACACACAAAAGTTAGAGGCTACTAGAAATGCAGGTCCCTATATCCCATGACTCTGCTTAGCCACTGAGAAGCCCAACAGACTGCCTGGGGGCCCCACTAGGTGGGGAGGGGGAGAAACATAGCTGTGTCACCACTTCCAAGACCCATGGGCACTTCATGTAAACTTTCGGAAAATATTGACTTTTTTTTTTTCCTTCTCCATAGAGCCATTGCGGACTCCTGGCAAAAGACAGTGTATGCCCAGCTAGACATGGCCAGTGTGGCCATCTGTCTTGCCTATCTGTACTTTGTTATAATAATGGTAGGGACAGTATCATGAAATAATAGCAAAAGAAATCAGGAAAACAGTTCTAAAAACTAAAAATAAAAATTCCATATTAGGCTAAGTCACTGAATGAGAGAGATTGTATATTCTTTTGGGCTTCTGGGAGATTCAGAGCTGCAGACCCACAGTGGAAACAACCCAGAAGTAGGCTCCTTTATTTTTTCTCTCTGACAAAAGCCAATTCAATCCAGTCCAGAGGCCATTTGCTCCTGGCTGCAAGAGCATGGCTTCATGGAAATTCATCCGCAGTCCTGGGCCTGCCTGAAATGCCACCCGACTGCAGAGAGGATTGGTTACCCTGTGAATTTGGGAGGGTCTGACTCATTGGTAACACATTGAGGCCCTGGCAGCTCCTGGCAATCCAGTGATGGAAGGCCAGACCTTACCCCATTTGAGGTGTAATTTCATGCCAATCAAGGACCTGAAAGAAAAGTGATCCGAGCAACTGACCAGCTCTCATCCCTTTCCTGAGCTCCAGTCCAGCTACTATTTGACCCCCTGAATGGGATATCCTGCAAATATCTGAAGTTCACCTTGTCCAAACAGAGCTCATCACCCTCTTCCCCCTCCGGCCCAACTTTGCCCTCCCCAAGTCTTCCCTAGGAGGCCACCCGCATCCTCTCCACCACTCGGGATCATAACCTCAGGGTCACCCTCTACTCTTTACTCCCCCTCAACTTACTCAGTTGGAAGTTCTTGTCATTCCTCCCTCCCTTGATGACTCCCCCCTTTTCTCCATTCACACTGCCACCATCTTAGCTGGGGTCCTCATCACCTCCCATATGGTCACTCTCTCTGCCTCAATTCTCTCCCTGTTCCTATCCTTCCTCCACTCAGCTGCCAAATGGGCTTTTCCTAATGCATCGGTTGGACATTGCCACCTCCGTGGTCAGTAACCTCCAGTGGCTCCTTTATCACCTCAGGCGTCTCATCTCAAATGCCCCATTTACAGCCTGTCCCAGCCTTGCCCAATCCTATCCTTCTGATGGAAATAATACAGAGCTAGAAGACAGGTGACCTCAGTTCTAATCTGGTCCCAGTCATTTACTGGCTGGGTGACCTTGGGCAAGGCACTTGGAGCCTCAATTCTCTCAGCTGATAAAATGGAGATTAAGAAAAAAAAAAAAACATTTTCCCTTTTTGACCATGAAGGGTCATTGTCAGTCTGTTAATACATATTTGTTAAGCTCCTACTAAGTGCTAAGCTTGAAGATACAAAGAAAAGTAAAAGATAGTCCCTGTCTTCAGGGAGCTCATAGTCTAATATGACAATCAAATGGGTTGGTCCAGGCTCTGTCGTTACCTTCTTGTATGACCTTGTCAAGTCCATTGTCTTTCCACAGATCTCAACTTGCTTCTCTATAGAATCAATCAACAAATGTTTCTGAGTGTCTCTATGCTGGGGACTTTGGGACAGGCACCTTCTAGCCAGAAGTGGGGCCTTTTAGCATTAACATTTTATGATTCCATGACTAAGTCTTGGCTTCTGAAGTTCACAGAGCCTCAGAGCTGGAAGGGGCCCAAGGGCTCATTCTTCCTGACCTCAGTCTTGATGGTGTTATTGCCTTATGGTTTGTGAAGTGTTTTATATATGTTATCTCATCTGTTCTTCATAACAATCTCATAAGGTTGGTGCTGTTCTGATCTTTATTTACAGAGGAGGAAACTGAGATAAACAGAGGCTGAAGTGACTTGCCCAGGGCCCTACAGTTAGTAAGGGTCTGAAAGAAGGTTTAAATTCTCATCTGTCTTAAAATTCAGGAGTCTCTCACCGTGCCTCCTATCTGCTCCTGAATAGAAGGACCTGAACATACCCCCCCCTCTAGAGCATTCCTACGGCATTTCTCAGTCCTCCCCAGTGCAGCCCAGAGAGATGCCTGGCTTTCTTCGGTGGAGTGGGAGGTGTCTCTGGGAGAGACAGGATGCTGGGCAGGGCGCACGGTGGCTTCCCCCCAGGCTGGCATTCCTCACAGCCTTGCTTGCTGCAGAGATGGATGATGATGGTCACGATGATGCACTTACCATGTACTAGGCTCTGTGCTCTGACAGGCTGTTTCACCTCTGGAACTTAGCATTGCCTTTTTTTTCTTTCCTGTCCCTTCACTTGCTAGGTAGTTTTCCATTTCAGCAGCCTGATTTAGCAGCGTGATTTCCATCCCATTTAATGGCCAGGATGTCTACTGTTGGTTTCCAAATGCTCACACACCAAGTACACCAAGGGCTGTTATTATCTTTGAGACACAAGGAACCAGGGTGACTTGAGGGCACTATTTATATTGCTTCCTCAGCCCAATGACAAAAGAAACCCTTTGAATAAAAACCTGATTTTTGAGAAGCAGTCTCAAGAATATATATATTTAAAGAAACCCACAGTTTAGAATAACAACTTGCCTTGGACACAAAAGCTTTCTGTAAAGACTATTTTTACATTAGCCTGGCTCATGCTAGGAGGAGGCATAACCTCTGGAGTTACTGAGTACCTAATGAATGATTTTCTTTCAAGGACATTGTCATCTGTTTGACAGAGTATAAGAATGTGCCAAGGAAAAGAAAGAAAAGTCATTTGGGGAAGGAAATTTTACCTTCTGAAAAAAGCATAAAGAGTAAGAAAGGAAATGATTTATACAGTGAAATGATGATTTCCTTTCTCTTCTCCCCTCCATTTCCCATTAGTTCTCAACATTTCCTGTGTGCAACTGACATTTTACTGATTGTGTCAAGTCCCAGAGCACTATGGGCCCTCAAATAAGAATCACAGTCTCTGAGAAAAGATAAAACAAACAATCCATCTAGGAAAACCCAAGTGGATGAAAAATGCCTAGATTATGACTTGCAGTCTTGAATGAGCAGTACAGATTGACAGTGAGTTAGACCTAGAATTAAATTGAAGAAGAGTTGAAAGAGTCACATTTGGGAACTGTGCAGCTCTTTCCATAATGCCAAGCTGCACCTCACACCAAAGCCCAGATTTTTTAAAGACTAATATTCTTGCCTCTGAAAAATAATAACTGTGGGATCCTGGGCAAGGTATTTAACCTCAATGCTTTGGGCAACTTTCTAGGAGCTTCCCTAGGATTCTAGGAGACCTGGGTTTAAGCCCCACCTCTGACACATACAATTCTGACCCTAAGCCAAGTAAGTCACTTCACCTATGAGTGCTCTAGGAAGCTTTCTATGACTCTAAGTAACAAAAGAGGTGACAGTCTGTCTTGGTAAAGGGAATTTCCTCCTCTGGGAGTTACCTATGCCTGCAAAATAGCACATGCAGGCCCTTTTTCTATTTTTTGTTGATGTTACATGGCTATTCATCATTAGCTGCCATAATTCTCAAAGCATCCACTACATGGGCAATCCACAAAGCTACGGTAAGTTTCTTGGGGCACAATTAGGCTGCTGCTTGTTGACCACATAATGAAGATATGGTGTAGAATGTATTATCCAGAAAGCATCTGATCTGGAAAGTGTGTGAATTTATCATTTCATCCAAGTAAGGGATGGCCAAAGAACTGCTCTGGTGTCTATGGAAGGCCAAGAGATTAGCCACCATTGAGATGGTTAGTGTAACCATGGAGGACTGGTAAGGACTGGATGAACAAGGATCCATGGGAAGAGAAGGCTTGAATGGAATGGAATTCTGCCCTGATGGAGGGAATTCCCATCCTGAACAGTTGGCTCACCTACTGAGGTATGTTCCTCTGGTGGAAAAACTCCCAGAGCATTCTCATCAAGACATCAATAAATGCAGTAGAAGAAAAGAACAGCTCACATAATGAGATTCTTTCCCCCAACCATGAGTCCCACCACCACCTGCCTAAGTCCTTCATTCTTCCATGCAACCCGCCCCATCCTCTGTGCCTATGATTGGCCCTGGCTGGGACTTATTCCTCTAAGCTCTTCTCCCTCATGGTAACTTCCCCTTCTTAGTACCTGCCCTTTAAGAGCCCAAGATGATCAGTGGGAGGCTCCCAGCAGACCTGTTCTCCATCTCTTTCCTTTGCTTTCTTCCATAAACATTTTACTTAGTGCCTTCTATGTGCATAGTACTCTACTAGGCATCCAGTTAAGTCTGACGCCAGCACTTCACATAGTGTCTGGTACATAATAGACACAATGTTTTTTTTTTTCCTTTCTCCCTTCCTTCCTTCCTTCCTTCCTTCCTTTCTTCCTTCCTTTCTTCCCTCCTCATCATAATTTGGCCGTATGTTTATCCATGCCTTTGGGATCCTGATTTTGAAAGAGGAGAAGGTGGATAGCAGTGGAATTAATCAAATAAATGAATCTGTGCCAATATGCTAATTAGGTAGCCTAATGTTGTAACCCAGTTAGCATGGAAGAGCATGGGCAGAACATTTTTTGACCCTCCTAAGAATATAGCACAAGTGCACACACTAATGAAATGCTTCATGACTCAGGACAAGTCAGTCTCCACTGGGCTAAGTTGCCAGGTGAGATTTCTAAGTGGGGGCAGACCCCAGGAGGCCGAAGATCCTACATGTAGAGCTGGACGGTATCTTAGAAGCCATGAAGGCCAATCCCTTCATTTTACAGGTAGGGAAACTGAGGCCCAGAAAAGTGTATGGGCTAAGAATCATAAGATCAGAGGTCGGGAGCTGTGAGGGGGGGGGGGAGTGGAAACTCAGAGGTCATCCAAGCTTCTTCTAAGAACTTTATTTTATGGATGAAGAAACTGAGGCCCAAAAAGATAAAGAGGCTGCCCAAAGGTCCCCCCCCCCCCAAAGCTGATGAAGTGGCAGAGGGAGATTTAGAGCTGGCCTCTCTCATTCTGAAGACAGGCCTTTTTCCACTGTGTCCCTCAGTGGTCCCACTCCCAATGGAAAAGAACAGATTATCCCCTAGATTGACAGACAGATGCCTGACTGTCTTTAGGGGTAATCTCAATCCTGCTCATCATGGATGTTGCTAAGAACAAGGCAGAGCTTAGATTGCTGGTTGGGTATGGAGAAGCTATCTATGGGACACAGAAATGCAAGGATATTAAATGAAACCATATATGTATTGCCTTGCTCCAGATGCTCCTGTTTGTGACATCATCATATTTGCATCAAGACCAAGAAGAATACTACGGGGCCTCCTCATTGAGATTAATGGCCATTGGAAAGAAAATCAGCCAAGTAATCCATGACAGAAAAACCAAGTGGATGAAGAAAGCAGATTCCTAGCCTGCTCCATGTAGAGCACAATAGGCAGCCCATTGAATTAATCCATCACTACATAGACTTTGGACAGAAATTGCCCATAGATAATGATCTGGCTTTACAGTAAAGTGACTTAGGGTTAGTTAATTAAGGTTAGTTAGGGTTACAAAGAGTTACTGGGCTGGGTTGTGTTTCAGAAATGGCTTAGCATTTGTAATGATCCCAGATAACTCCTCTGGGCTGGATAACTTCCCTTACCTATACTATACACTTAAAAACTTGAAACCTATGCATGACCCAAAAGCAATGTGGGGCACATGGTGGGTGTATGTTGGCTGCACCCTATTACCAATGAGTACTTAATGTAAGAAGTGGTATGAAGGTCATTAGTAAGGGCACATGTGACCAGAAATAGAGGTTGGCTGAGTATGGAGTCTTCAGTTTCATCCAACAAACATTTATTAGGTACCTACTATGTACAATACACCTCTACTATAGGCACTAAAATTAAAATAAAATCATTCCTGTCCTTGAGTAGGTTTATGTTCTAGTACAAGGTTAGAGAATGCACAGAAATAAGTAGACACAAGGCAATCCCATTGGGTGACAGCACTCAGAGATGAGGGAGAAGCCAATGATTCCTTGGAAGTAGCACCCAAACTGGGCCTTGAAGAAGCCCAAAGAATCCAAAAGACAGAGGAACAGGAATGGCATTCTTGGCTTTCACAAAGGCGTAGTGACAGGAGATGGCCCACACAGAGGTTCTTTCTTACTCTTGATGTGTGATCTCATGGGAGATCTTGGACATGTCATTTCTTGTACTAATTGCTCCTCTCTAAACTAAGGGTTCATATTCGATGGCCTCTGAGGCCCCTTCCAGCTCTACAGCTTTGATCTCATGGTACTAGGTCACTTAGCTGTACTCTAACTCAGTTTCCTCACCTGTAAAATGAGAGAGATAGATAAAGAAGCCTCTAAGGTCCCTTCCAATGCTGGAGACAGAGGTCATGAGTTCAGGTCCTGCCTCTGACACTTATTGTTTATGTGACATTAGGCAAGTCTCTTTAACCTCCCTGGGACACAGGCTTCTCATCTATAAAATGAAAAATTTGGACTAGAGGGTCTCTGCCATCCCTTCCAGCTCTGAATCTGTGAGTTTATGATCCTGGAAAAGCTTGGAGAGGCCTATGACCAAGTTGGCCACATTGGACAACAGCAGCTCTAGAAGATAATCTGTGGAGGTATATTGTGGGGATGAGGGGGACAGGCTAGAGGAGGGCGTTGCAATCAGCAGTAAAGGAAGGACCTATTATGTTCACAAGCCATAGATCCCTGAAGTATTAGAAGAAAATGGCAGAAGAAAAGAGAGAAGGAACCCTTCATGATCACTCCCACATCCCTTACCTCATGAAGGGTCATCTTTGGAGCCAGAGCTGAACTAGCAACTTTGATGCCTGGAAAAAGCAGTGGGAAACATGTCCCCCCATCAGTGTTGTAACCCCCCAGTCATTTATCTGACACATTAATTTGTAGTTCATACTTAACACACAGCAGGTGCTTAATAAATGCGTTGTCATTCATTCATCCAGTTAGACTGTGAAAATATTACAATAAATAATGATGACAAGCTCATATGAGAAGGAGGAAGACAAAACCCCAGGGGCGAATGACAGACCTGAGAGGCCACTTCTGTGATGACGACTGCCCTGGGGGGGGTAGGCAGGCCTCAGCCAGGGTAGGTAGGAAAGCACCTTCTGTTCTGCTTTCTGGAGGATAGAAGCACCATCTAGAAGCTTTGTAGGTTGACTAATAGTTCTTGCTAAGTAGGTACTAAGCTGGGTTGTGCCTATTCTGTTGAAGATGTGAATGGTGCTGCCAGAATGTAACTCTAAATGGAAAATAACAGGTTTTAAGAATGAACGGTCCTTTTGAAATTATAATTTATTTACTTACTTTTAGTTTACAGCATTCAATTCCACAATCCCTTGAGTTCCAAATTTTCTCCCCCTTCCTCTCCTCCCCCTCCACAGCGGCATGCAATCCGATATAGTAAACAATCATTATTTTAAATTTGTGCATCTTCAACATTCAGTGCCCTGGGGAAAATCCCTGAATACCTTAAACTAGTTATAGCACTCACAGGAATTGACACAGATCCATATTTCTCTTAGTCAGGCTTTATTTCTCTTTATGTCATGAATAGATGACTTTTATATAACGTTTGAAAGGTGCTTTATTTTGTAACCAGTACCTTTTGTTTGAAGTACCAGAAATTTCTGAGCATACCTTTTCTCCCTGCCCCACTCCAGAAAGTCATCCCTTATAACAAAAATTGAAAAAAGTAAAACTATTATCCAGCAAAACCAACCACCATTTTGCCCTTGACTGACAGCATGAGCAACCTTTCATAGCCATAGCTCTACCTAAGGGGAAGGCACATGTTCTCATCTCTTCTCAGAGCCAAGCTTAGCTATCATAATTCCTGAATGCCCAGTTGGATTTTCTTGGTCTTTGCATGTGTATGATTGCAATCACTGTCGATGGAATTTTTCTGACTCTGCTTACTTTTCACAGACTGCCCTGCATACATGATCTCTTTAAGCCTTATCACAATCTTGGAAGGTATTATAGCAGGGCTTCTAAGTTTAACAAAAAAAATCCTCAGAAACATAAGGGGACACACAGAAGCTGACCTCTGGAGATCCATTTTACCATTGAGAGTGGTGACTTGGGATAGTATTCCAAGAGTCTGCTCTACTTAACAAAGTGTTTTCGAGTCCCAGTGGAGATATGTGGTCTGGATGAAACTTTATGGTTGTTTAGTTGTCTAGTCATGTCCAACTCTTCATGATCCCATTTGGGATTTTCCTGGAAAGATACTAGAGTGGTTTGCCATTTCCTTCAGCTCATTTTGCAGATGAGGAAACTGAGACAAATAGGGTTAAGTGACTTGCCCACGATCACTCACACAGCTAGGAAGTGTCTGAGGTCAAATTTGAATATAGGTCCTCATGACTTCAGGCCCAGCACTCTATATACTGTTCCACTTTGCTTCTAAAGAGTGTAGTTAAGTGAATTCTAAATGCTTTGTATGACCCAGTCAACAGAATAGACATTAAGAGTTGACTATAGACTTTGAAGAGCCTCTCTGGTTCAGTACCATGGAGAGATCCCACATATCTGATCCTTGGCTATTTAACTTTATTTGTAAGTGAAGTAGATAATGCCTTTGATGGCACATTTGGGAAATTTTCAGACAACACAAAGCTGAGGATAGTACAAACCCCCAACAGCAGGGTCAGGACTGAAAATGTCTTGCCATTGGACTGACCCCAATAAGATGAAATTTATTGTTGTTCAGTCATTTCAGTAATGCCCAACTCTTCATGACCCCATTTGAGGTTTTCTTGGCCAAGATACTGGAGTGGTTGCCATTTCCTTCTCCAACTTCTTTTATAGATGAGGAAACTGAGGCAAACAGGATAAGATGATGTGGCCAGGGTCACCCAGCTAGTATTTAAGGCAAGATCTGAATTCAGATCTTCCTGACTTCAGGCCCAGTACTCTATCCACTGAGCCACCTACCTGCCATGAAATTTAATAGGGATTAACATAAAGTCTTACAGTTGGGTTAAAAAAATCACTTTCACAAATACATGATGGGAGAGTTTGTCTGAAAAAGAGCTGGTGGGTTGAGTGAACTATTTGCTTTTATGAATCATATGGTAGCTGGGAAAATTAATTCAATGTTTGGTTGCTTTAAGATAAATGTAGTGTCTAGGAATCAGGAGGTGGTAGGAATTCTGGCCTCTGTTCTTGGCAGATAATGTGTGGAGTGCTATGGTCACATCCTGGTACCATATTTTAACAAAGATATTGATGGGCTGGGGAGCATCTGGAGGAGGGCAACCAGAATGGCCAAGGGCCTTGAGATTGTCTCCAGAGGTCCTATATGAAGGAATTAAGGGGGTAAAGTGGGAAGAGCAACGGAATTTGGAGTCAGGAAGACCAAAATTCAAATCCTACCTCAAATACTTACTGCCTGGGTAACCCTGGAAAGTCCCTTTATCTTTTTCTGTTGGTGAAAATAAAACTAGACTTATGGCTTCTAAAGTCCCTTCCAGCTTGAAAACTGAACTTATGACTATAAGAACTGGGGAGGGTGTGTTTACTCTAAAGAACTGAAGACATGTGCAGAGGTTGGCACATGATAACTGTGTTCAAATATTTGGAGAGCTATCACCTGGATGATTGGATAGATTTGACCCAGAGAGAGCACTAGGTAGTGCAGTAGATAGAGCAACAGGCTTGAAATCAGGAAGATCTGAGTTAAAATTTGGCCTCAGACAATTACTAGGTGTGTGACCCTGGACAAGTCACTTAACCCCTATTTGCCTTAGTTCCTCATCTGTAAAATGGGGATGCAATGGAGAAGGAAGTGGCAAACCACAGCAATATCTATGCCAAGAATTCTCCATGGATAAAGTCCATGGAGTCATGTAGAGTCAGACCCAACTGAATGACTGGATAACAGCAACAACATTTGGTTCAGAGAGTGGGACCAGGAGTAAGAAGTCGAATATACAAGGAGACAGAAAAGAATGCTTGAGGAATGAGAACTACCCCAAAGTGGAATGGGCTGACCCATTAGGTAGGGGGTTTCTACTCACTTCAAGTTGTCAGGACTGGGCTGGATGACCCCTTGGTGGAGGTGATGCTGTAAAAGGCATTCCTGGCCAAGTGCAGGGAGGACTTGCTGGCCTGCCAGGTCCCTCCCAGCTCAAAGACTCTAACATTTCCAAAGTCATTTTCAATGTTTCATCCACAGGCAGTCAATCACTCCCTCAAAGAGAAAGGCACTAAAATATTTGTATGCGAGCACACAGAAACCAAAAGAGGTCAGTGTAATATAGAGACTAGTGCACTGGCTCTAGAGCCAGAGGACTTGGGTTCAAATCTTATCCTGGGTGTTTACTGCCTCTGGGAAAACTGGGACAAGCCTCTTCAGTTCCCTGGGCCTTGGTTTCCTCACCTGTAAAATGAGGGGGATTGGACTCCATGGCCTCCAAGGTCTCTTCTGATTTGAGCTTCAGGATACTATTATCTCTTTCAACTGACCTGCTGAAGACAAAAAAATGAGAGATGCTTTATTGGGGGAAAACAATAGTTTCTTTCACTTAAAATGGGGAGAGGGTGCTAGTTCTCCTCTCCTCCGAGGTTGGAAGGGTAACTGCCTTTTTTGGTTCTGTGTCAATGGGCTTGTGCCTTCCCATGGCATTCTGATGAACATTTCTCACTGTAGTGGGATGTCCCTAGAGTCCTCTTTGTCTAAAGGGGAAAGAATCTCTGCCAGTGCCTGTCAGGAGCCTGATGAAGAAGATGCTGAGGAGCGAGGCCACCAATCACAGCTCAGGCTTACTGCCTGCAGAAGGAGCTATTTTGGGTGGAAACAGTAAAACTCATCCTTGGCTGGGTCTCCATATTTTTCTCCAGGAGTGATTTTGCTTCTGTGGGTTGCCAGGCAGTGTGAGAGTTATCACCTCCTATGCAAATGTGCACAGTTGGTGAGGCTTATGAATATTCATAGGTACAGAGGGTGAGCATCTCAGAAACAGAACCAGACACCAAATGGATTCCTGTGCTCTGGCAGAGGAGAACATTTATTTTCCTGACTCAAGGAAAAGGTTTATAAAATATATGTTTTTTTTTTAAATGGCATTAAAAGCTTTAAAAACATGTAAAAATTAAATTCAGTGGACTTATTCTTTTAAAGGATCAACTGAATTGAGAACAAAATCCTTTTTTCTTTTTTTAGAGGGGGGAAGGCAAGGTAATTGGGGTTAAGTGACTTGCCCAAGGTCACACCGCTAATAAGTGTTAAATGTCTGAGGCTGGATTTGAATTCAGGTCCTCCTGACCCTAAGGCTGATGCTCTATTCACTGCACCACCTAACTGCCCTTGAGAACAAAATTCTATGAAAAGTATCCTCAAAACTCAGTAAAATGGATATATTGGTTCATCTGGGTGGGGAAGTGGATAGAGCACCTCAAGTCAGGAAGACTTGAGTTCAAATTTGGCTTCAAACACTAGCTGTGTGACGCTGAGCTAGTCACTTAATTTCTATTTCCCTCAGTTTCCTCAGTAGGGTTGTGTGAGGATCAAATGAGATAATAATTGTGAAATGCCTAGTACTGTGCCTGGCCAGTAGTAAGCACTATAAAAATGTTCCCTATTAACACCATTGTCAGGCCACCCCAGGGGCTGCATCTATATTTTTACAGAGCTTCTGACTTTGCCATTTTGTCTGAAATTGTTTGAAAGACTCGGATACACAAGGGTTTAAAGCTGTAAGACTCAGAAGCCATCTAGTTGAATCCTCTCATTTGACAAATAGGGAAATTGAGGCTCAGAGAATCTTACTGATTTGTCCAACTCACACAGAGGGTGAGGAGCAAAACCAGGATCTCAACCCAAGTTGTTCAACTCTCTGTAGGGACCACTCTTTCCACCTCAGGTATGATTTATTCTTTGTTCTGACCTTAGGCAGATACTGGTCCTCTGTGCGCATCAGTGTTCTCCTCTGTAAAATGGAGGGTCAGAGGAGAAGAGGTCTGAGGTCCCTCCCAGCTCTGGGTCTCTGATCATATGGGGGATGGCCAGGTCATGGATTTTCTTCACTTGAAGTACTCACTCTATATTCTAGCCGCAAACATCTTGAAGCACAGCCCCCTTCTCTGACCAGCACAGTCTCTTCCTGCCCCAGTTCACTGACAAGTTCTCGTATAGATAAGGACAATACAGTTCATTACAGGAGAAGGGGAGTGCAGTCTTTCCCACATCCTGCTCCAGATCATCTCATTTGAGGGCTTCCTTTCAACCACAAGCAGAATAATTTCTAGCCAAACTGAAGCGCCTGCAAGAGTCTTGGGGCATCCAGACAGCCAGCCTCAATGGCTTCCAGCCATTTTCCTCTGAATTCCTCTAATATTCTTTCTTTTTTTCTTCCTTTCTTTTTCTTTCTTTATTGTTTTATTTATTCTTTCACAATAAACATGAAGAGTTTTCTGTATGTGGATCCATCTCCAAGGGAGGGTGGGAAGTTATGAAATAAGACTTTCAAAACAGACCTTCTCTCCAGGAGTTTGTGTTCTGATGGGACATAATGCAGCAATACTTGTCCAATCTAGAGCCCACACCCACAGCTTTTCTCCCACCTGTTTCTCTTCTCCACAGACGCAGCCACCAGCCTATGATGGGTCCTCCTCACTTCTCACCTGGATTATTGCAATAGCCTTCTTTGGTCGCCCTGCCCGGGTCTCCCCTCTCCAATCCAGCCTCCATCCAGTAGCCAAAGAGATGTTCTGAAAGCACAGTTTTGAGTACATCACCCCCCCTGCTCCAGAAGCCTCTCACCTATAGGCTAAATCTCAAGCTTCTCCAGACATCACCTAAAACTATTAACCCTCTGGCTTAGCTCTGTCCTTCCAGGTTTCTAGATTACTGTCCTTTGTCAGTGCTTCATGAGTTCTAAGCTTCAACTAAAATGGACTACAGGAGCCTGAGGCTCACAGGACCAGAGATTCCAAGCTGAAAGGAAAGTTAGTAGGGACTCAGGTCCTCAGGTCCAGGACTGAGTTCCCATTGTACAGATAAAGAAACTGAGGCTTAGGGAGAGTAGAAATTACTCACCCAATGTCCCAAAGACAGAAAATGGCAGGGTGAGGACGTTAGCCCGAATACAGCAATTCTAAATCCAGGACTCCTTCCCCCTCCCCCACCCCCCACCATCTATCCTGAGGGAATGGGGCTGGAACCACCTGTGGATTTGTCTGGATGCCAGGGGAGCACTCCAACCTTTCCAGCCATTGGCTAGCCCTGCATTCTTGAGACTTGGCTGGCCTGCTTTCCTTTCCAACTCTGCCGGTAATAGGTATTTGCATGGATAACTATAGAGTTGCTCCACTGGAAACGTATTAGATAGATGCTGTTGATAGACAGTGAAACTGAGCCCAAAGTGGACTCAGAGGAGAAGAATGGACTGCACTACCTTGGGGAAACTGTGCACCTTATTTCCCAAGGTGTAGACACTTTTATTGGGGGGGGGGGGTAGCTATTGGGGTTAAGTGACTTGCCCAGAATCACACAAGCTGTCTGAGGCCGAATTTGAACTCAGGTCCTCATGACTCCATACTCCATGTAGACACTTTTTTCAAGACATTTAGTAGTAAAGGGAGTGAGAAAAATGGCATAACAGCTAGATGGAACAGAAGGATAATCCCCAAGTGAAGAATTTAGGTGCTTGAAATAATGATGGTGCCTTTGTAAGAAAGAGGGAAAAGTCAAAAGACAGGAGGGTTCTGGGGAAGAACATCATGAGTTCTCTTCTGAGATGCTTAAGGGACATCTGGTTTGAAATGTTCAAAAAATAATAGGTTTTGTGTGGGATTACTCAGGATACAGACTAGGGTTGGTGGGTAGATCTGGGAGTCATCTGTATGGAGAGGATGGTTAAACCCATGGAAGTTGATGAGGAGAAAGAGAGAGGCAGAGGAAGGGGGGAAAGGAAAGAGACAGACAGAGAGATGGAGAGGGACAGAGACAGAGAGACAGAACAGAGAGAGGAGAGACAGACAGACAGACAGAGACAGAGAAAGAGAGAGACAGAGAGAGACAGAGAGAAGAAGAAAAAGAAGGAGGAGGAGGAGGAGGAGGAGGAGAAGGAGGAGGAAGAGGAGGATCCAGGACAATCCTTTTTTAGAATTTCTGATACCGAAGTATGTTTTTTGTTTGTTTTCTAAAGCAGATGGGAAGAAACTTGTGGTTAGAAAGTAGCTGAAGTTTTGTGTGAGAGAGGAAGTGACTGAATGAATGACACCCTGGAAAAGGTAGAAGGGAATGGGGGGTGGGGACTAGCTTCACAATGGAGTAGGGATATCTTATCTTCAGCACCTCAAGAGGAGGAGGAGAGGGAAAAAGTGATAGTGCTGAGAAGGTCTGAGGAATGAAGGAAGGATAAATTCTGATACATGCACAAATATTCACATGGGACTCTCCTCACCCTGACAGACTTAGCCAGCCTTCTCTGGTAGTTGGGCAATAGCATCAGGTGAAAAGGGGCCACACATCTTAGTAGAAAGTGGATTAGGAGGGAAAGGGAGAGGAGGAAAGAGACAGAGACAGACAGAGACAGCGACAGAAACAGAGACAGACAGAGGTACAGACAGACAAAGACAGACCTGGGTGCAAATCCTTCTTAAGCTTGTCTCTTCACTTCCCTTGGCCTCAGTTTCCTTATTTGTGCAATGAATGGGATTCCCTCTGCTCCATCTCATCCCAAGGTCCCTTTCTACTGCAACATTCCATGATCCTGTGAGTTTAGTGTCAGAACCAGAACCAAAGTCTCCTTTCAAATTTCCAAGAAAGGTCCTCTCTGTATACCTAGCCAAAAAGAAGCAAGTAGTTACTTGTTGAGACGTTTTTCACGTTCTTTTCTTTCTTTACGGTTTCATCTTTGCCAGGGATGCCTCAAGTAGGAGACCTGGAGTCAGTTATCATCTCTGTGACCTTGGGCCAGTTGCTTGACCTTTCTCACCCTCAGTTTCCTCATCTGTAAAATCGGGATAATAGTGATGCCATCCCCACAGATCTGTTGTGAGGACCAGGTGAGATCATATAGATGTAAAATGTTTTGAAATCTCAGAATGCTAAATGAATGTTGGCTGCTATGATGAATATGGCTGCTACTTTGGCCTTTCCTTTTCCTACTGTATTAATTCCCCCTTTCGACTTCTCCCTCATTAAAGCTTCCCTTCTCCCAATAGAAAACACTGAAGTGAACCCTGGACTAGTGACTGCCTGCCCGACCACAGACCACATTCCACCTCCCTGCCTCTTCTGGAGGAGGCAAAAAGTGAAGATTCTTTCAGTTGAAGTTACTGCTTTTAGAAATTTTGCACTTGAATGTGACAAAATTGTTTTCTCTCACACTTCAATAAAACCCCAAAATATTTCAATGTCTTTCCTAGAGCTCTATAAACAGGAGGGAAGAAAGCATGTTCCCACGATAACCAATTCTCCATTGGCTGGGAAGGGATGTGATTTGTTATCAATGCATTTGTTGCAACTGTGTGACACCCAGTCCATCCCTGCCATGGTTCCTTGGCCCTTATCAGGCATTTTCTGCAAAAATTCTTCAAAGAGTAGACTTTGTTTTGGGTTTTTTTTTTTTTAATGTTCTTATTACTATTTTCTACTGCTATACCAACAATGGGACAACCACAGCTAAGTTTCATGGATTCTGAAAGGCAGTGCTGGGCAGTGGGTAGAACACTGGCCTCAGAGTCAGAATGCACCAGGTGAGGGTCTAAGACAAGACCTATGTTAACAGATGCATTTCTTATCTATCAGTGGAAGAAATTTCCATTTGGGGAGTTCCCTTCATCAATCAAAAATCACTAGTCTGCACCCCATCCCAAATGTTTTGATTTCACAGTTCTCTCCAGAAAAGGAAGTAAAGGTGTAATGGATAGAGAGCTGGCCTAGCCCTGGGTTCAAGTCCTGCCCCTGACACATAATAGCTGTGTTACCCTGAGAAACTCTAGTGAAGCCTAGGCAGTTATCTAAGATGATAAAATTACAGAAAAGGTGCTAATCTGCATTGGCAAAGGGATTTTCCTCACCAGGGAGCTCCCCATACAAATGGAAGCCCGAAGCCAATCACTTACTTTCTAGGCATTTCCAGATAGAGCTTTCTCTCTCTCCACAACCAATCACTGACTCCTCTCTTATAACAACATTTTCTAAAAGGCAAGCAAAAGTCTAATGGGGAAAGCAGAGGTGGGGTGGGTAGAAACAAACAGGTAAGATTTGGTGGCAGAAGACCTGGTTTCACCCATTTACCACCTGAGTGACCTCAGAAAAGTTATTTAACTTCCCTTCCTCGGTTTCTTCCTCTGTAAAATGGGGGGGGGGAGAGAAGACCAGATGTGGGGGTTCTTCTAGGTTGAAATCTATGAAACTATAAAAAAAATAACCACATGGGGATTGCAAGAAACATTCTATACCTGCAGTCCCCCACCTCTACTGAGAAAGAGAGATCTCTATTTTTTTTTTCTCTTTTGGAGGGGGGAAGGCAAGGCAATTAGGGTTAAGTGGCTTGCCCAAGGTCATATAGCTAGTTAAGTACCAAGTATCAGGCTGGATTTGAACTCAGGAGCACCTAGCTGCCTCGAGATCTCCACTTTCTGGGACCAAGACTGGTCATTTCAAAGACTCTGAGTCTGGCTCCCTCAGGGCGTCCAGGGTTCATTTTCTTTATTCTTTAAAAAAGCAGCAATACTTGGCACACCGTAGGCACTTCATAAGTGTTTATTGATTGGTTGTTGTGATTATTCTTTGTTCTCCCAATTCTCCTTTCATTCTGTCTCAGCTCATGCAAGTTTTTCCATGTTTCTCTGAATTCTGCATCTCCCTGTGCCCTGGAGACACTTGATCTTCCCCCCATAACTGTGTGGCCACTTTATTTCCAGGTTTTTGCTACCACAGAAAGAGCAATCATAAAGCTGGGTACACAGCAGGTCCTTTCTCTGTCTCTGAACACTTTAGGACAGAAACACCCAAGAAAGGGATCATTGGGTCAAACCCACTGTCTTTCCTAATCCTCTGTGGCCAAGGACAGAGAAAACAGAATCATTTAATTGACAGCTTGTCTTACCTGGATGGATGTCAAGTTGTCAAGTTAGAGAATTTTCACATCAATGACAAGTGCCTTCATGAACATATTAACAAAAGAAAAGCTTTTAAAAAAATCTTTCCAGTTAAATCAATCAATCATCACCAGAAGGCACAAAAGTTCACTGTGTTCCCACTAGAGAATCTTCAGAGCTTCTGGGAAAGAAGGCTTTTCACAATGTCAGTCAACAAGCCTTCATTAAACATCTACCATGTACCAGGCATTGTTTGATTTTTTGGTTCTCGCTCATGAAAATTCAGAAATGATGGAAATTGGCCTCGAGGTGCATGAAAATTTAGGTTCAAAAATGCTGGAAATTAGGTTCAAGGTGCATCTAAAGCTAAGCACTGAAACCATAATTATGTCATATGGTAAGATTGGGGGGTGGGAGGGGAAGAATGGCACTTGAGACTGGAACACAGTTGGGATGTCAGTGCAATATACCAGGAAAAAGGGGCTGAACACTGGAACTAAAGTGGGGACTGTGTGGGGAGAGGGAAGGGCTGCTGAGATGTGGCAGCAGAAGTACCAAGATTTGCCAACTGATGAGATGTATAGGGTGAGGGAATGTGAGGACTTGAGAATGACACCAAAGCTGTAATTTAGCTGCTCAATCAATGCTTATTGGTGGGTAGATTCTAAATCCAAACAAAGCATGTGGTCTTATTCCTGTTATTCTAGTGAAGAGATTTTTAACTTGTGGGTCCATGGACAGATTTCAGGGAGTTTGTGAACCTGTCTATAGGAAGACAAATTCCATCTTTATCTTCACTAACCTCTAACTGAAATTTAGCATCTCCTTCACTCATTTCCCAACATTCCTCTGAGAAGGGTTCCATAGGCTTCACCAGATGACCAAAGAGGTCCATGACCCACAGAAGTCAGAGCTTGTGTTCTAGGGGTTAGCAAGGCAGAGCAGCTAGAAAGCATTTGTAGTCAGGAGGCCCTGGGCTTAGGCCCCACCTGTGACACATCCCAGCTGTGTGGGCCTGGACAGAGCATTGAATCTCTCAGTAGCCCCAAGCTCTTTTGCATAAGTTGCAGAAAGGGCTGCCCTACATTGGGAAAGGGGGTTTTCTTCCTGGAAATCCCCTAAACCAATGAGATCCTAAGTCTATTTTTTTTCTTTAAAATCCTGTTATTTTAAACTGTTTTTATTAATGGAACTATGCAGAGTGTTCTTGGTCCTTTGAAAACAGAGGTCACAAATCCCTGACCTCAGAACAATGTAATAACAAGACCTGTGTTATATCTATGAAGATAGGAGAGAACCAAAGGAAGAAGGAAGAAGGAGTGGGGCTCTGTGCATAACAGGCACATGGTTTGGTGAGATAACATTGCTGGGGCTGCATCCTCTATCACCACTGGGGAGGGAGAATCTGGGCACTGGCGATAAGAAACAAGCCCATGTTTACATTCTGCCAATATGATCATCTTCCAAAAGTGCTGACTTCCAACCCAAAGGAGATTCTCTGAGTGGACTAAGAAAGCCTCAGCATCCAGCACTCAGATGCAGCTCAAAGAGGGCTTTCTTAGGGCACTGGGTCCTACCCAGTTGTGGGTAATTACCCAGACATGTCATTTTTCTTCCTTAAGAGAACTGGATTTTCTCTTCTGATTCTGGCTGCAAAGGCCACTGAGATATAGTAAAAAGTGGGAGGGCTTGAAGGAACCTCAGGGAATTCCTAGCCCAACCCTTTTATTTGACAGTGGGAGAAACTGAGGCCCTGAGAGGGGAAGGGTTTGAACAATAAGCAAGTGACAAGAGTCAAGACTTGAACACAGGCTTCCCAACTTGCCATCCAGTTTGCGGCAGACAGCACTATGCCGGGCTTCCTCCCCCACGCACCACCAAAGCTTCCATTCTGACTATCCTGATCAAATCAGCTCCCTTGTTGACTATCTGTCTGTCCCTCTGTAGTAACAGCATCTGTCATTTGAGGAATGTTAACTTTTGGGGGATCTAAGGCAGGTTCAGGAATATCGTTTATTGTCACTGAAAGACAACCCCGTGGAATACTTTGATGTTTGACAATTTCCTCCTTGTGGGTCAAATGAAGCACAGTCTCCTGTCTACACTCTCTCTACCCTGCCCAGCCATGTCTATGTCTCTGTATACACTTGCCCAATAGGGTTGAGGAGAGGAAGGCATGGGAGTGATCTACCACCTCCTCCAGGAAGGCTTCCCTGAATTTTACCCTTTCCTCAAACTATTAGTGATTTCCCTTTGACTTGACATGACTTTGCGTGCTTTGTTTATATGTCCTGTATATATTTCCCTTTGCATGTGAAATGTTAGGGATGGAGAACCACAGCTTGTTTGAATCATGGAATTCACAAGGGGGAGAAATATGTGGCAAGAATGGGAAGATGGATCAGAGCTAGACCACAAAGGGCTTTGAATACCCAACAGAAGGGATCATCTCATCCTGGAGGCAACAGGGAGCTGTTGGAGGGAGTTTCTTTGGAAGGACTGTGCTGGAGTCCCTTCTTAAAGCTTGTTTTCTTCCATTCCACAGGTACCAGGAACCTTGGGCTAACCATCAGTCATCCCTTGTCCACTCTTCCTGACTGGTTTGCCTCCCTCTCTGGTCAGACGTTCTCACTGATGTCACTTCTGCCCCATTTTCATTGATGGGAATTGATGCAGCCTACTTATACTGACCATGTGACAGTGCCCTTTGGGTCACCCACGATTTTTATTTTTTGGAGTTAGTGGTGTTCACTATACAAGGGCACTGTGGTGCAGTGGAACACTGAACTGATTTGGATTCAGCACACCTGAGTTTGAACCCTCCTTAGATCTTACTAGCTGTATGATTATTTAACCTCACCTGTGAAATGGGTATTATAATAATTTTACTAGCTCATTTCTATGTTTGTTTGGTGGGAGAAAAGTATTTTATAAACCACATACCCCAGTATAAATGTGAATTATGATTATTCCACAATTTCGAGCCATGCACCATCACTCGGAGATCATTCATTTGAAAAGACCCATTGAAAATGTTGCACCTTTCCAAAAGTAAGTCAGACCTCTCTCCACCTCCTCGTCCATCCTGAGGCTGGCTCCTTGTCCCCTCCGAGTGCCCTTCCAAGAGACACGTGCTGAAGGACTCAAGGAACTGCCCATACAAATTCATGTCACAGTTGGAAAAATGACATGGTCATCTACTTGGTTCTTCTCTGAATGGTTAATATGATCCCTTTTGAATAGCAAAGAAGTTAGAGCTGTCAAGGAAGACTTGTAGCATTCTGAGACTTGCAACAGTCAATTCATTAAGCATTTATTAAGAACCTACTATATCCCGGGCATGGGGGAATACAAAGACACACAACAATACGAGTCACTGACTGACAGCCTTGAAGGAGCTTACGCTCTGCTGCACACTGTTCTCACATGGAGAGCCTCACAATCAATAGGGATGGTTGGGGGGAGGGAACAAGCATTTATAGAGTGCCTACTATGTGCCTGGTGTACACTAAGAGCTTTACACATCTTGTCCCATTCAATCCTTACAACAACCCTGGGAGGTCGGTGCTGTTATTATTCTCATTTTAGAACTGAGGAAACTGAGTCAAATAGGCTAAGTGACTTGGCCAGCTAGTAAGTGTCTGAGGCTGAATTGGAACTCAGGTTTTCCCAGCTCCCAGTCCAGTTCTCTGTCTATTGAACCACCTCGGTGCCTCTAGAATCACTCCTCCATTTGGACTTCTTGGAGTAGGGCGTCATCCATGATAGAGACTCACACCTTTGGCAAGCATGTGTCTCCCAGCTTCATTAAATTATTAAAGCTGCATTTTGCTTTACAAATTCTTCTACAAAACTGCTGGGAAAACTAGATTAAAGCCTGGCAGAAATTAGTTTTAGACAAGGATATGCTTGTACCATATGCCAAGATTAAGTTTCAAATGGACACATGACTTAGACAAAGAGGGTGAATTCATAAACTAGAAGAGCATGGGGGCGGGGGGTGGAGGGGAGAGGAAATGATGCTTTGGATCTATGGATGGGGAAGAGTTCATGACCAATCAAGGGGTAGAGAGAATCATGGGTAAGATAGGGAACCATTTGGATTATATACAGTTAAAAAACTATACAAAAATGAATGCATTTGAAATTAGCAGGGAAATAGGCAATTAAGGGGAAAAATCTTTTTTAGCAAGTTTCTCTGATAAAAGTCTCATTTCCAAGATATATAAGGAACTGATTCAAGTAGATATAAGAAAACAAGAGCCATTCCTAATAGATAACAGCCACGTATAAAACATTCCAAGCCACTAACAACCAGAGAAATGCAAATGAAAACAACCTTTAAGTTCTACCTCACACCCACTGAATTGGCAAAGATGACAAAAAAGGGGAAAATTATCATTATTGGAAGGAAGACCTACATCTAGGTGGCACAGAGAATAGAGTGCCAGGCCTAGAATCAGGAAGGCCTGAGTTCAAATCCTGCCTCAGACACTTATTAGCTGTATAACCTTGTGCAAGTCACTTCACCCTGTTTACCTCAGTTTCCTCATCTGTATAATGAGCTGAAGAAGAAAGTGGCAAATTACTCCAGTTTCTTTGCCAAGAAAACCCTAACTGGGGTCCCAAAGAATCAGACACACCTGAAATGACTAAACAGTAATAAATGCACTCTTGGCAGAGTTTTGAATTGGTCCAGCATTTTGGAAAGCAATTCCTAATTATTCCCTCAAAGACATTAAGTTATGCATACCTTTTGAACTATCTGTACTACAGTTATGTCTATACTCCAAAAAGCTAGTAGAAAGAGAAAAAGGACCTATATGTAAAAAAAAAAATTATAGCATCTCTTTCTGAAGTAGCAAAATCCTGGAGACTAATGGGAATCTCTTTGTTAGAAAATGATGAAAGAAATTATGGCATATGAGTGTATGAACTGATGCAGAATAAAACGAAAAGATATATTTATACAATAGCAATAACATTATAAAGAAAAACTACTTTGAAAATCTTGAGAACTCTTATCAATATGGATGACCACCTTGTGAGTCTAGAGGACTGGTGATGGAGCATGCTGCCCAGCTCTTGGCAGGAGTGATAGACTCAAGATGTAGAATAAGGCAAACATTTTCAGTCACAGCCAGTGTGGTTTCTTTTACTAAACCATACATATTTGTTACAAGGGCTTGGTTTTTCTTTATCTAGTGGGGCAGGGTAGACAGTAGACATAGAATAGCACAAAAAATATTTTTGGGTCGCTCTTCTTAATTTCCTCTAACCATTAGAGTCTAACAGAAAATGTTTTTCCCTTTCTCTCATTCTCTTCCAATACTTTGGATTTCTCCTTTACCCTGATCACATTCAACCTTGGATCAAGCTTCCTTGTGTCTGTGTCATATCCTCCCTATTAAAACAGTGAGGTTCTAGAAGTCAGATTCTGTGGTTTGGTTTTATCTCTAGATTTCCAGTGTTTAGCTCAGTGACTTGCACATAATTAAGCTCTTCATAATCGTCTGTGCAACTGAATTGACCACCTGAACAAGGGAACAGAAAGTCCATGAAGTAAATAGTAGTGTGTTGAAGAGAACGAAATGTAAAATGTTGCTAGGGAAAGAAAATAACCTGATTTTTTTTTTAATTTAAATTTTACTCTCCAAGGAGTAGACTTAAGTTTGGGAAAGAAACCATCTGGTACCACTGCTCTATATTTGGTTTACAATGTTAGTCTTTCTCCAAGGAGATAAGAAACAGCAGTGGTCTGATAAATGGCTTGTGGTTTCTAGCTAGTCAGCTTTATTAGAGTTAATGGTGTAAGTTCAGGCCCCACTATGATGTCAAGAAAAATGACCCAAAATGTCTCGTTTTTAGGAGAACCTGAATCACAGCTTCTGAATATTATTGAAAGTGTTTGACCCAAGAGGATTCATTTCTCTGTCTCTGAAAGTGATTCCCAGTCCTAAATGGGGAGGAAAGAATCTGAGGTCCTTTAGCTCTAGTGCTGCAGATATGGAAATATGGGTTAATCGACTTGCCTGCGGTTATACAGGTGATGAGCTCATAGAGCTGGGATTCCACCCCAAGTCCTCTGCCTCCAAAGCCAACCCTCTTCCACTAATTATCTGACGTCCATTGTATGTACTTAATACAAGTTCATACCAGGTCAATGGTACACAAATAGTTCCTTCCTTAGAAAGGTTTATGTCCTTCTGTGACTGGTATTTGCTTTATGCTATGAATAGTTCACCTTGAGAGACTAAGTGACTTGCCAGGGTCACACAGCCAGTAGGTTCAGGAGGAGAGACCTAGGTCTATTTGCTTCCTGTGGGAACCCTAACCCTTTACCTCCCCACTCCCCTAGGGCAGCTATGTGGCACCATAGTTCACAGAGCTCTGGGCCTGGCTGGAGTCAGGAAGATTTACCGGAATGACTTCAAATCCAGCCTCAGACACTTACTAGTTGTGTAACCCCGGGCAAGTCACTAAACCATGTTTGCCTCAGTTTCCTCATCTGTAAAATGAACTGGAGAAGGAAAGGGCAAAGCACCAAATGGAGTCATGAAGAGTCAGACAGGACTAAACGACAACTCCATCCTCCCATTAGTGGCCCCACTCCCCATTATCTTATCTGTATTGATCAATGCCTGGCTTGGAAGTAATGCTTAAAAATGCTTGTTGATTGATTAATCAAACCTAAACAAGAATCCTATCTACCATTTGCTATAACTTCTAGTTGAACATGAGCCAGTAGATTGTCAAGACCGCTGAATTCTTGTCACCATATCCCTAGTGCCCACCTCAGAGACTGGCACATCGTGGGCTGTTGAATTGGATTAAAGCCATTCACGCCCAAACAGTGAACATGCCAAAAGCAGAGGACCAAGTAAGACAGTCCCTGACATCTGGAAAGTCCCAGTCTAGTAGAAGAGACAAGATGGCGCACAAATCTCCAGACTTGGAGGTGAGGTCCCTTGTTCCTCATTGTCTCCTTTGTCCAGATCTCTCCCTTCCCCCGTTACACCTCTACCTTCTATGAAACTGACCCATGTGTAGGTTGAACGTTTTGTCCCTGCCCAGTGCCTGGTCACATAGTAGACCCTTAATGACTGTTGTTTCTTTAGGGGAAGGGAGAGGGAAGCAGCATTTATTAAGAATAACCTACTACATGCTGGGCACTATGCTAAGTGCTTCAGAAATGTCTTTTCATTTGATCCTCACACCCTTGCAAGATAGAAGCTAATATTATCCCCATTTTACTATTGAGGGCACAGGCAGATGGATTAAGTGACTTGCCCAGCGTCACACAGCCAGAAAATCTGGGGTCAGCTTTAAACTAAGGGCTTCCTAATTCCAGGTCCATTGCTCTGCTACCGTCCCTCCCAGCCTCCTCTTGGCTAAATTTAAACTCCTTGAAGACTGGCATCAGATCATTAAAAAAAAAAATCTTTGTTTCACTAACTCTGAGCAGAGGGCTATGGCTCAAACAAGGTTGGTTTTACCTGAATCAGCATCAGAGAAAAGGACAAACAAAACTCTGTTAGTTCAGAGAAGGCTAAGACTGCTTCTAGCCGGCGTGTGCTTAGTGCTTCAGAAATGCTTTCTGGTTGATCCATTGAACCAGAATCCTATCTACCACACGCTTGACCAAGTGTCCTCCAGTCTTGGCTAGAAGCCCTCCAGCGGGGGTCTCCCGCCATTGCCAAAAGCAGCAGTTCCTATGTTGGGAAAGCACTCAATGTTAGGAAGTTTTTCCCGATATCCAGCCCAAAGTGGCCTCTTGGGAACTTCCCCACATCAGTCCTCATTGTGCCAAGCAGAGTTAGGCTGATCCCTCTCCCTCAAACCAGCCCTTTACATTTTTGAGAAGATCAATCATGGGACTCCCCTAAGGCTTCTCTTCCCCATAAAGATCTTAACTTAAAAAGGCCAAGGTCCCTACTGTACCCTGGGCCATCTCCGGTCATCCTGATCTATATCTGGCCACTGGAGCTAAATGGATCCAGAGGAGAAAGTGAGGCTGGTGACTTTGCACAGCCCTCCCTCACTTAAATCTAATTTATATCATCATCTTTCTGAAGGCATGGTCCTCGTGGAGAACAAAGGACAAGCCACAACTCTACCCCAGCCTATACATCCCATATCTGTTACTTTAGCTCCCTTATATGTAAATGAAGTTAGCTAAGGAGAACCAGGTAAACCTGTGCCCCCAAAATAGTTCCCTCTGAAATTCCCCTATTAAAAATTTCTTCCTTAAGAGTAGATGTGTTCAAAATGATCCTTTATAAAAACTGGAAAAATATAGTTGGGAACACCATTAATCCCTTGTTGTAAATGAGGTTGGTTACTTTTCTTCCTAACTAAAGGACCAAGACAAGTCAGTGGACTTTGGGTGTGGGAGGGGAGGTGGAAGGGATGACTTTGGAATAGAGATGAAAAGACGATCTATTCAAGGTTGGGTTAAGTGACTTTTTTATAATTCATTTCAGGGAGTGGGGTTGAAGATGAATAGAAAATAAATTCTTATTTAGTAGAAAACTAAGAAAAATAAATCTTTTTTTGAAAAAAGATCATGCTACATGACTAAGTGACTTGTCCAAGGCCACCCTGATGACATGAGACAGGGCAGGCACAGCCACCTTTTGGTATTGCTGTGATGAATCCTCAAGATCCTTTTGTAATATTTCTTATCAGGACCTTTGGTAGAATGTCTGTATATGGGAACTGCAGGAGGTCATGTCTGGATGACCTACTCCCAGGCTGATGAAAACAAGGTCCACACGATAAACCAAAATGGGGCCCTCTCCCTCCAGCAGCATCCCTGTCCAGCCTTCCAGAGAGACAGCATATGGAAGGCTTCCTTTTCCCAAGCACCTGAAGAGAGAGGACTGGGTGAGAGAGGGATTTCTCTGGCCGAGGCAGCACAGGCACCCAGGAGATCTTAGGAAACAGACTGAGAGCAGGGGCAAAAGCTATTGTCCACCCGCTGTGCCCCTGGGAACTGTAGAGGCTGTTCTTTCTGTACCAGTTAGCATCATGCTCTGTGGGTAGTGAGGACTGCAGCGGTGGGCTCCTGTGTCCCCAAGAGTACCAGGCATTGTCTCTTCTCTACTACTGCCTGTGGGCAAATCAGTTTCCCCATCTGTCAAATGAGGGGAGTTGGACCATTGAGCTCCCTTCTGACTCTTCATCTAGCACCCCATTACTTCTCATCATTTGCTTCTTCTTTATCTACTTCCTTGAGAGGAGGTGGTCTCTTTGGGAATGTCTCACTCAAGACCACCTTCCTGAAAGCTCTGGACTCCTGTTCTTTCTTAGTTCTGGACCACACAGCGTGGTGTATCATGTTTTTGGTATGGATTTTCTGTACTATAACCTTCCACCTGAGGCCTGGAATGTTGCTCTGCCCGAGAAGATCTCAATTGATCTCCAAGATTTACTGAGCACCTACTATGTGTAGACGCGGTACTAATTAGTTGGGCCAAAGAAAGACCCTGCTCTGTAGGGGCTGACAGTCTAAACAAATGACTCTGCCCGTGATTCTTGTGTTAATGCTCCCCATTTTAACCCTGGTATGGAAAAAGCTCTGAGATTGTGGATTTATAATATAGTACAAAAGAGTCTTCAGAACAAGCCTTTTCTAGAACATTCTGGCCAGGTGTTTCTAATGAAAAAAAAATCAGAGCGTAGACACCTTAGATGTCTGTGTCATAGGGACCTCAGAGGCATATAGTCCCACCTCCTCATGTTACAGATAAGGAAACTGAGGCCTAAGGTGGCTCAGACAGTGAGAGATGTAGGATGTGAACCTAGGCCCTCTCTCTCCAGACGTAGTACTCTTTGCATGAAAAACAAGTAAAATTTATAAAGTAGGCTCTTATCGCCTCCCAGCCCAAACAGTCAAACATGATACTACTCAATGTCAATTTTCTTTATCATAAATTCAACTTACAAAATCACCCACATTTCAGCATCATCGTATATACACAAGAAAACGAATCAAAATAAAAGCTACAAAAACAAACTTCTCTCCAAACAACCCCATTAATTTACAAATTAAAAAGACCACAGGACTAAAAACAGCCCCCTCCTCCCTCAAAAAAAAGCGCCAGGAAATTCAGAATGATTTCTGAATTTCATGCTCAGCAGACAGTGGTTAGTCCAGGTATTTCTGCAGAGAGGACCCCTATTATGGTGACTGCCTCTGCCAGTCTCTTTTAGATTACATACAGGAGGAGACTCCGTGGCATCAAGCCCCCTTCTTGTTTCTGAGTCATTGAGGCAGAGGAGCCCAGACAGTGCTTTGAAAACTCAAGGGTTTCCTGGTAGTACTCAGGGATGTTTGGGGCTCATTGAATTTGACGTGGTTTCTCCTCATAATCCCCGTAGGCTTTCTTTTCTGTTTTAAAGTCTGCCAACAAAACGGACATCAAGGAGACTCCAGATCTTTTCACAACCAGTCTGGTTCAGCCTCTTCCATCCAAGCAGCTCTCCTGATGGCACACGTGCACCCCAGGGGCCAGAGGCCTTCTGTATCTCTCAGCTCTTTTCAGATATTTCTGGGAGATAAATTTGATGACTTTGTCTTTGTATAGGACGTATACAAGTTTGTTCTTCTGACATGAAGTGGAGCACCTTCATCCTTACTTTCGTCTTCAGTCATGATTTCTCCCCCCATATACATATACAGTCTGTTTAATGTCTTCAGAAATCATCTGCTTAATAATTTTTTTTTTAATTTTTGGAGGGGGGAGGGCAGGGCAATTGGGGTTAAGTGACTTGCCCAAGGTCACATGGCTAGTTTTTGTGTTAAGTGTCTGAGGTCAAATTTGAACTCAGGTCCTCCTGACTCCAGAGCCAGTGTTCTATTCACTGCACCACCTAGCTCCATCTTCTTAATCTTAAAATGCACCCAATGACTGTTCCAATTGAGTTTTTTATCTCCAATCTTAATTTTAGATTTAGGAAGATATTTACTTAAAGTTTCTCTTCTCCTCCTTTTCTCTTTCATCTCTTCCCCTTCCTTTCTCTGTCCTTCCCTTGAATTTTATAGGATCATATGTCAGGAACAGAAAGGGACCGCACTCTCTAGTCCAATGGTCTCATTTTACAGATGGGGAAACCAAGGCCCAGGGAGGTTAGATGATTTGCCAGAGGTGACACAACCAGGAAACTGTATATGCCTTTGGTTTTTACATGACAGATACGGCCTTTCCCATGCCCCTCCTTATTAAAAAAAAAAAGGAAAGAAAGTTAGTCGGAAAAAGCAAGACTTATTATTAACTACATCCAACTGGGAATTAAGATATACAGGCACTGGGGTAGGGAGATCCATCCTGCCCTACTGGAAAGTCAGAGGGGCGAGGGGGAAGACATAGGAGAGAGCAGATTGGGGGAGGGGTTATACAGTGGGATGGCTGTCTTAAGGTGCTGAGTAGGGGAAATATGGGGAGAAAATTTGTAACTCAAAATCTCGTGGAAATGAATGATGTAAACAAGAAAATAAATTTATTTATTTATTCATTTAAAAAGAAAAAAGAAAAAGCAAGACTTCACCTGAACCTGGCTGCATGTGCAGTGTTCCACCCCGACAGCCCCCCAGCTCTCTGATATGAGCAGAGAGGTGAAGGGTTTCTCTGAGTTCAGTAGGTGATGGTAGTTTCTGCAGTTCAGTTTTGTGCTCTCTTTTAAATTTAAATGACAAATAACAAAATGTATGGATAGATAGTAAGTACATTCATTCCCCCCTCCCACCCCAAGCCCCAACACAAACACTGACTCCAACTTTTTCTCTGGTATTTTCTTTCTGGGCACTGATTTTGTTTTGCTTCTAGATTTCTTCCTGTTGCTTCTTGGATAATTTTGTCAGTCTTGTTCAATTTCCTGCTGGTAGAATAAATGTGCTGCTCTATTCTCCCCTGTTCGATTCCATTCATCAGTCTTCTCCCAGTCCAGTCCTTGGGGAAGAGAGAGGTCATGGATAGTGGTACAATGACTACATCTCTGGACTTTTTCTTGGCTTTTGGGCTGATGTCATTTGGTACAATCCCTTTGGGCTATCTCAAAACCAGAGGCATGCCCACTTCCTGTGGGTTTCTTTGCCGAAGCAATTCTAGATTCCAAGAGGTGGGGTCCACCCAGGTGAGTGCCCCCATCCCACCATCTCCTCTAGGGTCTCACTCCCATCCTAAACATCCATTTCCCCGGTTGCCTTTGTTTTCCCCAAACCCTCCAGCACAGAGAAGCCATTATCACACCCTGGTCATTCTCATTTCGTTGGTTTATTCTCAGTTATCAAGCAAGACATCAGCATATAGTTTTCATTTTTTGTTTCCTGGAAAGCCAAATGTAAAGCTCTTAATGAATCCTGATGGAAATCTTTCTTGTTCATCAGAACTGAATTTATGGCACATCATAGTGGAAAAAGATTGCCAGACTCTGTTTTGAGGGAGTCTGTGCTCCCCCACAATGCACTTCTCTGCCAGGGCTCATCATTAGTGTGTGGGCAGCACAGCATAAGCAATCAACAAGAATTTATTACATATCTAATATGTACCAGGCCCTGTATTAATAATGAGGGATACAAAGAAAGGGCCAAGAAAGAGCAGCCTCTTCCTTAAAAGAGCTTCTATTCAAACAAAGGGGGCCATATGCAAACAAGAAGCAGAGGGTGTCCCAAAAGTCTTAGTGCACTTCAAAGCTTAAAGCTTTGAGCTTCTTGTCTTCTACAAAACATAAAGTAGAGGCAATCTCAGGGGAAAGGTAATAGTGTTAAGGGAAAGAAGGAAAGGCTTCTTGCAGAAGGTGACCTAGGAGGGAGAACAGTAGAAAGAGTGTGGCTTTGAAAGTCAACAAACTGGGTGCAAATCCCAGTTCTTCCACTAATGACCCTCCATGCTGGATACATGTTGAAATCTGGACAATAGACACTCTTCATCCACTAAGTCTTTTCTGTCAGGGTGGAATTGGCTGCTTTAATTTTTTGGACTCTCTTTGCCATCACTTCCACAGGCAGGGACTGGGAATCTAGACTACCAGAATACAGGAATGCCCAAGAGGCAGAGGAATAATGTACTAGTCACAAAGCTCAGTGTCCTGTGGCTTCTGGGAACAGAAAAGCACAACCTGGAAAAGGGGAGGAAGCTGGAAATAGTGATGCAGAGAGCTGACGTTTGAGTCAGGAAGATCTGCATCAAAGTCTGGCCTCTGACACATACTGGCTGTGACACCATATCGGGATGCCTCCAGACAACTTAGTAAGATTATAATCAATCAATCACTGTGCATTTATGAAACATCTATGTGTACCAGGCAAAACACACACACACATAGACACAAACACACACAGACACAGACACAAACACACACAGACACAAACACACACACACACAAACATACACACACAGAGACACACACACACACACACACACACACACACACACACACTCTAGTCCCTCTCCTCAAAGAGTTCACATTCTGTTGGGAGAGACATATAGATGTCTATTTTCGTTAATAGAGGGGAGTTCTCTCCATGACGTCACTAGAGGGGACTTCCTCAAAATTGTCATTTGCATGTGTCATATCCTCTCCCTACCCTGACTCGGGGTCCAAAGGCCACAGATCACCTTCACCACGCCTAACGACCCCATGTACACAGTAGGTATGTGGTGAATGTTGGTAGAACTGAACTGGGTCTACACTTTGAGAGCCACTCATTCCTAGCCACAGAGAAACTCTCCAATACCATGGGAAACCTGTATAAATCCACAAATAATCAGCATGCCAGAAATAGAACCTGGGAGGGGGGTCTCTCTGAGCTCCATTCACCATGCCAGTAACTACTCTGGGAGGCCAGAAAGTTTTCCCTGTTGGGGAAAGAAGTATTTAACAAAGACCTAAAGAGCTTTACGTAAGGTCCGCAAGGTAGAGTCAAGGGTGGATGACAAATGTAAATGGACCAGCTTGATCATCTTTGGGAAGGAGGAGATTGACTTGATCAGCCCGTAGAAAGATAGACCCATAACAATAATAACAGACAAACTAGAGGAATAATAACAATGACGGCCACAATCCCTGGCATTTCCTTAGTACATTAAAGTTTACAAAGCTTCTTGTATCAATTATTCCTCTTGAACCCAAGATCAACCTTGTGAGGTAGCACTCATTTTTCCCCCATTTTATGCAAGATGAGATGGAATAGGCTCAGACGGGTTAACTGCCTTGTTCATGATCACACAGAAAATAAGTCTCTCTGACAGGATCTGAGCCCAGGGCTTTCTAACCCCAAGCCCACTAGCTTATCCACTCAATCAATGTCATTGACAGTTTGGTCAATGTAAATATTATAAAAGTTCAAAAGTTCAAAAGTAGAAGGAAGATGGTGGAGTGGCTAATGGATTAGCCTTAGTATCAGAAAGACCCGAGTTCAAATGCTACTTCAGCTGGATACTGGTTGTATGTACTAATTGCTCCCAGGCAATTCTCTCTATCTCCTCTGTCTCTCTATCTCTCTGTCTCTGTCTCTGTCTCTCTTTGCTTTTTGGAGGGGAAAGGCTGGGTAATTTGGGTTAAGTGGCTTGCCTAAGGTCACACAGCTAGTAAGTATGTCAAGTGTCTGAAGTCAAATTTGCATTCAGGTCCTCCTGACTCCAGGGTTGGTGCTCTATTCACTGAGCCACCTAGTTGCTCCTCAGGCAATTCTCCAGGTGGAAGAACACTTACAGCTTTGCTGGAGTAAAGGGAGTTTCTTAATCCTTGGTTCTCTAACCTCAAAGAAGTCAAAGTTTTATACGAATGTCTAACAAAGTAATGCTGTTTCTTTTGCTCCTCTAATGAAGAGTCGCTTGCATAGAAAATCCCTTGCTTTGCTGGAAATTTCTCATATTGTAAATTGTGTTTCACAGTCAGCTTATATTTTTTTGGCAGAGAGGGGGCATAGAAGTCCAAATTTAGGAAAAGAGACACTCCCACTAAAAAAAACCCCTCCATTGATAACTCATAGGCTTAGGGAGTTGGGTTTAGCACTAAGAGGTGAAGTGGAGTGCACCAATTCCATTCAAGCAGAACATAAACCTGGATCTTCTCTTCCTCCTCCAAGGCTAGTCCTCTGATGGCTTCACCACACTGGCCAACTGAGCTAGATTAAAAGTCTTTGCTTATCAAGTTGGGGGTGGAGAATGTTGATTATAGACTGGTTTCATTGGATAATCAAATACATTTTGGGGAAGGTCTCAGAGAAATCATTTCCCAAATGGAATGGGGAAATGGGGAGCTCTTTAGTCCAGGAATTGCTCAAGCAGCAGCTCCATGACCAATAGGACTATTGTGAGGGAGAGGCCTGAGTTCATGATCTGGGCATTTAAGGGCCCTTCCAATTCTCAGATTCGATGCTTACATGACACCATAGCTTAGAAGCTCAAGTGGACTTGTCTCTCCTACTATCAGAGGGAAGAGGGGACTTATCTAAGATCTCAGACCAAGCCAGGCTTTGGCCCTGTGTTCTCTCATCATGCCTCCCTTAAAAACAATGGATTGGGACTTGAAGAAAGCCAGAAAAGCCAGAACGTGACCAATTCATCAACCAATCCCCGTTGAGCTCCTGTTTCACCTGGTTGACGATTCCCTAGAACCTCTAGGTCTTGTTCTCAGCTAGTTCACGCCTCTCCTTGATTGATTCAGTTGAGAAGCCTGAATGACCCTTACCCTTGCAACAGAAGCATAACTTTAGAGCTGGAAGAGACCACAGAAATCAAAGCATCATGATCTGGAGCTGTAAGGGATTAAAGACGCCATCTGGTCCATACCGTCATTTTATAGATGGCGGGGAGGGGGGGCATACAGAGGGGGCATTACAGATGAGGAAACTGAGCCTTAGGGAGATTTAGTGGCTTGTCCAAAGTCATGCAAACCATAAATGTCACAGCTTAGATTCAAAACAAGATCCTCTGACTCCAAGTCCAGTGGTTTTTTGACTTCACTGTGCCATCAGAACCAAATCAGAATTCCTTGTTATCTAATCAGTAAAGCAGGAACCGTGACTGAAGGAAGATTTTCTTTAACTTGCTTCTTGGACTGCTACATGTAGGGCTGATTTTCAGCTTTAGAAATAGCTTTAAATTGTTGGCAGCCTCATGGCTCAGTTATTCAAGGGGCCTTAACTGGGCATCTCTCCTTGTTCTGTTGATTGCTGAAATGCAGCTGTGGTTAACCGCTCACACCAAGAAGAAAATGCAATTTGACATCTTCCTTTTCTGTTAACTCCCAAGGCACTTGGTTGGAATTGCTCCTTTGTGGCTTTGTACTTTTTACTAACTCTTTCAGGTTTATACAATCATTTAAAGCTCCTTAGAGGACATGTAATATGTCTCATCATCTTCTAACACATCACCCAGGGGAATTCAATGAGCATCATTTCATGAGGATGAAAGATGGGAAATTGTTGGGGTATCGAGAGAATCTTAACTTCATCAGGGTATAAACCTAAGTCTTGTGAGTGGGGGAGTTATTCTGTAGTTGTGGAAAGAGCCTTGTATGTGTCATTAGCTCGTAGTATTTATGGCCGAGAGCCATGGAACCCCACCATCTCTTTGGAATTGAAGCTGCAATGGGATGGTTGATGTGGGCATAAGCAGCTGCAGCACATTAGAAATGATGCAAAGAATGTTGACAAAGAAATACAGGAAGGAAACAGAGGATGGTCCAAGTGCATGATGGGAATGAGGGATGGGTGGTGGGAAGTCCACATTACCTTTGTAGCTGCAGAAGAAATCCCCAGAGCGTTGGACAGACATTGGATGGCCAAGTCATGGCGGGTTTTGTTGTTCATTCATGTCCAAATCATTGTGACCCTTTTTGGGGTTTTCTTGGCAAATATGTGGGAGAGGTTGGCCATTTCCTTCTCCAGTTTGTTTTACAAATAAGGAAACTGAGGCAGACAGGGTTAAGAGACTTGCCCAGTCTCTTAGCTAGGAAGTGTCTGAGGCCAGATTGAAAACAGGTCTACCACTGTTCATTGTGCCACCGCAGTGCCTGAATTTATAGGTAGATATGGACAAAAAAAATGAGATAGCTTATAGTCTGCACCATTGGAGTGAATGCTCGTGTTAATCAGGTCACCAATCCACTGGAATATTTGGCTATCTGATTGTGCCACGAAGTTGTGTCCAGGGCATTTCTGCTTGGATATGCTTTTATAAAATACAATACAACAAGTACGGGGCAGTGGAAAGAACAGTTGTCCTAGACTAAGAAATCTGAGTTCCAATCCTTCATCTCATTATTGACACTTGATTTGGGGAAAGTCATTTAACTTACCTTGGCTTTAGTTGCCTGATCTGTAAAATGGCTGAAATCAATGGCCTCTAAGGCCCCTTCTAGCTTCAGCCAATGCTTTAATGATTCTAGGGGGACAAATCTAGTAGTGTGGTGGGTTGAAAATATTCGTTTCCATCAAACCCATAATGTTTAAAACCCAGCTCTATACCATACCTCTTCCCAATCTGCTATTTACCCAGATCCCAGAGGGATGCTTCGAGGGCCTCAGGAACTCAACTTCAATGTGAGGGCATCAGAGGGATCAGAGGGGACAGATTCTACATCCTGAGTTCAATGTTCTGTGCACACTGTCTCCCATCTCTCAGCTCATGGCACATGTTTAGTGAACTGAATTACCTTTGCCCAGGATTCCCTCTCACCTCCAAGGTGGCATCTTTCTTGGGCTCTGCTCCTTCCCAAGTCACCTCCCGTGGCCACTGAAGTAAAGTTCCTGCTATTTGGGATCCACGTCCATTCTCTGTGCTTTCTAGTTCACCCATACCCCTTCCATGGAAACAACAGTAATCATAATAGCCCACACACACTTTCTCAGAACTGTGAAGGGCTGGCAAAGCAGATTTCCTTTTTTCTTCTGTTATTGAAAGCTACATTTCTACGTAACACTATAAGGTTTGCAAAGTACTTTGCCCAGCTAGAACCTTTGTTCTAGAGCTGGGCAGGATCTTGGAGGCCATTGAGTCTTTCTTATTTTATGGATGAGGAAACTGAGGCCAGGGAGACTAAATGAGTTGGCCAAGGTCATAAAGGCAGTAAGTTTCAGAACCCATGCCCTCTGACTCCCGGACCCAAGCTCTTTCCACTGCATTAGCTGCCTCAGCAATACAACTGCAGCAAGAATAGGTAGTACTTCCCAAATATTAACTATTTTATTCCCCAACAACCCTGAGAGGGAGGGGCTGTTCTCATTTTCAGATGAGGAAACTGAGGCTCAGAGGAGTCAGGTGGGGTTGTGCTGTTAGGTGTCTGAGGCAGAATTAGAACCCAGAACCCTGGAACCTAGGATTTCCAGAGCCCCAAGCCAGCGATGTCTCCCATAAACCCTGATGGTTTGGTTCCATTCACAGAAGTTGTAAGTCTTTTTAGATATCTTTTTCTCCTTCCTTCTTCAGGCCGGTCTGAGATAAATCCCAGAATATGTCACATTCCACAAGCACTGGGGAGAGAACAGGAGAACTTTCCCAGCCTCCCTCAGGCTGCCAGGCATGTTATCAAAGGTTTTGTCCTTGGACCAGAGCCAGCCCTTGCCCAGGCCTCCCTCCTCTGCCCCTGCCTTCCAGCTCGATAACCCCTCAGCCACCTGGCCTCACATACTCACCCAGACTCTTTGACCCTGTGTTGGTGGATGCTCCCTTTTCATCATCGTTTTCTCAGGAGAGCTGGGTACATTTGGCCAAAACAAAATGCAATTTTTAACAATGTTCTGTAGAACCATCAGAAACAGCAGCAATATCACAAACTTCCTTGATGCTTGGAAGTGGGGCAGCCCGCCACACCAGACCAAGTCCAGGCTTTGAGAAGGCCTCGGGCCAGAGGCAGAGGTCCCCAAAGTGGCATGTCTTACATGCCTGCGGTTGATCCATGTGTGTACCTGGCACCCAGTTAAGGCAGATCAAATTCAGTGGAAGAGGCACAGAAGTGCTCCATTCGCAGCTGACTGTAAGCTCCTTGAGGGCAGGTACTGGTTGGGGTATTCCCAGTGTCTGGCACAGGGTATGGCACAGAGCAAGTGCTTAATTAATAACTGTTAATCAACTGCTTCATCCTTTGTCTTCATATTCCCAGCATCTAGCACAGGGGCTGGTGCCGAGCGGCTGTGTAATGAGGATTTGAGGGTTTGAGGAACTTTGTTGCATTGGGTTGAATGCAGGGTGGAAGAGAGAGAAACCAGTGCCTATTGAGGTCAATGTGATATGAGAGGGGGCTGGGAAAGGATGTTGAACTCTTACAGATGTAAGGGATTATCTGTGTTGGTTCTAGAGACGCTTGGGCAGACACATCACCAAGGCAGAGAACGCCTCGACTATAGCAAGACGTGCATGAGAAACGACCCGTCACATCCCAGAGCTTGTTTGAAGCTCTACAGACAGTTCAAACCGCCTTCCTCTGGGTGGGAAAGTCTTTTCTCCTGATTTGAGTTGTGATCTCATCTCCCAGCTGAAGGCCTTAGTCACTCCTAATCTCTAGAAGTTTTCTGAGTTCTGTTTGCTGCTTGGTCCTGATAAATACGTTTGGTCTCCATCCACGGTCAGTGGTGATCTTTTGTGTAACTGGTGTTGAGTGGAGAGAGGTGTTACTTTGAATTGAACGCATAGATATTCAGTGTGGGGGAAAAAGTAAACAAACATTGCCTACCCCATGCCAGGCAGTGTCCTAAAAGCCTCTGGGGTCAAAGCTGAGGTTTTCAACCATACTAACACACAAAGAACCACACAGGCAGGGAACGAGGAATTCGTACCTTGAGATGAGAGACTTCGGGGGATACACATATTTTGAAGAAAGAGAAAGCACAAGCTACAAAACCAAATACAACAAGCATAGGTTCAATTTAATTCAGTTCAACAAGCATTTATTAAGCACCTATTATATACCAAGCAAGCATGCTGTGAGGCACTGTACATAATGACAAAGATGCAAAGACAAAAATAAATTGGTCTCTGACCTCAGAAGCCTATGATCTATGGAGGGGAGTGTGTGTGTGTGTGTGTGTGTGTGTGTGTGTGTGAGAGAGAGAGAGAGAGAGGGAGGGAGGGAGGGAGAGAGAAAGAGGGGGAGAGAGAGAGAGAGAAAGAGAGAGAGAGAGAGAGAGAGAGAGAGAGAGAGAGAGAGAGAGTCAGACCTCTGTTTTAGGGAACCAATTTGTCAGCTGAGTGCTGGAAGGACTGGAGTGGGCAGAGACTTGAGACAAGGAGGACTGGAAGACCATCACAACAGTCCAGGTGTGAGGGGGTGATAGTGAACACCAGGAATTCATTATCTTCTCTGTGGCACCCACCTTCTCCTCCCAGCTCCCCTATTTCTGTCCAGGGTGCTGCTCTCTTTCTAATCACCCCAGTTCACCACCTTAGAGTCATCCTCAGCTCTTCCTTGACTCTTATCATATTCAATACCCCATATTCAATCAGATGTAAAATATGTTGGTTCTATTACCCCCAAATCTCTCCACCCCCATGCCCTTCTCTCCCCTTACATGATCACCATAATTGAGTCCTTTGTTGTTTCTTCACTGGACAATAGCCTTACAATAGACTTCAATTGCCTTCTGTGGCTCCAGCCTTTCCAATCCATCTTCCACACACTTGATATTCCTAAGGCAGAGTCTGACCATGTCATTTCCCTTCTCAAAAAATTCCAGTGGCTCCCTATTACCTCCATGATAAAATGCAGATTCTTCCCTTTGGTTTTTGAGCCCTTTCTCAGTATGCCTCCAGCTTTATCTTTCTAGGATCATTATATATTACTCCCTGTCTGGTCCTCTACAACCCAACCAAACTGGTCCTCTTACTACTCCCACACAAGTCATTCCATCTCTTGGCTCCTTGTTTGTAGAGTCTATCATTCCTGGAATATTCTCCCTTCTGACTTAGAAACCTTTGTTGTTTAATTGTTTCAGTCATGTCTGATTCTTTGTGACCCCATTAGGGGTTTTCTTAGCAGAGATCCTAGAGTGGTTTGCCATTTCCTTCTACAGCTCATTTTACAAATGAGGAAACTGAGGCAAACAGGGTTAAGTGACTTGCCCAGAGTCACACAGCTAGTAAATGTCTGAGGCAGGATTTGAATTCTAGAAGATGTGTCTTCCTGACTCCAGGTCCAGCACTCCATCCTACAATCCCTATCTCCTTCCTGAGATCAATTCAGTGACTGCCTCCTACAGGAAGTCTTTCTTGATTCCCTCCTCTTTCCCTCCTCTGCTATTATCTTCCCTTCTAAAGTGTATTTTTAAAAATTATTCTGTATATTTTGTATCATATGCATCCTGTATTCACGTATTTATTTTGTATCTGTCTATATTTTGTATCATATGTGTGCAGTTCTCCCAGTTGACGATAAGCTCTTTGAGGACAAGGGCTATTTCCTCTTTGAGTTTGTTTCCCCAGCACTTACGTGGTGCTGAGAATATGGTATACATTTAAGCCATGCCTGTGTACAGCAGAATCCATTAAAGGAATTGCTAAAACTTCCATCTTCTTCCTTCTGTGACTTCTCTCAATCTCTCTAGACTCCAGCAAATTCAATAGAGAGATAAACATCATGGCATGACTAAAAACCAGAGGTGAGAGAGAGTAGAAGAAACATGTCAATGCATGACCTCGCAAAGCTCAAGGCAAGGGTTTGCGTGGAACAAAGACAATTCTGCAGACCTTAGAAAGCTTCTGCATTTATGTCCGGTTTGCAAAGTGGATCTAGCATTGCTTACCAGAAAAATGCTGCCCATTTCTTAACTAGACCCTCTTTGCAATTCTTGCAGAGATGAGTTGATTTTCCCTACTTGGATTGCAAACCAAGTTGTAATTACTTCCATTAAAGCCTCATCTCTAAGTTGCACCCCAGTGCTAGGAAACAGCAGACACACTTATTTGCATGTTATCCTTTTAAAAATCACATTTGCTAAACTGCACCTTGCAAACAACTTTTTTTTCTGATTTGCTTTTGCCTGAAAAATAAGACAAATATTTGAACTGATCCATATGAGCCCCTAAGAAAATGAACCAGAGAAGAAAATGACAAAGGACTCCAGTATCTTTGCCAAGAAAACCCCCAAAGGCATCACAGAGTCAGAAACAGAAAATAGAAAATGTTATGATTTTGTAGAATCCCTTCTTTCCTTCTCTTCTCTGTCTCTATTAACAGCAAACCGATGATACGTGCATCATGAACCTGTGAGTACAAGACACTGAGGGCAACGTAAATAAGGCGGACTTAGCACCTGTCCTGAGGGAGCTCTCAATCCAGCAAGGCAGATGGAGCCTGAGATACAATGCCTGTGATAAAACAACGTGCCTGAGTTCTTGCATAGTGGAAGTGCCACCTAGAGACAGACAAGGAGAGAGATGACTTCTGGACCCTGGGGGGGAAGGGCAGGGTCAGTGACTACACAGTTCCATGAGGAATCAATCAATCAATCCATCAGACAATCACCAAGCATTGCTTAAGCTCTTACTGTGTGCTTAGAATTGAACTGATCCCTAGAGCTCTAAAGATAGAACTGAAACTCCCTTTGCGCTTTCTAATGGGGCAGACATGTATACACAGAGATATACAATAATAGCCAGAGATGACCATGAAGTGATGAGAATTCTGCTGTAAAAAGGGTTTCATGCAAGGCCCCAACTTTGACTTGAGATATTTCTTGGCCTTTTTGGAGACTTGGTTCGCATTTCAACAGATTCCCAAAGACCCTTTCTGCTTACCTCTAAATAGCCATGAGTGTGGTGCAGGATCCTATGAGATTCTCTGAGTATTCATGGTTTTCTAATTTGTAACAGTGATCATTGAATGCCTTGCCCTTTAAAATGAAGAAAGCTCAAAGTCTGTCTCCCACCTTTCAGTCTCCCACATCCCCCACCACTTCTCACCTTTCCTCAAGGTGCCAACTCATTCAGTGAGTGGGATATCATGCCAGTCTTTTCCATTGGTTTCTTTTGTCTCTACCGTTGTTTGTGGTTGTTTTTTGCATTAAAGATCCAATTACATAAACATTGAGTATCAATGGGTGTTAATGTGATGGCTCAGGAAGCGCATAAGAATTTGTCCCATTGAAATAAATGGTAGTTAGGTTTTTAATTTAGAAGGATTCTCCTTCAGTGGGAGAAACCCACTCACAGGGAGTAGAAGAGGGACTGTGTGCTGTGACCAGCACAGAAATGTGGCCTAGCAACCAGCTGAATAAAAAGAGGGAGAGAGGGAGAAAGAGAGAGAGAGAGAGAGAGACAGACAGACAGACAGACAGACAGAGATGTATTTGATAGTCTATTTATTACAGAACCATTTCATACAGAGCCATACTACAAGACAATCACAGGATTTATATACCTTAGAGCAGAGACTCTGAGTACATTGAAATGCCAGGACCCTTCTTTAGTCCTGACCACTCCCTACCCAGCCCAAGGCTAATTATTCAGAGACTTCTTCCTCAGGACCTTTCCCAGAGATACAAACAAAGCAGGGAATCATTTGCTAATTGACTGTCAGAAACGACTTTAGATGTTCCTAGAGCCAATGAAAGCATCCACCCAACAAGATATATTCTTTCTGCATATCTGCCTCATAGAAGAGGGCGGGGCATGAAAGTCTGGTCTACAGCTACCGCGTACAAAAGAATGATTGTATACAAAACTTAATGCAAAGCAGACGTAAGGTTTCATTGGAGGAAAAGATACAGATGGGTTAGAGAGGGGAGCTTAAGGTAGTAGGAGGGAGTGGAGTAGAACTGAATATTTAGAAGCTGGAGTGTGGGCAATAGCAGACAACTCTGACGGAGGTATAGAGAACCAGGCAGAGCAGGGAAAGAGAGACCAGAGTGGGGGAGAGCAGTTAGTGGCATCATCTGGTTGTAGGGTCATGATGGCCTACACTAGGGCGCTGAGTTGAAAGTAAGGACAGATGCAGGAGAGTGGTGGGAAACAGAAGCGGGACGTGGTCACTCACTTGATATCAGACTAACCAAGAATGAGGATACCTAAGGTAACTTCAAGGTTCCGAGTCATGTTGACTAGAAGAATGATGACGTTAAGTATTTGATATAGGAAATTAGTTTTGTTTCGTTTTTTTCCACAGATGGACTTGAGTTAGAACATGCTGAATGTGAGACGCTTTCAGAAGCCCATGCCCAACCACCACTGCCCATCTGGACAGCCAGCCCCGAAAGGCTCACCAAGCACTTCCCTCTCCCTGTGGCCTGACTAGGGATTGTTGAGTTGAGATGCCCAGACAGGTTGAATGAATGACTCTGCTCCTAAGTGCCAGAGTTTGAATTTGAAATGAGATGTTTTCTGGCTCTAATTCCACACTCCTTCTGCTGTCTCATATAGGCTCAAGCCCAGAGCATAAGGGGAAAGAGAAAAAGCCAACTTTCTCAGGGCTCTTAGTGCAGCGTATGTGCACTTGTGACCCCTGAGCAGAGTTAAACTAGAGAACGGACCTGCTTGTATGATATGGAGGATTTAATTGATTCATCCAGGCAGAAGACTTTGCCCAAGCTGGAGCCAGGCTCTCAGCCTGTGCAGGCCTCATTGCTCTCACCATTGCCTTGTCTTTTTTACTCTCTATAGAGCAGATCCCTGTACACAAGAAATACCTGATAAAGGCTGTTCCACCCATTGGCTGGTAGCTGGCGGCATGGCCAATGCAGCACCTGACTTGAAGTAAGGAAAGATCTAGGTTCAAATCCTGCCTTAGATATGTAATAGCTGTGTGACCCTAGGCAAGTCACTTTACTTCTCCCAATCTCGATTTTTTGATCTGTAAAATGGGGACAATAGTGCGAGCCTCACAGATTTGCTGTGAGGACAGAATGAGTTAAGATATGCAAAGTGCTCTGCACATCTTAAAGGTCTGTTACATGTTATTGTTCAGTCATTTGTTGTGACCCTGTAGACCTCTGTCCAGGGGAGTTTCTTGGCAAAGATATGGGAGGGGTTTGCTGTTTCCTTCTCCAAGCGCAAACAGAGATTAAGTGACTTGCCCAGGTCCCACAGTTAGGAATTTTCTGAGGCTAGACTTGAACTCAGGTCTTGCTGACTCCAAGCCCAGTGCTCCACCCACTGCACCATCTGCCTGCCTCAGAAAGTGCTATATAAATGCTAACCGTTGCTGTTGTTTTTATGATTATTTGTTCAGAACTATAAATGTTATGTAGGCTCATCCTTTTAGAGACAGAAGAAACCACCCATTTTGCAGATAAGAAAACTGAGGCCCAGGGAGATATTTATTTCCATGTTATACAGTAATTATTAGGCATCTTAAAGACAGCTTCTCACCTATTGGCGTGCCACAAACTCTGTCATATGCGAGTCACTCTAGCTCAAAAATCTTCCGTGACTCCTAATTGCTCTCGGAGTAGGGGAAAGAGGAAGAGCATAAACTTTTATATAGTACTGCTATCTATGTGCCAAGCATTGTGCTAAGGGCTTTAAAGAATATCTCATCTGATTCTCACAACAACCCTGCAAGGGAGATGTTGTTATTATTATCACCGTTTGACAGGTGGGGAAACTGAGGCAAACATAGGTTTAGTGACTAACCCAGGGTCACACAGCTAGTAAGTAGCTGAGATCAGATTTGAACTCAGTCTTCCTGCCTCCAGGTCCAGCACTCTCTTTATTGGACCACCTGGCTGCCCTCCCAGGCATACATGGTCATTTGCAGTCTGGTGCCTTTCTCTTAAACCTCTGGCCAAACTGGCTCTTCATATGGGCCCCTTTTACTTATGTAATAGATAAGTTCCAAACAGATGTATGATATAACATGATATTGAGATCTGAGGAGAGTACTTCTCAGCAAGTATAGCATCTCATTCCTGGAACCAAAAGAAAGTTCTCATATTTGGCTTTATGAAGCATTCTTCCAATTCAATTTGAGCTTTCTTCCCTTCCTTTTCGCTTTTATCCCTGCTGCCTCCCCTCTTTCCAGCCATGCCCCCTTAACCTGATGGAAACTGGGCTGTGATCAGAGTGAAGCATGAGGCTATTAGGCCTCTTCATGGTGCCTGGAGGCCAGGACACACAAAACCTTGTCTGGACCTCAGAGTCAGCATCATTAAGCTTTCTGCCCTTAAACTCAGGGTCAAATTGTCTTCTGAGCCATTAGAGAATCATAGATTCAGAGCTGGAAGGAATCTTACTTAGTAGACACCTGCCTAGTCCAGTGGGCTCATTTCACAGAAGACAAAATGTGACCCAGGGAAGTTGTATACCCAGCTCCCACAGCCACTCTGTGACAGGCAGGACTCCAGGTCCAGTCCTTTCCACTGCACTACAATCCCTAGTCCTGAATGTTTGCCTCTGGGAGAAACAGCCAGCACCAGAAACAGCTCTGGAAATCACAAGCAGGAGGGCAATGTCCTTCCTTGGAAGCCCTGCAGTTGCTCAAGCATATTCTCTCAGTTCCCACCTAATACTAAGCATAGTTCGAGAGAATTAGCATCATTGATAGTCACCTACCAGGTGGAGGATCTCTGATTTCATCAGTGCAGGGAATTCCCAGCAGCAAACTCCCCTGTTCTAAAGTGCACCATAAAGTCACAAGGCTAGGACACAGCAGAAGCAGGATTTGAACCCTAGCTCTGCCCAGCTCCAAGCCCATTGCTGTCCTATTCATTACCACTGCTCTTAGAATGTTTCTTACATGGTTAACTTACAAACTAAGAACATTTCCCCAACTGCTCTGTCAGTGGCTTGGAGAAATCAAGCTTGGTGGCTTTGAATGAAACCAGCCAAGAACTTTCTTCTCTCTTCAGCTCACTTCATAATGTTTACCTTTTCTGAAAAGAGAGATTTGGTGTCACTTTATCAGAGACTCACAAGTTATCCTTCCTGAGACTGAAATCTGATCCACCCTTGGAGCCCCAGCTCTGATGTGGTCTCTGCTATAATTGTCTTCCTTATCAGCAGGTCATCTCTGGGACCATCCAATGCCCTCTGAAAAGGCAGCATTATTTCAAGCCACAGAGGAGAGGCGATGCAAAGCCTGTCCCTCATGTCATCCTTTAGGTGTGCAAAGCACTTGGTATCCATCATAAATTCATAGAACCACAGGACTGGAGAGCTAGGAGGGACCTCAGGGGCCACTTAGTCCAACTGAAACATGAAAGAGATCGCCAACATAACATATACATCATCTTTGTAAAAATTTAGTTTTTTTTACATTTTGAGTTCCAAATTCTCTGCCTCACTCACTCATTGAGAAGGCTAGCAATAGGATATCAATTATACATATGAAGTCACCCAAAACATATTTCCATATTAGCCAACACCTATGTCATCTTGCATGTTCTTTGGACAATACTGTGAGCCAGTTAGTACGAATAACATCTCATTCTGGCAAATGGAGAAATAGTAGCTCAGAGAAGGTCAATGATTTGTCTACTGGCACATAGCTAGGGCGTACCAGAGGGGAGGAGGAAGCTCATTCCAGGCAGAAAGCAGGCTGTGCAGTTGGACCCAGTATTCTGGGGAATTCCAGGAGTCTCTGTACACACACACACCACACACACACACACACACACACACACACACACACACACACACAGAGAGAGAGAGAGAGAGAGAGAGAGAGAGAGAGAGAGTTTAACTTGATAATCTTGGCTTTAGATACAAGTAAAAATTAGGACTAATGTTGGGAAAATTTTCCTAAAATTTAAAAGAGACACTTGAAATCCTGAGGGAGGGCCTCCTTATTCCCTAAGAGCTGTTGAGAAAATTGAATATCTTCATGGAGAAAAAATGAGTTCAGAGCCATACCTCACACAGCATCCTCTCCCTGGACTGGTTATCTAAACTAGACTTCGGTTTGTCCATAAGTCTCTCCCCCCACCATCAGTTATCTAAACATCTCCCAAGTGGAAAAAAAAAACTCAAAAATTCCAAAAGATGAAGGAACATCATTTTTATTTGAGAGGAAAAATGAGGAAACTGAGGCTCCAAGTACTCCAGTGATTTTTCCTTGGTCTCATAGCTAGTAAACAGTGAAGTTAGCAAGTACTAAATTAAGATACAGCCTCAAATCCAGGAAGACTTGGTTTCTATCCCTCTAATGGCTCCAGGTGGTTTTCAATGACTTTAAGCTTCAGAGAAGGTGCTGATCTGCATTGGTAGAGGCAGCTTCCTCTCCTGGGAGTTCCTGTAACCAATTTATTTTGCTTTTTGTCTCAGCTGTGGAGAGCAGGGAAGGAAGAAACTGTGCTGACTTCACCAAGTTCTGGAATACTAAAGAGACTCCTAAATGAAATTAGTAACCACTTAAAAGGTTTCAACCTAACTATCCAAACCAGGAAAACTAAATGGATGAAAACTGAATTGTTGTTATTTTCCAGGTTAAGATTGGTGGGTTGGTGTCTGCATGTGGATGTAGCCATCTTGTCCATATAGCTGACTATCATTTCATATGTCTTGAGCATATACTGCAGGTGGATAATGAACTGAGTTTAGGATTGACTAGAAGAAGAAGGAAGCCCATGAGACTGTTTTTGGGAGTTGGTCAGTGCTTTTAAGGCCCCCAGGCTTCTTCTCAGTCCTCAATAATATGCATTTATTGAATGTGTATCACATGCTAGGCATTGTGCTATGTATGCATTGGGAATACAAAGAAAGGCAAAAACAAAAGAAAAGAGTTGGGAACAAGGGGCATCTAACACTGACATTCTTCCATTGATGCTCTGTGTCTATGGGTCATGGGAAGCCACATTATCCAAAAAATTAAAATTGAACAAGACTTGGTTTGAATCTAGACTCGAATACTCATTATTGATGTGACACTTGGCAAATCATTTGAACTTCCTAAGGTTTTGTTTCTTCATCTGCAAATGAGGGCATTGGGCTAGATGACCTCTGAGGACCCTCTCTCATTTAGATCTATGGTCCCTTGCTTCTAAAGGGTAGTAGTGGCCATGATATACTACAATGTATCATTGAAGTAAAATCAGAGCTTGTCAGTAGAAAGATGTTTGACTGGGAAAAGGTGGGCTGGTCGCGTACTGAGGGTACAGATGGGATAACAGGTAGCTAACCCGTATCCTCCAAGGGATGATGAAGAAGACACCACTGTATAAATTGTTTTCTTTTTTCTTTTTTTCAATTCATTTCACTTCTTTTCTTTTTTGGTGGGGCTGGAGGTAAGGATGTGAGCAAGAGTTTCCTACGATGAAAAAAGCATGAATGGGTCAAAATCTGTCCTTTTATAGGGAGTTCCCACATTGATGGAAATCCAAGAACTGCTGAAAAAAGAGGAAGTGAAGAGATTTGTCAGCATAAAACACTTGGAACAGATTATTGGAGAAAAACTCAATGGATTGGGTTTTTCAAAGAAAAAAACATTTTGCAAAACAAAAAGTAATATCTACAAAATAAAAAGAAACAGATTGGGAAAATATTTATGGTAAATAGCAAATGAAGGTCTCATCATTATGGTCACAAAAGGGTTAGAGCTTGCTGAAGAACATAAACAAAAGTGAGGTGGAGGGTGTTCCACAGTAGATGGGTGTCTATAGTTTAAAAAGCAACCTTTCTACCCTTCATTGTCACTAGCAAAAATAGAAAGGTGACAAGACTGTGACTCTTACCACAAGGAGGGTAAGACGGTGACCAGAAGGGAATCAGGAATGTGCTCTCCATAGCTCAAGTTGAACATGTATAGGACTTGGCCATTGGGTGATAATAGTATTGTAATCACAGTAAATAGTGACAGAGGATTGAGTGACATTTGGGCAGAGGAAAGAAGGGAAAAGGAATGCCTGTGTGCATCATGGAGAAAGGAGGAAGAAGGAAGTACCCTTAATCAATAGGAAATCTTTTCTGTTTTAGGTTGGAAGGGATGGGGAACTATAGCCAAGTTGTGGCCTGCTGACCTGCTCCTTGGAGCTACTAGTGGTAGTAATGGGGGCAAATTCTACCTTTAAATAATTTTAGCTTTCCTTGACATTTTTCTCAAGTGAGAAAAGCCACAATGGAGGGAAAGATGGGAGAAATTCAGACACTAAGACTTTATAAGGAATTGATATATGTGTGTATGTATGTATTTCCCAATGCTATATACTTTTTTATTTTTATTGGTGACTTAGAAAGGTAGGTAGCATCCTTATCCAATTTACAAATGACACATGGGATGGTTGTAATGGGAATGGGAATTTGAAGATCTTCTCTGTCCCTTAATAGATGTAGGGAGTTGTTTGAAGACCTCTCCTGCTTTGAAAGTAAACTCTGCCACCTAATAGGCTGAATGTAATCACATGGAGCCTGGGATGGAGGGAATTTGTTAAAGGGAAACAGAGTCCACAGGAAGCTGGTCAGAGCTAGCGAGATGGTGGTGGAGAGAGGAGGACCTCAGGCAAGGAATCAGATAGGCCTGTGAGTAGATATTGATCTTGTATTGGTTTGTGGGAAGGTTGAAGGATGTTGTGGCTCTTGGCATTATTATGGCTTCTGAATATCTTTGGTACTATGATGGAACTGGCTTACTGTTTTTGAGATTCAGTTTTCTGGTGTCTAAATAAATGCTTCAGTTCTATCCTCTATCTGGAGAGTTTGGTATATTTTGTGGTTGAACGTCATGCAATACTTACAGTCACAGTCTTTATCGTGAACGTGGGTGCTGTAAATATTGCATTGGTGCTACAATGGTCAACACATTGGATGACACAGCTAGGATCTAAAAAGGTTTTGCAGGCTAGATCTTTAGACTGAATCTACTAAGAATAATTTTAATAGGAACAAATATAAATGTCTTATACATGAGTTAAAGAAATAAACTTCAGGGACTTTCACTTTTTACTTTGTACTCCAGTAGCTAACAGAGTGCCAGCACACAGAAGGAACTAAATAAATGTTTGTTGATCAATAAAGTATAAATTTAACAGGCACATATTAAGGATATGCAATATGCCAGGCTCTGAGCTAAGTACCTGAGATGCAAAGAAAGGTGAAAAATCACTATCTTCAAGGAGTTCACATTCTAATTCTTAATTCTAAGTATAATTTATAAGTTTGGAGAGGCATGGTCAGTCAGCAATTTTTCTGAAAAAAAATCTGCCTGTGTTAGTGGACAGAACTTAAATGAGTCAGCAGTGTGATATGGAAATCAGACAAGCTTATATGATCTTGGGCTGCATTGAAAGAGGGAGAGAGCTTCTAGGAATAATGACATGATGGTCATACTGTGCTCTCTCTGACCTGGTTAGACCATCTCTGGATACAATAATTTGTGAAAAACATGGATGAGCTGGACAGTGTTGTAAAGCCAAGCACTAGCAGCTTTCCAGAAGAATCCTGCTGTGAACAGCTTTCAAGGTTCTGATTACACAGTATAGTGAATACTCTATTTAATAACAAATCAAAGCAAAAAATTCGCAGAAAATCAAGGTACAGCATTCACAATATTACAACTTATCACAGAAAATCAAAATATAGTATTCACAACAACTTATCACTAAGATGGCCACATAGTTTTCACCAAGTGGTCACAAAGTTTTGAACAAACAACAATCATCTCAATCATTCAGTCATCCCTAAGGAAGTTTGCCTCCTTAAAGGACACCAAGTACAATAGTCAAAGTTCTCCATTCATGGGGCACACTAAATTAACTCAATCAGTCACCTATTCAGTCATCAATCACTATTGAATCATCAGAAAATGCACAAGCCCTAGGTCACTAGTAAATTATAATTTCTCAGTCAGTACACAGTATCCAAGTAAAGTCTTCTTTCAGCTTGACCCAGGGTGGTTTCTCAGGTTCCATGGATCCCGTTCCATAGTCCCAGATCCTACCTGGATTCACCAAACTGTCACCTGGGTTCAAAGGCAGACAACTCTCAGGTCCTTGTCCAGCTCTCTGTGCAGTTCCTGTTCCACATTGGAGCTCACAGTGTCTAGTTCATCTCAAATCCTTCACAATCTCTGTTTCTGGGAAGACAAGGCTTAACAAAGCCACCAACAGGTTCATGCGAAGTACCAGCATCATAGTCATGCTTCCTCAGTCTTCAGCAGCTCTGGCTGGCCCACAAAATTCCTCAAAAGCCTCAGCAGCTCCAGCTGACCCTCAGCTCTGACTGGCTCTCAGAAATCCTCAGCAGCTCTGGCTGGCCCTCAGACTCAGCAGAATTTTCAGCTGGTTCCCAGAATCAAAAATCACTTCATCCAGGTTCTCCAAATAAAAATCATTCTCTCCAGCCTAGGTCCTTCCTCTTCAGCCTCTTCAGCATCAGCTGCTTCTGTCCACAAAGCTTACTCAAGGTCTGACTTCTCCAGCCAGGGTCTTTCCTTATATACAGACAGCATTAGCTTCCTGTTTCAGCCAACCCCTTCCTGTTACATCAGGGATCTTGTTACAACAGGGATTCATACCTCCTGTTTCTTTAACAGAGGCTTGATTAATTACTAAGTGCTAAGTACCTGTTACCTTTGCCAATACAAAGGGATCTTCAAATTCAAGTTACATTACCATTAAAGTGTCCAGAGGAAAGCAAACACAATGATGAAAGCATTCCATCCACATCATTTGAGAACCAATAGAAGAAACTGGGGATGTTTCCTTAAGAGAAGAGAAGACTCTTGGGGGAACTTGATAGCAATCTTCAAGTATCTAAATGGTTGATATGTATGAGAGAGATTCAATGTGTTTTCAGCCTCAGAAGGCGAAACAAGGAATAAAGTGGAGAAGTCAAAAATAGGTAAATTTAGAGTAAGTGGAAGGAAAAAAATCTTCCTAAAATGTGTCCAATCCCCAAAAGGAATGGGCTGCTTCAGGAGACAGTGGATTCCCATTCACCTGAGGTCCTCAAGCAGACATACATGACCATTTATAGGGTACTCTGTAGATGAAATTATTTGAGTAGAATCAATCAAATTAGACAGCCACTGAGCTCCTTTTCAACTTGGACTTTCTGAGAAATCATCAAAAGATATCAATAGTCAATTTTTCAAAGAAAATATAAGTTCTTAATAACTACATGAAATAATGTTCTGAATCCTTAAATCCTCAAAAAAAAAGATAAATCATACAACCTTAAGATATTACTTTAAAATCTACCTTTAGGAGATATCACTAACCATTCTCTGTTGACTTATTCAGTGATAAAAATCACTGGATTAAAACTAACAGGACCTTTTTTATAGGAACTAAAACATCAAATAGAACAAATGCAATATTTATTAACCCATCATCTTGGAAATGCCACCATTCTATATTTTAGATAACTAGGAAAAATATTTCCCTCCTGGACCACTGCTTTGTTGTGGTGGAAGGACTTGCATAGCCCAGTGGAACTAGGAACTAAGCCATGAAGGGGTACCCAAGACAGAAAAGGCATTGTAGAGGGTTCTGACAAAACGTGATCCACTGGAAAAGGAAAAGACCAACTACTCCAGTATCTTTGCCAAGAAAGTCCTACAGACAGTATTAAAATGATCAAAGAAATGACACCAGAAGATGAGCCCCTCAGGTTGGAAGGTTTCCAACATGCTACTGGGGAAGAGCAGAGAATAGCTTCAATGCTAATGAGGCAGCTGGGCTGAAGTCGAAAGGAAACTCAGCTGTGGACGTGTCTGGTGATGAAAGGAAAATCTGGTGCTATAAAGATCAATACTGCACAGGAACCCAGAATGTAAGACCTATAAACGAAGGTCACCTGGATGTGATCAGACAGGAGAGGAAAAGATTAAACACCAACATGTTGGGAGTCCGTGAACTTAAATGTTTGAAAATGGGAGAATTTAATTCAGATGATCATCACACTCACTGCTGTGGCCAAGAGTCCCTTAAAGAAATGGTGGAGCCCTCAGAATCACTAAGAGCAATGCTGGGGTATTCTGTCAAAAATGACGGAATGAAGTCTTTTCAAATCAAGGCAAAGCAGCATCACAACAATACAAATCTTTGCCCTAACTACTGATGGCAAAGAGGCCAAGGTTGCTCAATTCCATGAAGACCTACAGCATCTAGAAATAACACCCCAAAAATGTCACATTCATCATAGGAGATTAGTGTGCTAAAGTAGGAAATCAAAAGATAATTGGAATCAATAGACAAATTCAGCCTTGAAGTACAAAATGAAGCAGGACAGAGACTAACAGAGTTTTGTCAAGATAACTCGCTGGCCAGAGCAAACACTCTTTTTCAACAACTCTAAAGGTGACTCTATATATGGACATCATTGTCTGGTCAATAAAGAAATCAAGTTTCTTTGTCAAAGGTGGATAAGCTCTATACAGTCAGTTAAAATAAGACTTGGAGCTGACTATGGCTCAAATCAAGAGCTTCTTATCGCAATATTCACTTAAATTGAAGAAAGTAGGGAATCAAGCTCTGTAGGTATGACCTAAATAACATCTTTTATGAATATGAAGTGGAGGGGATGAATAGATTTAGGGGATTAGATCTGGTAGATAGAGCCTGAAGAACTATGAACAGAGGTTCACAATATTGAACCAGGAGGCACCAACAAAAAACATTCTGAAGAATAAGACAAGAATGAAAGCAAAATGGCTACCTCATGAAGCTTTACAAATAACTGAGGAAAGAAGGAAAGTGAAAGGCAAAGGAGAAGGAGAAAGATATACCCATCTGAATGCAGAATTCCAGAGAATAGCAAGGGGAAATAAGAAGGTTGTTGTTTTGTTGTGGCTGTTGTTTTTAAAACAAACAATTCAAAGAAATAGAAGAAAATAATAGAATGACAAAGACAAGAGACTTCTTCAAGAAACTTAGAGGTATGTCGGGGAAAATTGCATGCAAAACTGTGCATATTAAAACACAAAAGTGGTAGGGACTTAACATAACGAAAAGAGATTAAGAAAAGTTGCCAAGAATATGCAAAAGAACTATTACAAGAAAGATCTTAACATCACCAATAACCAAAACATTGCGGTTACTATATAGGGCCAGACACCCTGGAGAATGAAGTTAATCGGGCCTTAGGAAGCATTGTTAGCAATAAGGCTAATGGAAATGAGCTATTTAAAATGCTAAAAGATTGTGTTATTAAAGTGCTCATTAGGCCAACAAATTTAGAAAACTCAACCACGACCACTGAATTGGAAAAGGTCAGTTTAGATCTCAATCCTAAAGAAGAATAATGCCAATAAATGTTCAAATTACTGAACAATTGCCCTCATTTCACGCACCAGTAAGGTTATGCTTAAGATTCTGCAAGCTAGACTTCAGGAATGTGTGAACTGATAATTACCAGAAGAGAAGGCTGGTTTTCAAAAAGGCAGAGGAGCTAGAGACCAAATTGCCAGCATTCCTTGGATTATGGAGAAAGCAAGGGAGTTCCAGAAAAAAAAAAAAAACATCTACTTTTGCTTCATTAACTACATCAAAGTTTTTGATTGTGTGGATAACAGCCAAAGGTAGCAAGTCCCCAAAGAGACAGGAGGATCAGATTATTTTGTCTACTGAAGAACCTGTATACAGGCCAAAAGCAACAATTAGAACTGAACATGGAACAACCCATTGGTTTAAGGCTGTCAAAAGAGTAAACAAGGGTGTATATTGTCACCTTATTTTTTTAAATTTATGTGCAGAGTACCTCATGCAAAATACCAGGCTGGATGAATCAAAAGTTGGACATAAGGTTGCTGAGAGAAATATCAACAATCTCAGCTATGCAGACAATACCACTCTGATGGCAGAAAGTGAAGAATTAAGAAGCTGCTTGATCAAAGTGAAAGAGAAGAGTATAAAATCTGGTTTGAAGTTTAACATAAAAAAAAAACTCAGATCTTGGCAACTGGTTCCATCCCTTTCTGGCAAATGGAGGGAGAAGAAATGGAAGCAGTGTCAGATTTTACATTCTTGGGCTCAAAGATCACAGCAGATGGCCATGCAAGTCATGAAATTAAAAAGATGCTTGCTTCTTGAAAGGAAAGCTCTGAAAATCTGGACACCATACTAAAAAGCAGAAAGATCACCTTGCTGACAAAAGTCCATATAGTCAAAGCTATGGTTTTTCCAGTAGCAATGTATGGCTGTGAGAGTTGGGCTATAAAAATGGCTGAGCATCTCAGAGGATCAACAATTTCAAATTATGGTGCTGGAGAAGATTTGAAAGTCCTGTGGGCAACAAGGAAACCAAATCTGTAAATACTTAAACAAATTAATTTAAACTGTTTAATGGAAAGTCGAATACCAAAGCTGAAGCTTAGATATTTTGGACACATGATGAAAAGACAGGACTATTTTGAAAAGCCCCTGATGTTGGGAAAGATTGAAGGCAAAAGGAGAAGGGGATGGCAGAGGTTGAGATGGATGGAGAGTGTCATGGAAGCCATGAATATGAACTTGGACAGATGTCAGGAGATAATGGAGACTATGTGTCCCTGGCGTGCTATGGTCCATGGGATCATGAAAGGTCAGACATGACTGAATCACTGAACAACAGTAAAAATGTTAATAATAATAGAATAGTTGAAATGGTCTCCTTTTAAAAGATTCTTAAAGCAATATATTCCCTTTAATAATTACAGTTCAGTAATTATTACCTACTAAGTGATCTAGTCTACCAGGACGTATATTCTAGGCAGGCAAAGAAGATGGACAATCAGCTTTGTCTGAAATAGAACAACAAGAAGAAAATAGAACAAACTCTATCCAAAAAAAAAAACCCCAGCTCCACATTTTAGATGTTTGCAAACTCTCTCTTAAAGATTTTCATTTTAACTCCAGTATTATTTTGGAGATGCTATAAGACTGTATATGATGGAATACTGTTTCCAAAAAATCAAAATTATGGGCCACCCAATGGACAATGGAGAAGTATAGAGGTAAGTAGGCTATAGAAGAGGATTCACAGTGATTTAAATGCAAGAAGTTTTGTAAAAATTATCATTCAGGAAACAGATGATGAGAGAAAGATCCTGGGGCCATGTATCTAGCAAGAGTGAGGGTCATAAGTAGATAATTTATGCAGTATAATGGCACACACAAGATTCAATTCAGTTCAACAAACATCCACTAAGCACCTACAAGGCAGGAATATTGGCCCTGGGTAAGGCTCTATGGCAGATTTATGGAAGGACATGGATATGAACAAAAATCATACAGGATGGGGAGGTATAGACAGGTCACACTTTACACGGGAGAGTTCATGAGCCAATGAGATAGGAGATTAATTGAAATGTTGAACAATCCATATAAAGTATTGATTATTAAATATATTATTAAGCAAAAATGGATAGATTGATTCAGCTGTATTATCAGTTGTTTAGTTTAGGTGTTTAATAATAGATTAGTTGTTTAATGATTGCTGTATGGGGGTGGGACTAGATGAACTCTTCTAGCTCCAGATCCATGAACCTAGGACCCAACAAACACATGGACCTTTGGGTATATTCTATGCCCAATCCTTAGTGTAGGACTTAGGTAGGTGAGTAATTATGCAGTAATAAGTCAAAGCTTAGGACAGAAATTATTTGGAATTTGTGACAATCCTCACAAAGACCAAATGAAATTTTATCTTTCTCTTAACAAAGGTAGTTGTGGCAGAGGTGCAGCAATGCTGAGCAAACAAATCCCATAAATGAAGTTAAACTGCTGGGAATGCTTAAAGAGGGTAAGAGAAAAAAAAAAACCTCTTTTGATGCATCTATGCGCTATTTACATTTGAACAATTGATGCACCAAAAACACAGGCAACCATTCATTAGAGCAGGGACTGATCTGATTATTGCACTGTACTTGAAAATGATAGCAGTGAATTTCCTGACAAATATTTAAAACTTGGGAGCGGCTTTATCCTCATTAGCCCAAACTCCTAGAGGGTTGACTGTGTTACATTAAAAACTGCGTGGTAATCATGTTTCCTTTGGCAACTGCACTTTCCTAGGCATAATGAAGTTTCCCTGCATCAAATTTGCAATCACAAAAATGGAAATGGGAAATAATTAAGTCTTTTTGCTTCAAGTAATTATCAGATTGTTTTTGTGGACTGATTTGGATGCTGGGAACATTTGCAAAATGCTAATTCACTTATCATTTGTCTTACCTGTAAACAATTCCATGTATTCCCATCCCAAAGTTTGTGAAGGAAGGGCTCTGCTGTTTGGCCCCAAAGGGTAGAACCAGCAGCGATGAGCAGGAGGAAGTCAAAGAGAAGATTGGGGGAGGGGGTCAAGATAACCTGGCCATCTCAGGAGGTGGTGGTCTTTCCTGGAGACCTTCAGGAAAAGGCTGGAGTCTGTCACCTCTGTTGTATTCTCATATGAATCCCTTTGATGTAGGCTTGCGCTGGATGGCTCTAGAGATTCTTTCCAAAGCTACAGTTCTAGAACTCAGTGATTCTTGAGTATCACATAGCTTCCTAAATGGTTTCTCTGCTTAGAACTCTCTCTTCCAATTCATTTTTTACACCAGAAATGTCAAATATTCTCTGACTGCAGTAGAAAACACTCCCACATGCTGTCGGAACCAGATTAAAATGGGATTTGGAAATATTTAATAAAAGAAGCAAAAATACAACATAGATAAGGTTATTGTGTAGTTTTCTAAATCAATATGCTGCCTGCAGGATGCTTAAATACACTTTAGTGGCTCCATTTTTAGTTTTCCTGATCTACAGAGATGGAAAAATCCTCTTAAGGCACAGTTCTGATGAAATAACTGCCTTCCCCAGGACTTCCAGTGGCTCCTTATTGCACCTCGGGTACAATATTGAAGCCTTTCATAGCCTGGCTCCAACCCAGCTTTCTAGGCTTATTTCCCGTTACTTCCTTTCATATTGATGATGAATTTGAAGCCAAAGGACCTGGATTCAAATCCTGTATCTGTCACTTAACCTCAGAGTGTCAGGTTCCTTATCTGGAATATAAAATGTTAGACTCTGTGACTCCTAAGGTCCCGTCTAACCCTCAGAGTGATCTTCTGAGACTGTTATTAGGACTAAAGGTGACAATGCTGAGGCTGATTATTGTAATAAGGTAGCCAGACTTGGCAGTCAAGCTAGTCCATGACCTTGAGAAAGACACTTGTCTTCCTCCCAAGGCTCAGCTCAGCCAGTCGATAAAAGATGAGTGTTCCCTGCCTGCTGGGCTGGTATCCCTAGCCCAAAATGACTGCTCTTAAAGGAGTCAGCCAGGGAACATGGTGAGCCTTTTGTATGGCAGAGCAGTCCCACCCTAAGGTATGTGGCAACATGTGGGGGTGGGAGGGGGAGGGGGGAGATGCCTATGCATCTGCAGCCATCTGTATTGAAATCCCTAGAGGACCATGGCAAGTCAACAAGCCTTCACCAAGCAAAAGGCTCGGGGCTAAGTGGGGATGAAAAGAAAGACTTTTTTAAAAGCAGTCATTGCTGCCAGAGAGGTCACCTCCAATGGAGGAGACAGCATGCAAATGTGTAAACAAGCTGAAGACAGGATAGATGAGAAATAATCAACAGAAGGAAGTCATTAGCCTTGAGGGGGATCAGGAAGCTCTTCTTGCAGAAGTTGGGATTTTAGCTGGAACTTGAAATAAGCCAGGAAAACCCAGAGTATGAGAAGGAGGAAGAGCATCCCAGGCATGGACCACAGCCAGGGAAAAGGCAGGTGAGGGGTGTCTTGTGGGAAGGAGGGCAAGGATGCAGGTGATATCACTGGACTGCAGAGTGTGAAGAGGGGAAGAAGGGGGAAGAAGAGGCCAGGTTACAAAGGTCTCTGAAAGCCGAAGAGACTATAAATTGGTTCTGGAAGTGACAGGGAGCCCCTGGAGTTTAGTGAGCAAGGGAGTGACATGGCCAGGAAGATCACTTTGACAGCTGAATGGAGGCTGGCCTGGAGTGGGCAGAGACCCCGCCCCACCCCCAGCAGCTACTGCTGTAGTCTAGGCTTGTGGTGATGAGGCTCCTCACTGGGAAGGGTGGAGGTGGGGGCTGTGGGTTAGTTTTAGAGGAGCGAGTTAAGAAGGGAAAATAAAAAGACTTAGCAACTGATTGGATGGGGGTGGGTTCTGAGTTGGGAATCAAAGATTGGAAGGAAACAGGAAAGTTAGGAGGAGGGATGAGCTGTCAGGGTGGGGAGATGAGTTCGGTTTTGGACCGGTGGAGATTAGATGTCTATAGGATACCCAGGTTGAAAAGGCCAGTTGGACATTTAAGACTGGGGCTCAGCAGAGAAGTTAGGCCGGGGGAGAAGAGAAGGGAACAGATATTTACTTACTAAGGACCTACTGTGTTCTAGGCACTCTGCTAAGCAATGCTATCTCATCTGACAATATCTGCAAATATTATCCAATAAGGCAATAATTGAATGCATAGGAGCTGAGGAGATCACACTGGGGGCCAAGCAGACTCCACTCAGGTAAAGAGGACAGTGTCCCACTATAGTTCAAAGGATCTGAAGGGACCTTGGAGGCCATGGGATCTAGCCCCTTCAACTTGCACATGAGGAACTGAAGCTGAGAGAGGTTAAGAATGTGGCCAGCTCAGCGGTGCTATGGGCAGAGTGCTGGCCTGAAGCCTGATTTCAAATCTGGCCTCAGACACTTCCTAGCTGTGTGACCCTGGGCAAGTCACTTCACCCTGTTTGCCTCAGTTTCCTCATCTGTAAAATGAGCTGGAGAAGGAAATGACAAACCACTCCAGTGTCTCTGCCGAGAAAACCCCAACTGGGATTTAAACAACAACAGATGTTAGACTGTGTAATAACAGTAATAGGAACTATAATGCAGTTTTAAAAAATTAATAAGAATCAATGGTAGACTGCAGACTTCCTGAAGGCAGAGGCTGTACCATAAACAAATGGACCACGTTGCATCCCCATTTCCTATCATGGAGCCCTCCCTAGGAGACAGGTTTATTCTGTTGAATTGGGGAAGGCTGATGCCAGTGGCAAGGTTCATGTCCCAGCAGAGGACTTCCTATTCTCTTGGGCATGTCAGTACCTGTGATGGTTAAGAGCCTAATAATTAATCAACAGCATTTATTAATCCCCTGGCATATGCCAGGCACCATAAAGGATACAAAGCTATAAAAAACAACCCCCAGAAAGCAAGGAACCTCAGTAGTACATGTCAGGAGAATGGGCCCAATGTCTTTCTAATGCTGATGGCATGGTGCAGTAGGAAGAGTGCTTGTCTTAGGGTTCAGATCTCTGCTCTGCTCTTTTACTGTCTGTGTGAGCTTTAGCAAATTGTCTAAAGCCCTGGGCCTGTGTTTCCTCATCTGAGAAATGAAGGGAAGTTGGGGGGGGAGGGTACTAGGTAGGTCTGGGTCACTTAGCTTCTGTGTGCCTTAGTTTCCTCAACTATGTGACAAGGAAGGGTCAGACTGGGCAGCCTCTGAAGCCCCTTCCAGCTTTCAAGTTCTATGATCCAGTGACGCAAAATAAGGATGATGATCTCTTTTCTTTGGGTTTTCTTTGCTAATGTTGGGACTTATGACTGTACAGACAGCCGACCTGGGAAGGTAGTCAGGAAGTCCTGGGTGCAATCTGCCCTCCATTTACTGTGTGTTCTGAGGCGAGTCACTAAACCTCTCTGCACTGGCTAAGCCTGTGAGACTCTAAAGCACAGCATCAGGCGTGCTGTTCAGCCTTCGTTTGGAAGAGAACCAGTGGCATCATGGGTCCTGTCTAGACTTGCACATGAATTGGATTTAAATCATGCAGAGTTGCACAGTCATAGGCCTCACTCTCCCTTTCAGAGTCACCGAAGTCCAGTGGTAAGACAAAGCTCAGGACCACTGATAACAGCCCAGGATGTAGATGACCTTGGCAGTCTTTAAGGTCTGACCAAGCTGGAAAGAATTGCTCTTGCCCACCCATTCTTCGAGAGAAGTTTTCACGTGCTTGGAGCAGACACCCCCTAACTCACTGAAGGGTTTGAGAGCCCTCAATTACCTTCAATCTGCCAAAAATGGTTTGCCAGGCTGTGGTAACTGCTCATGCTTCAGCTTTTTGGAGTCACGGGTGAGAGTTGAGTGGATCAGATGAACATCAAATGAGCAGCCATAAAAGGGCTCAGCAGTCCCCACACCAGAGGTGCTAGTTCTTCCTGAACACCCCATCTACACCCATAGGGTGCTAGCTAAGTGTACCAAGTGTCTATCTTAGAAGGTTCCAATAGTAAGTGAAATCACATGTTTAGACACTCTCACTGCCTCTATTTTTTTTTTTAAAGAAAAGGAAAGAGAAATCTATGCGAGGATGGAAATAAAAAGGAAAGAGGGAAGGGAGGGGAAGTAACCATAAAACGTGAGGATTCTTTCAATTTTTTTAAATTCTAAACTAATTTCCTTTTTAACTCTAGCTAGTTTTATACAGTTGTAACAATGGTTTAAGCCCGGATTCTTTTCTTTTTAGTTTTAAAATAATTTGAGAGAGTTATATCTTCTTGTATTCTTGGCATGTCTAATTCCCATATGATATTTCCTTTACAAATGTTTCCAGTTCATCACAAGATCATGGATCCAGAGATGATCCAGTCTAAACTTCTCATTCTTAGAGGAAGAACAGTCAGAGAGAGGGGAGGAATGGCTAAATCTATAGGGCAGGATGGTGTATTTCAGCTGGAATGTCCCCTGAGGCCATCTAATCCAATCCATGCATTTTACAGTGAGGAAACCTCTGCCCAGTGACATCCTGAGTAACTTGCTCAAGGTCACACAAGTAGAAAGTGTCAGAAGTGGGGCTTGAACCCACAGTTTTGGACCCCAAATCCATTGCTGTTTTCTGAAGTTCAAGGAGAGGTGTTCATTATTGTTCTTTCATTTCCCACCTGGGAACTGGGATCCATTGTCTCCATGAGAAGCCTTGTGGATACAAAAATGCCAAACCAAAATTAAGAAAACAAGATGGGACAGATGTTATTCATTCCGAGGCTAGTATCAAGATCTCTGAGAGGGCCATTGAGTGGGGTGCTTTTAAATGGACTTTGTCAATGGCCTGGGGAAACCAGGTTCCTTTTAAAGGACAGCAGGTGTTAAAACAATGAGAAATGCTCTTTTCATCTGGGCTACAAAAGCTGCTCCAATGTTTACCAAAAACCAGGATAATAATAAAAAAAGAAAACATCCTGCTTTGGTTAGCACCCTGCTGTTCTCCCCCACTCCCCTCCCCACCGGACAACTTTATTTATAGATGATAAAGGCAACACACATGGAAAAAAAAAAAGTCCCCCTGACTGACTTCCTGATGGAAGTGATGCCTATGGGACGTCAAAGGGCGCTTCCCTGGCTCATTGTCATTCCTGAACGCCCACTGCTTCCAGGAACCGGGCACTTGAGATGCGTGGGCAGATTCACTACACAAACCTGTCCAATGAAATCCAGTCCTAGTTCAGCGCTTGCTGAGCCAAAGTGTGTCATCAAAACCTTCGCTCGGCGTGAGAAAATCCCAGCACAGACTGCATAGTAAGGACTTAATACATGATTAGTGATAATAGCTGGTACTTTAAGGTTTGTAAAATGCTCTACACACCTTATCTCATTGGATCTTCACAATAATCCAGGGAGAAGGTGGTTTCAATTATCCCCATTTGACAGATGAGGAAATGGAGGGTAAGTGATTTGCCCAGAGTCACACAGGTAGCAGTGTCTGAGACAGCATTTGAATTTGGGTCTTCCTGGCTCCACATGCAGCATCCTATCTGGAGTGGCTCCAGTCTACAGAACATTTATATATACTGTATCCTCTGACTTCACAATAGCCTGGTGAGTTAGGAACTACAGTTATTGTAAATCCCCATTTTACAGCTAGGGAGGCTGAGGCCAGGAAAGGTTCAGTGATCTGCCCATGGCTCACAGAGGCTGGGACTCAAACCAAGGTCTCTGCTGCCTCCAAAGCCAGAGCAGCATTCCAAGAACCTGCAGAGAGAGAAGAACCAGCCTACGCGGCCCTGGAATTATTAGAACTTCCAGCAAATCTGTCAACACCTCCAGTATCTGCTGTCTAGATCTTTCTTCAGCTAGCTCATGGCAGGCTCATGGAACAGACTAGACAAATTGCTTTTGCTACAGTCAGATCACTTTCCACTTGTCGAGAGCATTTTGGCTCACTGTGTCTTAGGTTATATTTACAAGGCTTACCTTTTTAACAAATCCTTTTTGTGGGAAGGGGGATAGTGAAAGGTTGGACCTGAAACAGTGACCTCCCTGGCGAGGAAACTCCTTCCCCTGTTACAGATTGGCACCTATTCTTCAATTTGGTCTTAGAGAGCTCCTTTGGCCATGGAGAGGTGTATAACTTGCCTAGGGTCACACAGCCATCATATGTTCAGGCAGGGACTGGGCTTGAACTCAGAGGTTAACCCTCCATCTACTGTGCCAAACTTTAATATAACATCTTGAGAAATATGCCATCCTCCCTACAATGTGTGAAAGCTCATTAGCTCCTTTGTCAGTGATGGTTCTTGGAATCTCTTAGAGAGGACCTCAGAAGCACCTAGAATTGCCAATGAAGACATCCCTTTATGTGGCCATACAGCCTTTGTTCAAAGACTTTACATGGTGCAGCCCATTGAGCTTTGGGATGGCCCTAATTGTGGACTGATTCCTATTGCTGAATGTAATTAGTGCGAAGCCTGAAAAAACTACTAATCGATTTGAGTCAAAAAATAAAATAATTTACCTTTCCTTTGTTATCTTTGTTCCTTTTGAAATTTAAGAGAATTTTTACCCAGGAAAAGGTAAGATTTGTTTTAGTAGGAGAGGATAGGGAACATGGAATAGTGGATAGACACATAGACTCAGAGTCAGGAACACCTAAATTAGAATTCTGCCTCAGATACTCACTAGCTTTGGGGCCATCGGCAAATAAATGGCTTAATCTCCCTGGTCCTCAGTTTATCCATCTATAAAATGAGAGGGCTGATTTTGAAGATGTAGATGCCCGGGTTTTTTAGGTTTAGCGTTAACCAATGAAGCTGGAACCTTATGGAGCAGGCACTCTTCTGTGAGTTCCATTTTGACTTTTGATTTTCTCTCTCCTGAGTGGGCACAGCAGTGTTATGGGAATCTAAAGATCTTCCCTGCCCCTAGGCCCTTTGCTAATGTGGCTACGTGACTCTGAGGACCCTTGGATATTTGAAAGTATACTCTGTTCCTTAATAGGCTGAATGTGGTCACGTGGAGCCTGTGGCGCCAGGCTTGTTTTCCAGGAATGCCCGTGCCTTGTAGCTTTATGATTGGGCAGTGGGTCTAGAGGGCTGTGACATTCTCCAAGCCAGGAGAAGGCTATATATACGCCCTGATGTGAGGTTTTGGTTTGGGGCTCACTTTGAGAAGAGTTGTGTGATTTGGCCAG
>CM053586.1:6142140-6166639 GCA_028646515.1 Pseudochirops corinnae | reverse complement strand
GCCCAAAGGGCTATAAATAATTGTATACCCTTTGACCCAGCAATACCTCTTCTAGGGTTGTATCCCAAAGAGATCAGAGAAGTGGGAAGAGGACCCGTATGTACAAAAATATTTATAGCGGCTCTTTTTGTGGTGGCAAAAAATTTGAAAACAAGGGAATGCTCATCAATTGGGGAATGGCTGAACAAGTTGTGGTCTATGAATGTAATGGAGTGCTGTTGTGCTATAAGAAATGAGGAGCAGACGGACTTCATAATAACCTGGAGAGACTTATATAAACTGATGCTGAGTGAGAAGAGCAGAACCAGGAGAAATCTGTACACAATCACAGACACAATGTATATGTGACGACTAACTTCAATAGACTGGGCTCCTCTCAGCAATACAGGGTTATAGGACAACTTCAAAAGATTCGTGATTGAAGGAGATATCTACATCCAGAGAAGGAGATGCGGAGTCTGAGTGCAGATTGAAACAAACTACCTGCTCTGTTTCTTTTTCTTGTTCTGTTTTGTTTCCTCTTTCCCACTGAGCACTCCAGCAGTCACAATCCTTCTCTACAGCCTGACTAATGATCAGTGGGAAGATATCTATAGATCCTGAATCCAAGTGCATGCCGCCATGATGGGGGAGGGGAGGAGAGGGAGGAGGAGAAAATCTGAAACTAAAGGGACTGTGGAACCGAATGTTGTAAACTAAAAGTAAATAAACCAATTTAATTTTAAAAAAAAGAAAAGAAGAGATCACTAGAAAGGTTACTCCAGTATTTTCTGACCTGACGACAAAGATGTGCATGGCAGCCAAGCAGTGGTCTGTGGTCCTTAGCCACAGAGGTAAGGGGAACCCCAAAGAATCAGCTGAGGGGCTCAGTTTCAGCATTTGGGAGGAAATTCTTCTAGTGACCTTTGGTTGGTTGTTGGGTGTTGTCCTTTGTTCTCCAGGAAGACCAAAATGGCATCACTATGCTTGAGTCAAGTCTCAGTGTGTCCGACTGTGGCTGATCAGACCAATATGAGGCCGGAATGCTCTACCACAGGTGGGGCACAAATAGTTTGTGTGAACATTTGGAGTGGATTCTCCAAATTGGCACATCTCACATTTCTTTTGAACTACTTCAGTTCTGCTTTGCTCATAAAGCATGGCACCTTCTCTGATGTGGGCACACCATGCTTGGCGGTCCTGTGCCAGTGTCTCCCATGTCACACAGTCAACTCAAAAAGATTTCATGTCTTTATGTTTCTTCTATAGGAAATGTACACACACATGTCCATATGTAGTATATCTCTGTGTGCATACATATGTATTACATACACACGTATGTTACATATACAACATATATGCATCATATATATATATATATTTAACATATACATATATTGAACAATAATGGGTTTTCCTGCTGGAGGAGAAGGCAAAAGTTCTGGAAAAAGGCCTTTTGGCTGTCCAGTCATAGGGCTGAAGTGTGCTTCAACAGGAAGGAATAAAATGTCCTTGGTGGAAAATTTAAAAGACTCTTAAAACTAAGAAAAAGATTCAAAGTTATGTCAAGAGGTTGAACAGTAGAAAAAAAAATATGAGCTAGAAAATGACAGGAAAACTCTCTAAGTCAAAGGCCCTCTGGAGCAGGTCCCTGCTAGGGAGGTGAACTGGAGAGCTAAGGAGGAAGGAGAGGATGCCCGTGTGCCAGCTGCAGTGACTGAGGGCATTCATTCCAGGTCACATGAGCCAAGTCAAGCATTTAGGAAGCCCCAGTGTTTTTGGAGGGATTGGTGAAGGTAATCCTCCTTGCCAAAGGCTATGCTGATCTGGCATAGGTATGCTGACTTGGTCATGACCAGTCAGGAGACAGGCTATTTTTCTGGGTCACATATCTAGGATGTGATGGAAATTTGCCAGACTGGATGGCAGCTGTCCACTTCTTGTGATTCATGTGGGAATGAATAATAAAGCTGTAAGGAACATGAAAAGAATCCTAGAGATTCTGAAATTGTGGGCAAGAAACAGGAATCTGACAGGCAGAGAGCTCAGGGAGTATAGAGTGTTTCCATTATTCTTTCTGGCTGACAGGAGGGATTTGAGAAGAGAAAGGAAGATATCAGAAGTCAACGGCCAGATGAAAAATGGTTTCTGAGATCCTAGATTAAAGTACAAGAATCTAAAAGTTGAAAGGAATCTCAGGGAGCCCAGATGACAGCTAAAACAAAAGTTATTCCCTCTCCACCATATTTGGCAAGTGACCTTTGCGTGAAGACTTCCTGGAGAGAGAAACCTCCTCCACTGGTCCCTGAGGAGCCCTGTTCCATTCTTTGAGCACTCTGATGAGCTCAAGAAGCTTTTCTTGACATTAGGTATACATTTCCCTCTTTTGCAGCATCTACCCATTTCTCCTTTTTCTGTCCTAATAGCCCAAACATTATCTCATTGTCAAATGAGATCATATTTGTAAAGAAAAGTGTTTGGCACAATGCCTGGCATATAGGAGGTGCTAGATAAGCATTCGTTGCCTTCCCTGCCCAAACAGAGAAAGTGGAATTCCTCTTCCATATCCTGACTCTTCAAGATTCTGAAAGCAGCTGCACGTTCTACCAGCTTCTGGTCTCTAAGATGAAAGTGTGCAGTTCCTTCTACCCTTCCTTAAAGTGTTTCCCCATTCTGGCTGCCCTTCTCTGGGCACTCTTAGTTCACCCATATCCTTCCAAAAAGGTGGAACCCAGACCGGACTAGTACAGAACTGGTCAGGACTCTCACTTCCTACTCCTGGATGACATGCCTCTCTCTGAATGTAACTTTCATGTATTCACTTTCTTGGCTTTCATAGCACATGATGAATACTTGTTGACCTTGGAGTCCACCAAGAAGCCACAGGTCTCTTTTCAGGCAGACTGCCATCTATCCACACCAGATTTCTACCCAAAGCTCAGATTGAATTCATATTCTCGGCTGCCATAGCATGCTATTAATGTACCTTGACCTTGCAGTCAGACAGACTGCTGACTAGTCAGGACTCTTCCATCTTGGACTTCCGAAGTCCATTTTTTAATGCAAGTGGGACTTTGCATCTGGATCTCTTCAGTTGGATCACATTCCATTTGGTCAAGTGCCGTAGCCATTCAGAGTCTTTTAGGACCCTCACTCCATCATGTTACCTGTTAGTTTTCCAGACCCTTTTATGCCATCTGCAACTTTGACAAGCATGCCATTTACCTTCTCATCCCAGTCATAGATGAGAATATTCAACAACACAAGGCCAAGCAGAGATCTCGAGGGCATTCTATCAGAGGCCACCATGGAAGCTGACATGGCACTTCTAATGTCTGCTCTTGGGTTCTTACCATTCTGGTCCAAATCCTTGGAACAGTTCTGTTGACCAGCCCATCTTTATCTCAAGAATATCTTGAAAACCTCTCTCCAAATGCTTTGCTAACATCTAAGTAAACTCAGAACCCAAGGAAGTCATTCGTTTGAGCTGGGTGACTCAAAATGATCAGGAACAGCTGGGTGCTCTCTTGTCATGGCCTTCCTTATTTGGGTGGGATATCAGTCAAGGAGTGTGCTGGTCAGTGTTTGGGGAAGTGTATGCGCAACACACTTCTCTGTTTAATCTGGGTTATTAACAGTTTTCTACATGATTTTACCAACCCAAGACAATGAACAAAACAAGAAAGCAAATCCTGTTTTGTAGCATATTCTGATTCCCAAGGTATAAATGCTCATGCTGAAAATGTAACAATCAGGTTTTGTAAGCTGCTTCCAGCTGGCTCTAACACCACTTCCCTATTAGCCATGTTTGTGCTGCCCTATTCAGTCTAACTGTCATTATCCTGGGCAGAAAAATATAGAATCCAAATGAAGGCTGAGCATCTCTGACTTCCCCTTGGTTATCAGTTATCATGATCCCTTCTTTGGCCTCTTGGAGAAAAGGGACTGTAAAGCCCTGCCTTTGTCTGAGACCTGGCCTCCTGACCTGCTCTGAGCCTTTTGCCCCAGGCTTTGAAGGCATTCATCCTCTCTCACCTGACCTCGCCTCCATCCTCTGTGCACAGCTTTTAAAGGCTCAGCTGTTCTCTGAGCACCTTATGTAACTGCTTTGCTCCCACCCTCCAGTTTTCCTCTTGCTCACTTCCCACCCCTCCTGGGACACATGCCTCCCACTGATGAATTTCATCTGTAGGAGTCTCCCTATGCTTTCGCTGAATCTTTTGTAAATGGTTGATGAGGGACGAGGTAAGAACATCCATCCATGTCCATCACACCTGGATGGAGGTAAACCTTTGGAAATGTGATTATTTTTTTCTCTTTGGAAGATGTCTACGTGCCTCTTTGAGAAGATGGAGAGCATCTCCTTGGACCACTACTCTTCTCTTTAAGGGAGAGCGATTTGTGAGGATAATCTGATTGGCACAGGCTGTTGTCCGAGGGAGCCGCCCTTTTAACTGACTTTATAAGAGGCAGTCATTCAGAAGAAAAGTATGTGGGGGAAGAAGTTGTGCAATCTTTGTATTTAGGATCATCTGATGAGATGGGGGAGGGGGAAAGAATGAAATGTCAATGGAACATCATTCCCCCACATCAGTGGTTCTCAACCTTCCTAATGCCGAGACCCTTTAATAGTCGTATGTGGGCGTGTCTGCATGTGGGCGGACCCACCTGGAGATGGATAGAGGAGGTTCCTAAGACCATAGGAAATATGTGTTTTCCAATGGTCTTAGGTGACCCCTGTGACCCCTGTGAAAGGGGTCATGACCCACAGGTTGAGAACTGCTGTCCTACATGGAAAATGCTAGGGGCTCCCTATCATCTCTTAGATCACACAGTTTGCTGTTCAGGCATTTTCAGTATGTCCCACTCTTTGTGACTCCATTTGGGATTTTCTTGACAGAGATACTGGAGTAGTTTGACATTTCCTTCTCCAGCTCATTTGGCAGATAAGGAAACCGAGGCTAATAGGACTCAGTGATTTGCTCAGGGTCACACAGCCAATAAGTGTTTGAGGCTGGATTTGAACTCAGGTCTTGCCGACCCCACATGCAAACTGCTGGGCATTTAAAGACCTTGGCACTCAGGCTCTAACCTCCCATCACAGGCTTATTTCCCCTTTGTGAACTTCACATTTCAGCAGAATGAGCCTCTTTTCTGATGAGAATATGCAACATTCCTTCTTCTTGCCTCTGCCCAGGCCATCCTGTTTCTGGAATCCTCTGGGGATTGGTAGCTTCCGTCCCAGCTTGGCTCAAGGGCCACAGCCCACAGGAGACTCCAAACGCGGAGCCTCTGGCGGTGATTCAGCTTTTACTCTGTTTTTTGTATTCACTCACTCACGTGCATGCTGTTTCTCTCCATGCAAGGCCAACTCCCTGAAGGCAGGGTCTGTTTTCTTTTTAACTCTTTGTGTCCCCAGTGCCTGTCACATAACAGTGCTGAATAAATGCTTGTTGAGGGCTAAAATATCTCTTTAAAAGGCTGGGCAGCCCCTCCCCTCAGTCCCCCAGGAAGGTATGAGTCTGTGTCCCTCGCCCATCACTGCTCACTGGGGCATTTGTGCTTGATTGTATGGTGTGGGTGAGCATTCTTTGCCTCAGAGATCAAGATTAAAGATGCTATTAAAGATGAATGCATTCTTATATTAAAAAGTGTCCCTTGTCGCACCCAAGTGTTGGTCCCAAGGTGCCTGCCTATTTTTCCCACCCCTAGTTTTGGTTCTGTGCTTAATTGGGGAAAAGAAGTGATTGATGTTCCTTGGTTGGGGAAGGAAGCACTATTTTCCCACCTTTTGTCCTCAGTAAAGTGATCTCAGAAATAAAGGTCATGGTTATATGTGAAATGATTGCTTGTGGGTGGCATGTTTCACGAAGGGATTGTCTGCCGTCCACTGCAGAAGCTGCCTCTGAAAATCATGTCCCTGGAAGAAGCCGTGAAATTGATCCAGATCTCAGAGAGAGCCCGCCAAGGCCGCCTGAGGGCCACCTTCATGCGACAGATCTATTTTCAAGACATCAGAGCAAAACAATCCCGGCTCCATGGGGAGCGGGTCCTGGACCCGAGCAGTGCCGCCACCAGGATCCAAAAGGTGCTAATCTGTTTGTTTGCAGGTGGGGGCAAGGGGAACTGACTTGGGCCACCTAGAAACTCACGGGACTAGGAATGAGACCATGGGTGGAAGAGGAGTGACTTGGGCCAAGAGCTCACTGATGGCACAGCCTACGCCCTCTTGCTGCATCCTTGGATTTAATTCCAAGAAGTTTGACCAGTCATGTTGGGGGGCCGGGAGGGATAGCCAATGCTTCTCTGAACAGAGATGAAGGCTAGCACCTCAGAGGTATTCCCCTCAAACTTCTTAGGTTGATATTGATGCTGTTTGACCAATGTTAGCTAAGCTTTCATGGGAGAAGATCTATTTGATAAATAGGGGTCAAATCATGGGATTTGATTTGAGATTTGAGCTGAGAGTTTTTAAATGGCCTTAGTTAGTTCTTAGAACTGGTTTTGTTTTGTTTTGTTTTAGTTTTTGGTGGGGGATGAAGGAGGGAACCTACACCTGGGATATGTTGGAATAGGAATCTCCAGTGAGAGCCACCATGGCATCATGGACAGTTCAGTTGAGTCAGAAAGACCTAGGTTCAGGAGCGGTTACTAGATTGTGACCCTGGAAAGTCACATTCCCTCAACTTCAGTTTCTCAATTTCCTCATCTGTATGAACTGAAGAAAATTGATCTGATGTCTTTCAAGGTTCCTTCCTACCTCAAATATATGGTCCTAAGAACTGTGGACTGATCTGTGACAAATTCCCTCTACCATTCTAAATAGGCTGCTTTTATGGAATCTCGAGACGTTCTAGGGAGTCTTCAAGGTGAAATGACCTGCTCAGGGTGTGTCAGAAGTGGAACTTGAACTCACATCTTCCTGACTCCATCATAAACTCTGTTTCTTTCTTAAAATTTTTTTTTCAAAAATAGGAGTTACTCATTCCTTTCATTTCCAGATCAAAGTTTCTCTCTTTTCATTACCATTACCAATGAAGAGTCTCTTGGCATGGGGGACAGGACTTCTCAACAGGGGTCCCAAATACAAAGGGAGAAAGTGATGTGAGACCTTTTCCTTATGCCAGTAGACTTAATGAAATAAAATTAAGTTTAGCTAACACTGAAGGGGATTGGGCAAGGATTGGGCCAGTGGCCACATGACTGCCAATTATAGGGAAATCAGTTGTGGCCTGACGTGTTTGTCCTTTGAAATTCTGCCTTCAAGGAGCAAGAGGAAGCATTTCATGACTTCATGATTTCATGAGCAGCATGGAAGTGACATGCCTGCTGGGGGAAGGGGTGGTGGCATAGTATGGGTAGCCGTCTTCTAGATTATAAGAAACCTATTGATCTCCCGATTACTGTTTCTATTCTAGTACTGGCGCTCCTTCCACCAGTGTAAGAAAACAGAAAAGGAAAAGGAGGAAGAAATGATATTTCTGGGGATGGTGAGTCTTCATGCAGAAAGTGAAACTTTTGCCTGGTTTAACTTCTGTTATCTCTTTCTTTCTCTGTTCTTTCTCTGTCACTTTCTTTTGCTCTCCTCCTTCTTCCCTCTCCCCGTTTCTGTCTCTGACTCTTTCAGATTTGATGGGAAATCATTTATATCTTCATTTTAGAGTTTTTTCAAGTTTAAGAGGATTTTGTGAGCAAAGAAATGGAGACAAACATGACCAGTGGTGGGAAAGTCGTTAACACGTGTTTGACTAATATGGTTGTGTCCTTCTGGCTCCTGGTATTCTGTCTCTCCCTGGAGTGTGTTTGCTGGGGGTTTCCCCCATCCCAGCAGTTCTCTTCCTCCTCCTCCCGGGTTCTCAAAGTCCCCGGTTTCTTTCAAGGCTCATCTTTGGAACTTTCTCCCACTTGAGATCTTGCCTGACTTTATCAAGGTGTTAGTGGGGAACATTGTGTGTTTACTTGGGCTTGTTGTATTGAAATTTCTGTGTACATTTTGCCTCTCGTGGTACAGCCTCTTTCCCCATATGCCACTTTCTGTCCCCTCCCACAGTCAGCACCCTAGCACATAGCCTGGGCTGGGGGCTGCCAGCTCCCGCCTCGTGGACATCAGTGCCAGAGAACATCAGCTTTCTTACTTCTCTGGAGTTCCTTGTCTGAGCCCCTATTTCTTCTTCCCTCAGGTTTAGAAAGCTACAGGCTTCACAGCTCCTGGGAAGAGCCTCTAGTCTACACTGGTGGGTTTCTATCGTTTTTCTCTGTTTTAACACTGACTTTTCTGACATGGTCTCTTTCCTATTGTCCCGAGGTTCCTGGTCACTTTGTTGTTCAGTCCTGGGTCCAGTGAAGAAGGTACTTGTTTTAATTTCTCTTTGGATTTTTTGTTGTTATTCAGCCAAGTGCCATTTTGGGTGTTTGTTGGAGCATGTGTGTGAGAGCTGACCTCCTTTGAGACCTTTGCCGAAACATTGGAATGTCAAATCTTCTCTGTCATTGTCAGGAGCCACCTCAGCCCCAGGCCTCACCCTCCTCCTGTGGCAGAACATCACCAGCCCTCTGAATGAGGAGGGAATGTGCCATCCTTCCCAGAAGCAGCCCTCTCTGCCACCACAGGGATCACTCTCCCTAGGCACCAAGCAGAATGTACCCTTAGTTTCATGCCAGCCCTGGGGGCAGGTCCCAGACCATGTACAGTAGCAGGCATTGAGAGAACCTTAGAAAGTGTTCAGTTCAGTTCAGTAGATGGAGGGAAAGGTCTGAACCAGAGTCCAATGGTTGAAACCTCCAAGGATCCTTCAGGGATGTTCAGTAAAGCCCTTGGGTTTGAAACAGAGATTCATGCAGGGCAGAAAGGCTAGAAAGGGGGATTGGGACCAGCTCCTGAAGCATCCAAAAGCTAGTCAGTGAATAATATTAAACTCTTATGTTGGGCCAGAAACCATGCTCAGGGCTGGGGATTCAAAGGAAGGGAAAACCAGGCCCTGCCCTCCACAAGTTTATATTCTAATGAAGGCCATGGCATATAAATAAGTAGATACATACAAGATATGTGACTAGTTGTCCTTTATTCTTGAACGTGATCAAAATGACCTTATGATGTTAGAATGAAGATTCAATGTGTCCAAGTGTGACCGAGCAGACCAGTAGGACTTGGAACATTCTACCACAGGCTGAGCACAAATAGTCCACATGAACATTTGGAGTGGAGATGGTGCTAAATGGGGGCATCTCATATTTCTTTTGAGCTACTGCACTTCTATTTTGCCCATAGAGCACAGCTCCATCTTTGATGCAGGCACACCATGCTGGGTAGTTCTGTGCCAGCGTTTCCCATGCCATGCAGTCAACTCCAGAGTTCTTCAGAGAGACCTGAAGAGTGTCCTGGTATTTATTGCTTTTTCTGACTACCATATGAGTGCCTGCCTTGTGTGAGTTCTACATAAAATAGCTTTCTAGGCAGCTTACATTTGGCATTTGAACAGCAAGACCAGCCCAAATGAGTTGCATTCTCTGCAGTAGAATTTGAATGCTTGGCAATTCAATTTGAGAAAAGACCTCAGTGTCTGGCCCCTTATCCTGCCAGGTGATCTTCAGAATCTTCCTAAGACAATTGGAATGGAAGTTATTCAGTTCTGTGGCATGGCACTGGTAGACTGTCAAGTTTTCACAGGCATACAACAGTGAGGTCAGCACCACAGCTTTGTAGACCTCCAGTTTGGTAGTCAGTCTAATTCCTCTTCTCTCCCATATTTTCCTGTGGAGCCTGCCAAACCCTGAGCTAGCTCTAACAAAGTGTGTTGACCTCATCATCTCTGTGCATATCCCTAGAAAGTACATTGTCAAAGTAAATGAACTTATCCACAGCATTCAGAATGTCTCCATTTGTTGTAACCAGTGGTTCCACATATGGCTGGCATGGTACTGGCTGGTGGAGCACCTGTGTTAGGCCAAAATTAGCATAAGCAGCAGAGAATCCATCCATACTCTGTTGCATCTCAGCTGAGAGGTTGCATTGAGTGCACAGTCATCTGCAAACAAAAAATTATGCGCCAACTGTCCTAACACTTTAGTGTTAGCTTGTAGCCTTTTTGAGTTAAATACTTTACCATCAGTACAACAGCTGCCCTTGATGCCATGTTCATCCTTTTTGAAGGTATCTAACAACATGACTGTAAACGTTCTGCTAAAAAGCATGAGAGCAAGCACACAGCTCTCTTTACTCCATTAGTAACTGGGGAAATGTGAGAACTCTGTCTATTATCCAGCACCCAGGCAAGCATGCCATCCTGAGACTGGAGTACAATACTGATGAACTTCTCCAAGCAACCAAATGTTAACAAAATTTTTCATAAACACTTACAACTGACAGTACCAAAGACCTTGATGAGCTCCATGAACACTGTGTTCAGACCTCTGTTCTGCTCCTGGCATTTCTCCTGGAATTATCAGGCAGCAAACACCATATCGATTGGCCCTTTCTGAAGCTACACCGGCTCTCAGGTGGGTGATCATCTTCCAGGTGAAGGATCCGCCTATTAAAAAGGACCTTGGGAAGAATCTTGCAAGCAATGACTAAGAGAAACCCCCTGTGATTGTCACAAGAAAATCTATTTCCTTTACCTTTATAGAGATGGACAATAGACTCATCCTTGCACTCCTGGGAGATAATCTCCTTTTACCATGTAACCCAAAAAATGTATATTAGCTTTTGAATGAATGGTGGCTCCCTTTCCTTTTAAGTATCATTTGGAATAGAATCAGCATCAAGCACTTTGACACATGGGAAGAGCCAAATGGCACTCAAAACTTCTTCAGCTGGAACTTCACCTAGGGAGAATTTAACTGAGGTATATCACCAGTGACTTCAGCATTGATTGATGGCTGTCTTCTGAGAACACTACAGATGTGTTCAGCCCATCTCTCCAGGGTCATGTCCTTATCACTAATCAATGTGGCTCCATTAGCACTGAATAGTTGAGATGCACTATAGGTTTTTGGCCCATGAAGAGCCTTCAGACCCTCATAAAAGTGCTTTGGATTGTTACTACCAGCATAAAATTGAATTTCATATACTTTATTACTGAGCCAAGAATTCTGGATCTCTCTAAGCTTTGTTTGTACTTTACTCTTGTTGATTAAATACTGCCTTCTTAGAAACAGATGAACTATCCTGCTGGTAAGCCCTGTGAAATTCTCATTTTTCTTTTGGCAGCTACTGAATTTCACCATCATTTTCATCAAACCAATTTTGATATTTGTGGGTCTTCTGGTCTGGATGTGCAAATGCAGTGCTATATACCAAATCTCTGAAAGCTTCCCACTCCTTTTCTGTTCCACTTTTGCCAACTATGTGTTGGCGCAGCCTTCTCTCCAAGTTAGCAATAATAGAGAAACACTCTAATCTGTTGACATTAATTCTTCTGGTGGTTACCTTGCCTTGGGGCCAGTGCTCTTGTTGAATTTTAATATTTGACTCGGAAAGGATAAATCTATGATCAGTCCAGCGCTCTGCCACATCTTGACTTTGTCACTTTCACATATTGTCTCTTCTCTTTACAACCGCATAGTCTATTAAATGCCAATGTTTGCTGTGAGAGTGCATCCATGAAGTTTTGTTGAGTTTAGGTAAGTGGAAATCAGTATTGGTTATGAGAAGGTCATGAGAGGCATAAGTCTACAGAAGTAAGTGGCCAATACTGTTGCTGTTTCCAACTCCATTCCTCCCAAGGACTTCCTTCCATGTCTGGAAGTCTTTGCCTACTCTGCCATTGAAGTCATCCAGGATTATAAGCTTGTACTCTTTTGGCACATTGATAGTGAAGGCCTCCAGGTCTTTATAACTTTTTTCTTTAACCTCATCAGAGTTTGTGAGCATGTGCACTGATGATGGTGGTATGACAGTTTCCTCCAAGTGGCAATCTCATTGTCATTAGAGTGTCAGTCACTTCTTTTGGTAGACATACAGGCTTGTTGACTAGATTGGTTTTGATTGCAAAACCTGTGCATGCGCACATTCTAATAGTGAGTGGAATCATCTTTGCAGGAGTTTTTGTAATGTTTTTGTGTTTCAGCCACATGGTTGGATCTCTGCCTGCAACAGTAGACAGGCCAGGGTTGGGTAGGCCCGCAATTTTTTAGGATACCTTCTCTAGCCCTTTCCTCACAGGAGCAGGTGAGCAGTGTGGTCCTTATAGGATGGCTCAGATACCCAGAGCTATGCATGCTGACTCCCACTTCTGCCTCCAGTGAGAGATGACCCTGTGGCTTGGGCTGCCCATGGGCAAGGTTGTGACTATAGATTCCATTGTATCCTCATCTGCTGCTTCATCACTTGCCCATTGCCATAGGACTTCAAGATGTCTTTCTCTCACTGATAAATTGGATTTAAGTGAGGCAGAGTAGCATGAAGTTGTTGGCCTCACTCTCTTCCAGAGTTATCACAGTCCAGTGGCAAGACAAAGTCAAGTGATGGCTTAGGATGTGGTAGATGCTCTTGGGGTCTTTGACATCTAACCAAGCTCTCAGTGCTCTACAGTGCCTGCTTCAGCTTCCTTCATGGACATTGGAACAGATTGCTCTCATCTGCCCATTCCACCAGGGGAAGTCTTCACATGCTTGGGGTAGCCAACCCCCCCAAATTATTGAAGGGTCTGAGCTCCCTCAGTTATCCTCAACCTGGCCCATCTGCCAAAAAGGCTTACAAGGGTATGGCCACTGAACACGCTATAACTTCTTGGAGCTACAGGTGAGAGTTGGATGAAAGAACCCAAAGGTGGATGAGCAGCTCTGGAAAGGGATTGGCAGACCCCACACCAGAGGTGCTAGTCTTCCCTGAACACCCCATATACCCTACAAGATACATACAGTGTAAGTGGAAAGTAATCTGACAGGAGAAGCCACTGGTAGCTGGGAGAGTTGGAAAAGGCCTTCTTCAGTGGGCTGGCTTCCAGTCCCCTACTGCAGGAAGCCAGGGAGTAGAAGACTGTGGGGAGGGGGCAGAGCATTCCACAGAGGTGAGGGCTGGTACAGATGCATGGGACAGGTTGTGGAGCCTCCTATTTGAAGAATGGCAACTGGGCCAGTGCTGGATTGAAAAGAAAGTGGAGGGTGGGTAGAAAAGTCCTGAGAAATGGAGGTCTGTGACTGGGCAGACATGTGGCCCTGGAGTGTGGCTCAGTCGTGGAGTCAGAGATCATAGCCTGACCCACTGCTTGATAATTCATGAAACTGAGACCCAGAGAGACTGTGACTCACCAAAGGTCACACAGTTAAGTGACAGAGGAAGAATACAAGGTGATGTTAGGGGGGAAAAAGCCACACTTATTAGATGCTAGAGTCAGAACCAACTATATGTAGATAAATAGGTAAAGCTTTTACTGAGTGCTTACTTGTGTGCCAGAGGCTTGCTAAGTGCAAGGGATTTGGATGCAAGCCAGCAAAATCCAAGGTGCCTCCTGCCCTCAAGGCACTTACATTCTAATGGGCTAGACCACACATAGAAGAGAGCTGGGGAAGAGGACCAAAGCTAAAGCTAGGCTCCCTGTGCTGTCCAGGGTGCTGAGGTCTGTGGGGGATGAGGGGTAGAAATGAAGGCAGTGGTTGGAGTGTGGGCAGCATGGGGAGAAGATGTCCAGGAGATAACCCATGAAGGGTGAGGCCTAGGCTGTGGCCAAATTAATTCATTGTAGACCAGTACAAGGCCCAGATATTATCAGAAAAGGCACAGACCTGGAACCATAGTATGTCTACACAGATGGAGTACTGTGTATCATTGTGGCAATAACAACCTCCCTGAATTTCCCATCTCTCTGCCTTGCCACTAGCTATGCCTCCTGCCTGTAATGCCATTCCTCCTCACCTCAGCCTCCTGGCTTCCCTGGCTTCCTTTAAGGCTCTGTCAAATCCCACTTTTTTCAGGGGGGTTCTGCCCAGTCCCTCCCTTTACCCAGCTGTTACACTGCCTTACCTCTGAGACTGCCTTCCATCAGTCCCCTACATATCTTGTGCTTACAGCCATTTGCATGTTGTCCATTAGAACATAATGAGCTCTTTGAAATCACAGGCTTATCTCACCCTTCTTTGTGTCTCTAGGGCTTAGCACTTGACCTGGCACAGAGTAAGGACTTAATAAATACTTGGTGACTGATTGATAGATTGATTTTTTTTTAAGTGCATATTGAGAACTGGAAAAAGTTTTAAGAAAAATACCCTCCCCCCAAAAAAGTAGGTGGCACCATAGTGCATTGAGCGCTGGACCTGGAGTCAGGAAGAACCATCTTCATGAGTTCAAATGTGACTCAGACACGTACTAGCTGTGTGACCCTGAGCAAGTCACTTCACCCTGTTTGCCTCAGTTTCCTCATCTGTAAAATGAGTTGCAAAGGGAAATGGCCACTTACTCCAGTATCTCTGCCAACAAAGCCTCAGATGAGGTCATGAAGAGTCAAACATGACTGAAAAGCAACTGAATAAAGAGATTTTTTAAAAGTTTATCTGATATCCTCATATGTTATAGTCAGAAGAACTTGAGTGAAAATGTGACTCCAGACACTGGTCTCTGGGCAAATCTCTTAAGCTTGGCCTGACTCAGAGAGAGTCAAAGCGGGGATGGGGGGGAGAGAAAGAAAAGACAGACAGACAGACAGAGAAGAGAGAAACAGACAGACAGAGAGAGAGAAGAGAGAGACGGACAGACAGAGAGAGAGAAGAGAGAGACGGACAGACAGAGAGAGAGAAGAGAGAGCTGTCTCCCCAATGAGGTTATGATCTCCTACTTTTGTATGTCCCCTGGCCTAGCAGTCTGAAGATATAGTAAGAGGTCAATCAGTTCCTGTCGAGTTGAAAGCTGTTGGTTTGCATATTACACGAGTGGGGGGTGAATTTCCCAGGTTTTCATTTCCCCCTAGGGAGCCCAATTCACCTGGCAGTTTCATTTGGAAGCATCGAGGCATAAAACATGGCTAAAAAATAGCATTTCTCCCTTGGAATAAACATCTAAATAGAGTTAATGAATGAATTTTCTCACCCCCTTTTCTCGTGGCTCGCATCCCCCAATATGTGGGCTTTTTTTACACCTTATGCATTTCTGTCTCTTTCAGAATAGCAGCAATAGTGATCATCAGAGATAAACACATATTGAAAGCATGTTCCTTTCAAAGGAAAAATGAAGATGAAAATGCCTTCTGTTTGTATCAAACAGCCTAAACTTGGATTTTGGCTTGGGGAGGGGCAGTCCCCGAAGTAGGAACAATGCCAGGAAGGCCCTTGGTGGCACTCTTGGTGCTTTGGTGGAAGGCAGGGCCCCGACTTCAGGCTGACCACGTTCTCTCCCTCTGTTTTGGCTTGATTATTTTCTTTTGCTTTGGAATGCCCCCATGCCTTTTTCTGGACTCCATGGAAAACAAATGGACCAGACAGCTATGTGCCTTGATATATGTGCTGAGTGCCCCAGGTCATATACCTTTGATGTACAGTCATGCCAGCCCTCTAGAAATGACCATAGATCTTTGTGTGTAAACATGACAAATTTGCTTTCCCAGTGTTCCAGAACTTACATCAACTGGAAGGCCTCCCCTGCCATCATCATTGGGAACAGCAAAATATCCTTTTGACCCTACCCTTTTGGGGGAGACTTGCATAGAAGTCCTTTGAATTTTGTCACATTTCTTTTGCAGAGCAGCTTAATTCTGAATTAAAACCTCAGCCATATTTTATTTTTGGAATATTTCCAATGCTGTGATGGGTGGGAGAATCCAAGAATGACCACAGTGTTGCTAGTGACTGCCTCCCCTGGTTAACTTCTCTATCAGCACATGACTGAAGCACTTGCATTGGTTTTCTGGAGAGTCTCTTTATTTTCTTCGAGTAAAGTCTGAAAATCTATGTCCTAGAGCTTTAGAAATGCACACTTTCCTTGACGCCATGTGATTCTGCTGTACATGTTTTTCTTAATCACAAATAAATCATGGTGTCTAAGACCTATTCAACTTTAAAAATAAAATAAATCTGACCAGAAAGGCATCTATCATTTCACTGGAACCTTGATCTGCTACTCCCACCCCTCTCATTTCCAGGCTTTCCTTTGATCTAAGTCATTCATAAATATACTGAGACTTTCTTGTGGCTGTGCTCTAACCCTCTGAGCGAGAGCCCGTCTCTTCCTGCCCAATGGATTGAGTGTCCTAAAAGAATCAAATAAAGAGAGAGGAAGTGTTGCCTCTTTGTTCTTTTCTTGGTTTTCCCAGTGTAAAATGGGTCCTTTAAACTTAGGAAGTTAGTAAAAACCTAATTTAAATATACAGTCACTCAAAAACAAAGTTTTGAGTCTTTGGGCATAGGCCAGTCCTGACTGGTGAGGGCCCACCATGCCAAAGCAACCCAAGCAGCACTTCAGTGACCTCTGCCATCTTCTCACCATCCCTTCTACTCTCACGTGGATACCTCAGTGCCCTTCTGTCCCTCTCTGCATTCCACTTCTAGATGAATAATTCAAATCAATACTGCTATTCCTGCTGGCAAGGGGATGTCAGTGTCCCTCCTGTGGCTCTGTTCAGCATTCCTGAGACATTCGGAATCAGAGGGTTGTCCCCTCCTTGTGTTGTGTCTGCTGTTAGAAAGCCAGCTTCTTTGGAGAAGGGGCTGCTGCGAACGGGTGCTTAGCAGAGTGCTTGGCATGCCCCGAGTACGTTCCTCCCTTGTTCCTGACCCCAGAGTTAGGCCGTTAGCTCTCTGCTCAGTTGCTTCTGCTCTCCAGTGCTTGCACATTCTCCTACTGATGATCATTCTTTGCCCAATGTAGCCAGATCACTCCCTCATCAACCTCTTCCACTCCTATTCATGGGCTCCTGGACAGAAGTGGAGGCCATAGAACCATGCTGACTGGGTACGTTACAGTGTTATCCAACTTCAGCTGCGCCCTAGCTGCAGTAAGGCAGTCCTGTTCTTCCTACCTAGCTGCCCGTCTCACTCCCATAGAAGTGGTTTTGAACTTTCTCTTCTCTATTCAAACCTCCCCCTCCTCATTTTTTTCTCAGTTGAAGATTTTTCCTCATGATTCAGAAAATCAAAGCTGTGGAACATGAGTTCCCTCTTTCCCTTCTTCCCGTCATCTCAGAACCTGTTGACGTCATCCCCTACTCTCTGTCCCTTTCAGTCTCTGACAAAGAGGTCAAAACCCTTTTCCTTGCCAAGGCCAACCCCTCTCTGTGTACACTTGATCCCACCCCCTCCTGTCTTTTCTAGCAGATTGTGCTCCCAATCAATCCCCTCTCACATGGATCTTTAACCTCTCCCTGTCTATTGTTCCTTTCCTACTGCCTTCAACCATATCCAAGTATTCCCCATCCTTCAAAAACTTTTACCAGATTCGATCGTCCTGAGTTATTAACCTGTATCTCTCTTTTTAGAGTACACTTGGGGGAAAATAGCTAACTGTATTCACTGCTTCCACTTCCCTTCCTCTCATTCATTTCCTTCATCCTTGACAATATGGCTTCCAACTCCATCACTCAATTGAAACTGTTCTCTCCAAAGTTACCATTGATCTTTTAACAGCCAAATATAATAATCACTTCTGATCCCACCCCATCTGCTGAATTTGACATTCTGGATCATCCTCTGGATACTCTCTCCTCTCCAGGTTTTCATGATGGTTTTCTCTTCTCCTTGTTCACCATCCCCTTATCTGATTGCTCCTACTGTTTCCTTGGCTAGCTCATCATTGATATCCTGTCCCCCAACTTTGGGTATTCCCCAGATCTCTGTTCTGGATGCCTTTCTCCTCTTTTTCTGTACTTTCAGTGACCTCAAAAGCTACCACGGATTTAATAATTATCTCCCCGCTGATGATTCGCAGAGCCCAGTGTCTGTGGATCTTTAGTCACACATCACCAATTGCCTGCTGGAAATTTCAAACATGATGTCCCAGAAATATCTCAAGCAAAAAAAATCCTAAACTCAGCTTCCTTATTTCCATCAAAGACATCTTCATCCTTCCAGTCTTCCAGGTTTGTAACTTCCAAGTTATCCTGCACTTCTGACTCTTCCTGATGCCATGTCCACTCAGCTGCTAAATCACTTCATTTCTATGTCTTTAACATCTTTCACATCTGGCTGCCTTTTCTCCACTCACACAGCCATCTTCTCACATCATACTCATCCTCTCTCACCTGGTTTATTGGAAGTTTCCTAACTGATTTCCCTGCCTCAAACCTCTCCTAACTCTTGTTCATTTTCCACACTGCTGCCAAAGTGATTTCCTTAAGTACATGTCTTATCCTGTGACTCCCCTACTCAGTACTGTCCAGTGGTTCCCTTTTACCTCTAGATTAAAATGTAAACTTCTCTTTGTGTCTTTTAAGGCCCTTCACACCCTGGTCCCAGCCCAACTTTCCAGCCTCAATGACCTTGTGCGCTCTGTGATCCAGTTAAACAGATCTTCTCTTTATTCTTCATGTAGGACACCCCATCTCCCATCTTCTTGGCTTTGCACAGGCCTACCCTGTTTCTGGCATGCACGCCCTCCTCACCTCTACCTCCTGAAAGACCTCTCTTCCTAAATTTAAGAGCCAGGTTAAGCACCACCTTCAACTTGTCTTCTCCACTAGAATGTAGGACATTAAGAGTAGGCTTTGTTCTGTTCACTGTGTTTTTATCTCCAGTGCCTAGGGCAGTGCCTGGTATATAGAAAGCTTTCAGGAAATGTTTGCTGATTGGTTCATTGATTGACTGGACGTTCCGTTTCAGGTGCCGCCTCTTCCTGGAAACCTTCCTTGGCCCCCTGAGCTGTTAATGCCCTTTCTCCCCACATATATATGCCTTGGTCTGTTCTTACCAATGGACAGTAACCTGGGGCCTGAGATAAAAAGAAATCAAAGAGCAAGTTAGATTGGAATACCTTTAATTTTTCGTTTGAGTTGTGTGGTCACGAATTGTGGGATACCAAGACCTCTGAGCATGGCAGGAGTAGATAGACTGTGCCTATCTTCAGCAATGACTCAGGCACGAGACTTGACATCAGGAAGGGGTGATGAGCAGGAAGCTTATGATCACCAAAGGAGGCAGGTCAGTGATGTAGCTGGTACAGTGAGTCATAAATACAGCCCCATAGCTGTGTTGGCACCCCCACAATGTGGAAAAAAACTTAGGTGTACAACTTGAACCCTTCCTATGCCTTGCTATGCCCTTGTAATCCAGTGACACTGGATCCATCTCCAGACTCTGGGTATTTTCAATGGCTGTCTCCAATACCTAGAATCCCAGCCTCCTCACCTCTGCCTCCCGACTTCCCTGGCTTTCTTCAAATCTCACCTAAAATCCCACTTTCTGCAAAAAGTCTTTCCCAGTCCCGCTTAATTTTAGTGTGTTTCTCCCTCCGAGACTGCCTCCCCCAGCTCATCATGCATAGTTGTGTAGGACGTGGTTGTTTGCATGTCTTTTCACTCCTTGCTCCTCAAGGACGGAGCTCCTGTGCCTTTCTTCATGGCCCCATTGCTTAGCATAGTGCCTGGAACATAGGGGGCATCTAATAAATGCTTGCTGCTTGATGGACTGATGGAGAATTCATGAGTGAACATGGACAGAAACTACAGAGGCTGAGAAGAAGTTGTGGTGTAAATGGGTAGAAGGAGGTCCCCATATTGGTGAGACCATGTATGTACCAATGGACTCAGTCTCACCAATGTGGATGCTTCTTCCCTGAAACAGATTGCAACCTCTCCCTGCCTTCTCGTGCCGCCCAGTTCATGCCCATGTTCTCCTCCAAGTGCTCCACACAGAATCCACCCAACATTCTGGAAGTCTTCTTTCCTGTGGAGGCAATGGATCCAGACAGTTAAGAGCTCTGGGTATGAATCCCACCTTTAATGCTGCTCAGCTGTTTGACCCTGAGCATCCCGCTTCACTGCTGATGCTTACCTTCCCTCCTTGCAGAATGGTGACAGTGATGTCTGTGTGACCTTCTTCCCGGGGTCTCCAGGTAGGATCTGAGGAGATGATGTGCATGAGGGAGCTGGAAATCCTAAAGTGCTGCAACATTGTTAGGCTTCTGGTGGGCGATAAGCTGCCTGCAACTTGGATTCTTCTTAGTGGTGTTCTATGACTCATAGCTGGTAGGGGGGAGCCTGGTTACCTGGTACAAAGCTGGCATCGTAAACTTCATTTGTGCATTAATACACCTTGGCCTGAATACAAAGGACTTTGATTATGTGATCCTATACAGAATGCTGGGCAGGAAGATGTGAGTTTGAATCCTGCCTCAAATACCTGGTAGCTGTGTGACCCTGGGCAAGTCACCCAGCCTCTCCCGGCCTCAGTTCATCTGTAAAATGAGAATTCTAATAGCACCTGCTGCATGTGACTGTTATGAGGACAAATGAGGTAACATGTAAAATACTTTGCAGATTTTAAAGGATTTACCCTTCATATTTCTATCTCTATCTAAAGGTACGGATATATAGATATGTACGTGTAAATGTAAATCAATATACATATATATGGAGGAAAGGAGGGAGAGAGAGAAAAGAGGAGAGAAGAGGAGAGAAGAGAAGGGAAGAGAAAAGAGGAAAGGAGAGGAGGGGAGGGGATGGATAGGGAGAGAAAAGGAGGAGGAGGAGGAAAGAGAAGAGAGGAAGGGAGAGGAGGAGGAGGAAGAGGAAGAGGAAGAGAAGGAGGGGAGAAAAGAGAGAGACGGAGAGAGAGAGAGAGAGAGAGAGAGAGAGAGAGAATTGATTTTCCTTCTGATAGAAGGAACTGAAGTCTACCTGAATTCTTGGATATATTCCTCTAATTAAATCAATGTCATTTTGAATTTGATCCTGATGACCCACATATCTAGGTCATAACAAATGTATCTATAGATGGTTCATGATTGTAGTGACACATTCACCATAACAAAACCTTTCCTGAAATCCAAGAGTTTTTCTAGATCTGATGTTTTAGCTAATGCGTTGCTGATTAAGGTATGTATTCTCTTGTTACCTTGAAATGGCCCTTTCTGATTGTTTCCTTTTGCTACATTATGCTAATACCTAAATCATCTGGCTTAGCCCGTCAGATCAGATTTTAGTATCCATACAAGAAGTCCACAAGATGCCCAGGAGCATATATTTGGGGATGGCCTTGAAACCTATACAATGTGACATCATTGCTCACAACATACCTGTCTCATATGCCATAGCAAATACGTCTTATACCTTATTTCTGGATATGGTATTTTAAATATTTGTGTTCTGAGATCTTCCTGCCAGAATAAATCATATCCTTTGAAATGCGTGTGGCCATTATTTGAATTGGCAACCTCAGGAGAGTAGATCCAGCAAAAGGATGCTTTCTGAATGTCACATATTGCTTTCTGGGGATCCCTGTGGCCTTCATCTGGCATGTCAACATGGTCATCATGTACTCTAGATATTCTACTGAAGGGATCAATGTTTGTGTTGTAATAAATTTTGCCTGAAAGGGCATTTATTGAAGGGGGAGGGGATGCTGCTGGGTTTGGCAGTGTCAAAGCAAAGCCTGAAATGCAGGGAAAACCTTTCCTTTGAGATCCTTCAGTGAAACCAGTGACACAGGATGAAACTTTTAGAAACAAACTTGCCCAAACTTCTATGTGAAAATGAAGGGAATTCCCTTCCTAGAATCAGTGCTGTCGGTTACTGACTTCCAAGATCTGCAAAGTGGAATAGATCTTGCTTGATCCTAGTGACGGCCCCATGGAGTGCCTGCTGCCCTCCCTCTATAGCTGAGAAAACTGAGGCTTCGAAAAGTCCAGACTTGCCCTGGATTACACAACAAATAAGTGTCAGAACCAGGATTAGAACCCAGGTCATCCTGTGCCATTATTCTCTATTCATTACTCTATCCTGTCTCTTGTCATCTCCCCAGGGACCCTACTTGTCTATCTCAACAATGCACCACTTCTGAAGACATTTTTTGAATCATCTGAAGAACCACTTTACGATTTGCATTCCTTTGTAGTGAACCTCTTTTCTTCCCCCAAACCCTCCCCATCCAATGGCTACCCAGCTTGCTTGCCTGTCTTATTCACCACACTTTTCCCTGGAGGATGTGGGGCCGTTTTCAGGAATCCATTCCAACCTCCCAGGAAAGAGATTTATCAGAATGAAGTATAGGCTGAGGAGGGGCCCATGTGCTCGGAGAGCTGTCCCAAATAAGCAGCCTGAACACATCTGGAACAGTGGCGTTGGCCCTGATCTGTGTGGGCTTCCTTCCTACAAGGGGGTACTGTGCATAGTCTTCAAAAGCACCTGTATATGTGTTAAATCATCAGCCCCTTGACTTTGGAGTCACATATAATACATTTGAAGACTCCGGGGGCCTGTGCTGAGAGTGGGGTGAGTGTTCCCTCCCACAATGCACGTCACAGCCCCTCCCCACCTTCCCTTTGTCCTTCTCCTCCCCTGGGTCACTTCTAATGATGGAATGGAAAGCTTCCTTTCAGCAAAGCATCCTGAAAACGTTGCCCATTTGACAAAATACACTATTAAAAATATGTGTTTGGTTGCAAAATACATGTGCAAGCAATTTGAAGTTGCAAAGTATCCTGACATCTGTTAACATTTAACACTGAATCTTCTAAACCTGTAATCAGCCTTTTCAAAGTACAATCCAAGAAGGAAATTTTGCACAAAGGATTTTCCAACTGAAAACCATTGACAGTGGAAACCTTTTGGCAGTAACAGAGAGCAGGAATAATAGCATCTACTGGGTTTATCTTGGGGAATCACAAAGAAAACTAACCTGCTTTATCTTGATGAGTGAAAGACTAAGTAATGCTCTCATCCCTAGCCCTCTTCCCAACCCCCACTCCCCCGTTTTTGGGGGTGGAGTTACTCCTGCCTTCTGTGTATTTCTGTAACACAGTATTTAAAATATAGGAGCATTAGTCTGAAATGTAATGAAGTGAAATGGGTCATGTTATGAAAGCAAGAAATACATTCTTCACCTCCCCACCTCAAAATGAAACAGTTGGAGAACCGTGACCTCCTTGCCGTTAGGCATCCCACTATCAAAACAGCCAGAAGGATCCTTGGGGCAGGCAGGCAGTGGTCTGACTGAGGGTCACGTCGGAGTGTTTCCCAGTGAGCAGTAAGGCATCCTGTGTTCGAAAGACCAAGGATGCTCATTGTTCTCAGCATTTCAGACGCCAGGATCCCCTAAGATGCTTTTTTTCTTTTCTAATTAGGTGGTTTCTAGCCACAGCCCTAACTAGCCTTTTCCCTTTCGGTGATGGCGGGAGGTGGTAGATGAGTTGTGAGAGCAAAGAGGCAAAAAGTCCTCAAGACGGTGATCTGATGATGGCGAAAACTTTGAAAATCATTTCTTTGCAAGTATATTTGTCCCTGCTTGATTGACCCGATTCTCATTTGGGCAAGTGTCCATTTTGTCTCCCTAATCTGAACAAGGGTTTTTAAAAGACAAAGCCCATCAAACATTAGATAAGCATTTTAAGTTAATGGCCCATGCCGTCCTATTTCCCCGCAGACTCAAGAAGCGTCATGTTATGTCCTATTTTTACAGCAACATCAATTATTAATATGTATATTTTTGCTGACAGAGGACCTTGCTGTCAGTGTAAGTTTCGTTATCCCGTTCCAGGTCATTAGCGGCGGAGAGCTGGTAAATATCATGGGGTATTCACATGGGAAGCCTTCATTAAGATGCATTATGGTGCCGCTGATGGCGCTCGGGGCACGGTGCATCACAGCCTCGTTCTCTGGCTCCCTCTAATATTGGTCATTTGTTTTTAAATGAGGTGCTGTGGATGTGGCGAGTTAACAAGTTTCAATTTCACATGGGCAGACAAGTTGCTGAAGATGAAAAGATGCACTTGGCCTGAAGGGGGAAAAATTGGTCATTAACATGGGGTTTTTGTATACAGAGCACCTACCACCTTTACACTCAGCAGGGAGGGAGGGAGAGGGGGGGAGGAAGAGAAGAGCTGCAAATGACCTCGGTGAATTTCGTCAGAAAAAGTCTGCGTAAAAGAGTCTGCAGATGTAGAAAAACTCTTGGATCTCAGGAGGGGTTGTGCTATGGAGAGTGTGTCACTACAGTCGTGAGCCATTTGCAGATACATTGGCTATGACCCAGATGTCTTGGTCATCAGGGTCAAATTCAGAAGGATGTGGATTAATTAGAGGAACATGTCCAGAAATCCAGGTGGACATCAGTCCCTTCTATCAGAAGGAAAATCAATTCTCTCTTTCTCCCTTTCTGTCTCTTTCTCTCTCCTCCTCCTCACCTTCCTCCTCCTCCTCTCCCTTCCTCTCTTCTCTTTCCTCGTCCTCCTCCTTCTTCTTTTCTCTCTCTCCCTCTCTCTTTTCTTCCCTCCTCTCCTTCTCCTTCTCCCTCCCCCTCCCTTCCCTTCCCTTTCCCTCCCTCTTCCCTTCCCCCTTCCCTTCCTTTCCCTTCCCTTCCCTTTCCTTCCCTTTCCCCTTCCCTTCCCTTCCCTTCCCTTCCCCTCCCTCTTCCCTTCCCTTCTCTTCCCTCTTCCCTTCCCTAT
>CM053586.1:6117681-6141640 GCA_028646515.1 Pseudochirops corinnae | reverse complement strand
AGAGGGAAAGAGAGAGAGAGAGAGAAAGAGAGGGAGGGAGGGAGGGAGAGGGAGACAGAGAGGGAGAGGGGAGAGGAAGGGAGAGGTAGAGAGAGAGAGGGAGGGAGAGAGAGAAAGAGAGAGGGAGACGGGAGGGGGGGAGAGAGAGAGGGAGAGAGAGAGAGACAGAGAGAGAAAAAGAGAGAGGGAGGGAGGGAGAGGGAGACAGAGAGAGAGGGAGGGAGAGAGAGAGTCCTGCCCTCCTTTCCCCAGTCAAATTTCAAGCACTTTGAGGATGAGGCTTATAACTTGTTTCTATTTTATACCCCTTCACCCCAAAGAGCCTGGTATTGTGTTGTATATGCATACATCTTGGTGGTCCAGTGCATATTTGCTGATTAATGAATTAGTAGGTATAAGGCAGAACTTTCCAGTGATGAAAATGAATTCTAACTTCCAGAAAGAAGTTGATCAGGTTTATTCTGTACATAAAAAGGGGATGAATATTCTCTGGTTCAAACAGGTGTAGGGCTTGAATCTCACTATGAAAATTTCTTCTAGCTCTTCTAGATCTGAAATTCCTTTATAGAACATCTCCCTCCTACATCCCCCTTTCTACCAGATCAGGGGTTCTTAGTCTTAAATCTATCAGTGGCTGGATTTCAAAGGGTTTGTGACTCTGAATAGGAAACAAATCACATCTTTATTTCAAAAGAATAGCTTTTTTTTTGCCATCCTATATTTTCTACATTTAAACATAACAGTTCTGAGATGGGATCCACAGACTTCACAGACTACCCAATGATACACAGAAAGGGTAAGATTCTAGTACCATTCTGAAATATAGTTTCTCCTTTGATTCATGGAACTAATATGCAAAATCAATTTCCTCTGACTCCCATGATCTTAATCCTTGGGTTTGGGGCATTTTTTCTTGGTGTTTTCAGAACCCATCACCACACGTTCAAAGTTTCAACAACACACTTCTCATTGCCCAGAAAGTGAACTTCCTACGTTATGAGGTCCAGGATAAGCATGAGGAGGATTACAAAGAAGCTTTAGTGACCATCAAGACAAATCTGCAGACGCTAGAAGGTCCAGACATCAGAGACAGTCTTCAGGACCAGATCCGGCATTGGTTCATTGAGTGCAGGTAAGAGGAAGAGGCAGGTCACCTGCCTCTTTCCGCCATGCCCTTCTCTGTTCTGTCCTGTTCTTCTCTAGGGTATTTCTCACTGCCCTCCCCCTCTCCATAGGTACAGTGATGCCCTTCTAGCTGGAAGTAGCAAGGAAAAGAGCCCTCAGAGAATGTCAATCCATAGTCTGATAAATGGATGGATGGATGGAAGGATGGATGGATGGATGGATGGATGAGTAAATGAAAAATAATATTTATTAAGCTCTGATGTTGCTCACAAAATACTTTTATCTGTGTGAGGCTGGAAAAACCTGCTTAACTATTCCGGGCTTCAGTTTCCTTCACTGTGAAATGGGAGGGCGTCATGAAGCCTTGGGCATGTTTTGCTTGCTTTACCCCCTGACGGGTCTCTGCTCCTTTAAAATTTGGGGTGCTTGAAAGCTCTTAGAAAGGAGGCCGCTTGGTGGCATCTCTGGGAAGTGCTGCAGTTCATTGGGGTGGGGGTGATTTGTTGACTTGTTTTGGATCCACTTTCAGGAAAGTGTATCCCTCTGGGGCTGGCTTTCCTGTCTTATGTGTCAGGTTGTGCCCCTGAGAGATTGCTGCTGACCCAGCCCATAGCATCTTTACCAAATGAGAGGTCTGGACTTGGTGTCTGAGCTCCTGGTAGTTCTCCATCCTAAGGCCCTTTGGAGATGCTTGGTTTCTTTTTGCTATATATATATATATTTTTTGCTTTTTATTTTTTTTTGGAAGGGCAGTTGGGCCTAAGTGACTTGCCCAAGGTCACATGGCTAGTAAATGTTAAGTGTCTGAGGTCAGATTGGAACTCAGGTCCTCCTGACTCCAGGGCTGGTGCTCTATTCACTGCACCACCTAGCCGCCCCGATGCTTGGTTTCCAGTAGAGGAAATGCCAGCAGGCGATTGCTGAGACTCAGCAAACAGGGATACTTCAATGTCTTTTCCTTTTACCATGTGTCTGGAAAATCTGTCCCAGCTGCCCAGTGCTCAGCAGCGATGCCATCTGAGAGGTGCACAGTCTCAGGGTCACCAAGGGCTAAGCAGTATGGGGAAAGTGCACAGTGAGAAGCCGAGGCAGCGGGGAGGGGCAGCAGTAACAAAGGAAACAGCATTTCTGTGGTGCCTACACGGTGCCAGGCACCTGGCAAAGCACCTTACAGCTATGATCTCATCTCATCTTTGCACCAGCCATGTGTGGGTGTTAGTATTGCCCCCATTTCACAGGTGAGCAAACTGAGGCCCACAGATGATGGACAAGTGACTTGCCCAGGGTCTCACAACCAGGAAGTGTCTGAGGCCAGATTTGAATCAAAGTCTTCCCAACTCCAGGCTCAGTGCTCTATCCATTGCACCATGAGCTGCCAGGTTATGAGCCAGGGCCCTTACAGTGCTGGGATCAAGTTGGATGAAAGCTACCATGTGGAAAACCAGTCCTGGAGTCGGAAGAGCTTGATTCAGATCCCATGCCTGCTGGATGCTTATGACTTGTGGGGTCCTTGGGCTTTACTTCTCATCTCTGGGCCTCTCTTTGCCCATCTGTGAGGTGGATGGTTGCACCTAGATCTACACCCTCTCTGAGCTTCTCTGGAGCTTGCGGTGTTAGCACCTCAGGGAAGTCTGGGGCTGGCTCTGCTCCAACAATTAGCAGATTGTTAAGTCTACAGGAGGAACTGAGCTGCCCAGTCACCAGGGACCTGGATGCCTCCTTGTCACTGCTGTCACCCACTGATGGACTGATAGGTGACAACTGACCCTGATGCCCGAGTCCCTCGTGTCCAACAGTTCAGAATCATCAGCTTCTACCATCAGTAAAAATAAAATATCTGACTTCACATTCCCTCCCAGAAGATGCTTCCGAGCAGCTGTTAATTGTGGGAAAAAATAAATAAGTGATCCAGTTCATTCAGAGCTGGGCAGCTCATCACAGCAAGGCTAAGTAATTAATTAGTGCAGCTTACAAATCCGTGCCATTTCACAAGGGAAGAAAGTCTGGTGGATTTGGGCCAGTTAGCTTTCTCCTTATCTCGGGCTTCTTCATCTCTCTTCATCCAAAGCCTGGGTCCGACTGGAGACCAGCATTCCTTGGGGAATTCTGGGGAAGTCCGGGGCCACCTGACCTGCTCCTCTCATAGGGTTGTGACCTTAGAAGCAATCCTGCGTCTCCGTGAAAGGAAAAGGCAGATGGGAAGCGTTCTTTACAATTTAGTAGTCTAGTCATTCAGTAGGAAGAGGAAGAATGGAATCACTCTTAATGTCCTTAATAGGATTCCAGCCATGGTTTTAACATGGGATTCTCTTGGGTTCTTATCCGTGCCTTCTCTAAGAATCTGTGACGGCGACGCTCTTTAAGTCTTCAGGTTTTTAGTTTCTATTTGCCCATTGGGAAGGAAGAGAGGAAAGAAGGGAGGGAGGAAGGGAGGGAGGGAGGAGGGAAGGAAGGAAGGAAGGAAGGAAGGAAGGAAGGAAGGAAGGAAGGAAGGAAGGAAGGAAGGAAGGGAGAGAGGGAGGAAAAAGCATTTATTAAATGTTTTTATGTCATAAGCACCAAGGACACAAATAGAAATGAGAGAAAGTCCCTCCTTTCAAGTAAAGGGGATAACGTATAGAGGAGAGTGACCAGCAACCAATGAGTGAAATTATGAATGTTTCCAAAAACATGAATCTAATAAATCGCATGCTGATTAAGCTTGAGATTTTGGGCATTCAGTGGGTAAGTCGAGGAAGTGCTATATGCAACAGGGTATTGGCATTTGAGTAGGGGGACTTCTGAAGGGTCCCTTGAATTAGCAAATCCTACAGTTATCTAAATATGTTCTTGTAGAGGCCCAATAAGCGGCTGGCTCCATCTGAGGAGTACCCCACAGACTGTTGTCCTTTGTCATTGCTCTCTCACCTCCATAAACCCCAATGAGCCCACTAGGTTTCTCCTCTGAGTAGGCAGTAAAGGTCTGCACCTGGTTGGTGGGGCTGGTGGTGTTGCGCTCGATCAGAATCATCATGACTCCACTGGCAGTTTCAGCAATTTCAATCTTATGGGAAGGAGGGGGTGCCATCCAACAGCAGCCAGCCTTGCACACTCTCAGATTTATCTCCAGATGGAGTGGCAGCCTGGACCTCTGCACCACAAGCCACAGCTTCATCCATATTGAGACTCTCGTCGAGCTCCTTTTTATAGGAGAAGCCCTGCTGAAGCTTCTGAATTTGGGGCATCCACCCACCAGGATGAGGTCATGAATCTCTGATTTATCTTGCTTGGCATCTCTTAGGGCCTTTTCCACAGGGTCCAGTGTGCCATGTCGGAAGTAGTATTCAGCTCTTTAAAATGGAGATTGGTGATAGAAGTATAGAATTCACTGCCTCCACAGAGGGAGTCAGTCTCAACATTGGCCTGGGTACTGAAAGAAGGGGTACCCTTTGCACATTCACAAGAGGTACGCAGATGGCATTCAGCCCTCTTGTTCTTACTCATGTCCTTATTGTACTTTAACTTAAACTCAGCAATGAAATGGTTGACCGTGCAGTTGCCAAAGTCTTCCCAACCCAAGTGGGTGTCCCCAGCTGTGGATGGGACTTCAAAGATGTCACCTTCAAAGGTGAGAATGGAGACATAGAAAGTGCTGCCTCTAAAGTCAAAGATCAGCACCTTTCTCTCAGCACCAGCCTTTTGTCCAAGCCATAAGCAATGGCAGCAGCCGTTGGCTCGCTGATGGCTTGGAGCACACTGATGCCAGCAATGGTTCCAGCATCTTTGGTGGCTGATGTTGGGAATCATCAAAGTAGCTGGTTCTGGGATGACGGTGTTTATGTTAGTCTTCCCAAGGTAAGCTTCAGCTGTTTCTTTCGTATTGGTCAAGACCATAGAAGATGCTTCTGGCTAGAAACCTTTTGATCTCCTCTTTGCACTTCATTTGGACCTTAGACTTGTCTACATCATTCACTATTGTGAAAGGCCCGTGCTTTATGTCTGAATGTCCAGTGGCATCATCAAAAGACTGGGTTGGCAGGCTTCATTGCAAGCTTCTTCACAGCGTCATTGATGCAATGTTCTGTGGCGGGGGAGGCTGCATAACTCGGGGGGATCCCTGTTAATTGACCATTAGCAATGATCTCCATTTGCCCACGTTGGAAGACTCCCCCATGGGAATAAGTAGTGCCAAGACGCCAACCACAGGTCCCTTTGACATGGCTGCTGAGGCATTGGGAACCATAACTGGCTCTCATGGAAGAAGGGCTGCTCCCATGCTTAGTTCCATTTTGGTTTTGAGATCCAGAAAAAAAAACAACTTTCTAACAGTGAGAGCTGTCCAAAGGTGAAGTGGGCTTCACAGAGAGGGAGAGATTCCCCCGGCACAGGAACTGGAGGGTCAGCAGTCTGAAGCCTGTGGAGGGTACCTGGGCTCAGATTCAGGTTGGAGGAGGTAGACTGTGAAAAGTGTGTGATTCTGTAAAGGATTTTGATCGATAGGTACAGAGCAAATATCCGCGATGATGAAATCCCAGAGCATGGGAAAGCTGACCTTCAAGACAAAGAAAGGAGAGCATAAAGTCCAGGGGGATAGAATCCCAGGATCCCAGAAGGCTTGAACTGGAAAAGCCTCCCACCCCCCAGAGAGCATCTAGGGCGGCCCCTTCCTTTGACAGGTGAAGAGTGTCAGAGCCCTGGAGGTGAAACTCAGGGAGTCAGTGGCTGAGTCTAAGCCCGAGCTGTCTTACTCCCAGGCCAGTGAGCTTTTCTGGCAGCAAATGCTGTTAAACATGGAAACAACTTATTAAGAGAAGTTGTAAAAATGTCTTCCCCTGGAGGTTTTTAAAAGCAAGATAGAAAAAACACGTTCACATGTGAACGAGCAAATCAGACGTGTCATTATCCGGAAGGAGGCGGCATAGTAAAGTGTGCAGTCAAGGAGCTGGCTTCAGATCCCAGCTCTGAGGCTTCCTCTGTGGACCTGGGTGATGCCTCTTTTGACCTGCCTGGACCTCAGTTTCTTTATCTCTAACTTCATGAGGTTAGACTAGATGACCTTGAAAGTCCCTTCCAGCCTGGGATCTGTGATACAGTATGGATCCTGATTTTTAAAGTATCGTTTGTGTCCATTCTTTTACAAGCTCCACACTCTAAAGTGTGTATATGTATATGGTAAAGACGGTCTGGATTCTGCTGGGGGGAGGCATGTGGAGTTCACCAGAACTAAACTTTCAGGATGTTATTCAGGGAAGTCTTAGGGGAAGATCATATAGCTACAGCTGTGGGGCTGAGAAGAAACCCATACTTTGATGACAACAGCTCCCATAAATCAAATTAAGATAACATAGTACCCCTAGGCTAGCCTAGCCTTGTGTAGCTGGGGCCATCCTGAGAGCAGGGCCCTCTGATATTAGATTCAGGAGATGATGAACCCCAGTGCTTTATCTAGGTGGGGCAATGATTGGCTTGGGAGTTTGGGAATCATGGTAAAGAGATGAAGATGAGTCCTAAGGTCCCTTTTGGTCTACATTTTATTTGGGAAATGAGAAAGATTAGAGGGTTTTGACTTCGAGGGAATGGACAAGTCTTGAAAAAATAAATATTTTGCCTGGTGGTGAAGGACACAAGATGTCAGGTAACTCCAGAAAAAAGGCATTCCTACGAATCTTCTGTCATATGCCATCTAGGAAGGGAGTTTCCTCAGAGAGGAAATCTCTTGTTTTGCTATTAGCAAGCTGTATCTTCTACAACACACTTGGGAAGACCTAGCAGAAAAATCACTGTTCCCATGTGTTTCCCAAGACTGGATGGACTGTCTGATTTAAAGGCAATTGGGAGAATTCCATCCTTCTCACACGATGGAGGATGGAGCCGTTTCCTTTTGCTTTGGGCTTTATTTTCTGGATGTTGTTGTCCCTATGATAAATTATAAATCAAGAGAGTCCCACACGAGCAGTGAACCTCCCACCCCCCAAAGTGATTAACTTTCCATCTTGCTCATACCCATTTCTCCCCGCAATGAATATTTCCCTGCTGTTTTCTGGTTGCTTAAGTGGGAAAAGTAGCTGGTATATTGCTTCACGTGAGGAAGACTGATGGGTGAATGATGGTCAGGAGTTTTGAACCAGAGAATCCTCAGGACAAACTGATGACAGTGTATCTGAGGAGACCCCTGCTCTCTCTCTTTTCTCTTCCCTAATGAGCTGGCACTGCTTTGCTGTTTATTAATTTTCCATCTTTTAAGGTGGTAGAGGGAGAAAAAGGCAACAGTGAAAGTGTCATTTCTTCAGCAGAAATGCAGCCCCCTCCCCCCAAAACAGCTGATCATGTCATCAGTGACACATTGTTCTTTTGCATCAAAAAGCATGTTTTCATGAAGCTGTTGCCACAGAGACGGACTGTCGGCTGCTGCATGATTCTTTAGAATCACACAAAAAGGAGACAGAGCCTGCAGCATCTGAGTGCTTGCTTATCAGGTCGCGCTCATCAGAAGGAAAAATACAAGAATAAATCAGATCTTGCAACTTTTCAGTAAAAAAAAAAAATCTCACTTCACGCCTCGATTTTTGTGCTCCCCTTAAAGAAGGTGTGAACCCCCTCTGCTTTCAAAGGAGGACCACTCTAATTAAATCCATGTGCATTTAATCGTCTTTACTGGGTGTAAGTGGATTTACAGGAGGCCAGGGAGCCTTTGGGGGCTTCTGTGCGGTGGCAGCTGCCTCCTCGATACCGCTGGAAATTTATGAGCCTGCTGACATTAATGGAGGCACTGGATGGCTTTGCGGGGCTCGGCCGGAAACCCCTCCATCCATAGATTTTTCATACTTGATGAAACACAGATAAATCTCTGTGCAGTGAGTCTGAAGTAGTAAGACCAGTTGAACTCAGTGTCAAGCCACAAGGGGAAAATTTATCCTTTCAGTGGCTCTGCTTTCTGAATCACAGCTGGCTCCAGAGCAGGTCACTTTCCCACTCTGTAGAAAGTTCTGAGTCTATGCCTAGATTTGAAATCCACTCTTCTTTCCCCAAATGTCCAGTGTGCCCACAGAGCTCCCTGAAAGGTGCAAAGCAGCAATGCCAGGGGCTGCCCTGCATTCCGAGTTCCCCAAAGTCATCAGAGCAGGGCATATCACTGTACCTGGCATTTCAATTGTGTTCTGATAGAATTTAACATTATCATTAGACACTTGTCTTGGGAATCAGAATATGGTCCAGATGTTGTCAGCTTTTTTACCTGCACACACAAACCTATACTCATGCATGCACACACACACACACACACACACACACACTCACACGCATACACTTAAGGTCTGGAGGCTAGAAGGGGTTTTGGGTTCAGTAAAGCTAACCCCTTTATTGTACAAAAAAAGAGGAGTCTCAGAGAGGCTGAGGGTCTGCCAAAGGTCACAGAGAAAGTGAGGGGCAGAGTCCAGCCTCCTGACGTATGGTCTTGCCATCTCCTCCCAACACCAGGCTACCTCAGAACAATGAGGCAAATCATGTATCACATATGTGTGTGCACAGAAGCTTATATGTATAAGTATGTACATATAAATTTAATATGTGCGTACACATGCATATATGAAGTGTACAGACAGCGATTTTGTTGGGGTAGAGAACTCCCAGTGTGGAAACTTCCTCTTCCATGACAGATTGTCAGCTGTGTTGCAACTCATCATCAACATCAGCAAGAAGCATTTATTAAGTGCCTAAGGTTTGCTCATTGTGCTCAGGACTGGGAATACAGGTACCACAGTCAGATAGGCCTTGTCTTTGTAGAGCTTGGGGGAGAGGGGAGGGACGTACACAGACAAGTCAATCCAAGTTAGAGAAAGAGGGTTTGGTCGTCATTGACCAAAGGGGATTCCCTGGGGACAGGTGCAGTGACACGCGCTCCCTGCCCACCCCGTGCAGGAGAATCACTGGGCCTCCCCCTTTCGGTCTCTGTTCTATCTCCCTCCCTTCCCTCCCCGCCACTCTGCTCCCCTCTTCTCCCTCCTCTCCTCCCTCCCCCTCTCTCCTGGCTCATTTCCTGCTGCCGACAAACATGCCTGTGTCTCCCCTGGGCCTTCCATCCCGTGCTGTGGTCCTGTTTCTCTTCTGCCTTTCGTGGCCAAACTCCTTGGAAAGGTCTCTCCGTTTGCTGCTTCTCCTTCCTCTCCTCTTACTCTCTTCATAGACCTGTATAAATCCGGCTTCTGACGTTATCATTCCCCTGGAATTGCTCTCCCCAAAGTGACCAGTGACCCCGATATTTGCCAAATCCTATGGCCCTTCCTCAGTCTTCTTGATGTCTTTGCAGCCTTTGCCATGACTGGTCTCCTCCTTGAGACTCTCTTCTCTCTAGGTTTTCAGGATACCCTTGTCTTCAGGTTCTCCTCCGCCCTCTCTGACCGCTCCTTCTCTGTTTCCTTTGCTGGATCCCCCTGCAGATCACACCCTCTGAGCACAGGTGCCCCTCAAGGCTCTGTCCTGGGCCCTCCAGACTCCTTCACTTGGGGATCTCATCAGCTCCCACAGATTTAATGACTATCTCTAGGCTGAGGATTCTCAAATCCAGCTTTCCTGCCCAAATCTCTCTGCTGAACTCCACTCTTGCATCTTCTGCTACCTTTCAGACATCTCGAACTCAATGTCCAATGATCTTAAACTCAGTATGTTCATGTGGAGCCCATCATCTCTACCCCAACTCCCCCCCTGCCTCCACCATCTCTGTTACTGTAGAGGGCACCACTCTCCTCCTGTCCCTCGGGCTCACACCCAGGAGGCATGCTGGGCTCTTCATTCCCTCTCGCGCTGCCACATCCAAATTGTTGCCAAGCTCTATCGATTCCACTTCTGTAGAATCTCTCAATTATGCCATGTCTCTCTTCTGACACCATCTTCACTCTGGTTCAGATCCTCATCTCCTCTCATCTGGACTATGGCAGTAACTGCTGGGGAGTCAGCCTGCCTCAGTCTCCCCCCTTCCAATTCATCTTCTTTCAGCTACTAAAGTGATTGTCCTACAATGTGGACCTGATCAAGCCACCCCCGCCACTCAACAAACTCCAGTGACTCCCTGTGACCTTCACAGGAGAATGCAAAGTGGTCTGGGTGTTCAGAGGCCATCATGGCCGAGCCCCGCCCCGACTGTCCAGTCTTGTTATGCGCACACACACTCTTCGATCCAGTGACACTGGCCCCTCCTGGCTGTTACACAAACACGACGCTCCATCTCTGGGTTTGCGGTGTTCTCTCTGACTGGGCCATGCCTGGAACATGTCCACGTCTCTGCTCCAGCTGCTGACCAGTGCTGTGAGACATTCCGGAATCTCCAGCAGTATCTGTAAACTTCTGTTTCTGAGCTTCTCTCTGGAAACAAGTGTTTCTGGGGCATTTCCTATTTTTTATTACGTTTTCTCCTTTGCAAATGAATAATGCACCTGCTAATATCAACGTGTACCCCAATAAATTCTATGATTCCTACCCAGGCCTAATTTTTCTGTTCCAAACTGGAAGCCAGGACTTCTCCACCTTTGTTCCCCCCTCGGTGCCTAGCATAGTGCCTTGTCCATAGTAGGCCCTAGAATTAACCTGATGCCTGTGGGTGGCGTGAGCTCAAGGAGGGTTCTGCTCAGAGGCGTTTTCTCGCATTCTCCTTGATTGATTCACATACAGCCATTTATCCACGTGCAAGTTGTATGAGGCTCTGGGAGCGCGGGGAGGAGTTTAGATGCTGCCCGTGTGGCCCCACACCCGTCATGGTGCTGTGTGCACAGGAGAGGCCGATGAAAGTGGGGGGAAGGTAATGGAACTGTGTGGGTAGCAGTGAGTGAGGAGGGGGTGCCCTGAGCTGCTGCTCTGCTGGGGGATCTCCTGTGGGACTGGATGCGACTGACGGGGTGGACTCCAAGGATTTATTCACGTGTGTGGTCATACCAGAGGTGCACAGTCCTCCAAGACCAGGGTCGCTCTGATCACCCCTGTTAGAGGGGTAAGAGACAATTGAGGACAGCAGAGAAACAGGAGGATGGGTCTCCAGCCCCACACACCACAGGGGAAGTAGCATGAACTGCCCGAGGCTTTGAATGCCGCTGAGACACCAGCTAGCTGTGTGACCTTGGGCCAATGGCTTCACCTCTCTCCTTGTCCCCTTCTGGATTGTAAACTCCCTGAGGGTGCACACTGTATTAGCTAGTCTTTGTGTATTCTTCAGAAGCCCTGACTATGTGCTGGCTGCCAGGTGACACATCTCCCTGAGTTCAGATCTGGCCTCATACACTTACTAGCTGCATGACCCTGGGCAAGTCACTTCACCCTCTTGCCTCAGTTTCCTCATCTGTGAAATGAGCTGGAGAAGTAAACAGCAAAGCCCTCCAGTATCTTTGCCTAAATGGGGTCACAGAGAGTCGGACACAACTGACCAACAGCAGCAACAACCATGTGCCGGGCATGGGGGATTCAAAGGAGGGGACAAATCCTGCCCTCAAGGAGCTTACATTCTACTAAGAGGAGACAACTCATATTGGGAGGGGAAAACGGGGCTATTTGGGTAGGAAAGTTACAGGAATGGCAAGAGGAGCCACTCAGGAGCAGACTGACCCACACTTGCCGCAGGGATGGCTGTATTTATCTGATTATCATTACAGAAAAGAGGAATGTGCTTTCTCAAATAAATGTGGAGCAGTCCACTGATAGGATTCTTTGGTGTGCTGGGTCCCTAGCTAATGGAGCCTCCATCTCTCTCCACCTTGGGGCTCTCGGGGGATCCCTGGGAGTTGTGCCGGGTTTTCTGGTTCCATAGCTCTATAGCCCTGACCAGTGTGCTTCCCCACCATGATCATCAGTAGCTATCAGTTAACCAGCCAAATGTAACTCGTTTTTAAAAATGAGTGTTTACTGTTTTGCATGCTTCCACAGGCATTATCTTTAGTGGATTGCTTACCATCTCAGGGAGAGGGGTGGGGAGGGAGGGGTAGAATTTGGAACTCAGAACGTTTAAAAAGTTAAAAAAAAAATGTTTTAACATGCAGTTGGGGAAGAATAAAATACTACTTAAAATAATTTCAATGGGTATTTACTCTGGTGGTATGATGGCCAGATAATAGCCCCCCAAGGATTATGATCCACTTGGGAGTGGGAGTGGGGGAGATGCAGCATGGTATACAGAGGAATGTGTTCCCAGATAAGCACACCCAAGAGAGAAAGAATAGATTGGTCATTAAAGCAGTGACATCCCGTCTTAGAAAGTTAACTAGTACATACTGAGTGCAGAGGAAAGTGGCCTGAATCTTTGAAAGCTCTTCTGCCAGAATGGTGGCCCTTTGACTGGGACCCTCCAGAGATTCCTCTTAGAGAGGGCAGATGCTGCTGCTAGCTGGGCACATGGCCAGGACCCCAACAAAAAAGGCCAAATCATCCAGTTCTCTGATGGTCACTCTCTAGTCAAAGGAAGAGGAGATAGAGGCGAAGGACAGGCTTCTTCTCCCCAAGCTGGTCCATTATCGGGGTCTCTTATTGCTTTAATTCCAAACCAGCTTCTTGGCTTTCTGTATGTCCCATGGAGACCATGTCCAACAGTCAATCCTGTCACACCTAGTTAAAAGTCTCCCAGTGAATGGAGACCCAGATCTCCTGTGATCACACCTGTGATCCTAGATACAACTGAAACATATTCTCATCTATCAAAGCATCAGCTATTCAGTACCTGGGATTAGATGGGATGGTGTGATCTGATTGATGGACTCAGACAACTCCCATCATTAGAATTAATAGGGGGAGGGGAGAAGTATCTCTCAAGTTGGGGATTCGGGCAGATGTCTAGAATCAACTGTTCCCAGCATCATTGGCTTTTAAAGTAAAAAGAGGTGTCTTTGTCCCATCCCCTCATCCTTCGGGTGAGGAAAGTGCTCAGCAGGGTAATGTGACTTCCCCAGGACTCCTGACTCTCAGCCCTATCTCGCTTCCACACAGCTCTGTAAATGTATTTGGATTCCAACCGTTATTAAATTTTAATCAAAATGGACTTGACTGGTTGAGAAGTTATGAAGTGTTCTATAACAGGTACAGAGTGTCATGGGAAGGGGCTAAGTCACATTTTAAAATAACTCGATGAGAGTCTCACAAGGAGAAGGGCTGGAAATTTGCTATGACAAATGTGTGAAAATATGAATGTACGATGAGGTTCACAAATGCAGAAGGACATTATTAAATTCCTGCCGTGGCTCCACAAATGTCTGATTTAAACTCGTGTGGTCTACAGAGCTGGGTAACTGCCCCCCCTGCAGCCCAAACTGGCCAGCAGAGCCTGAGGCAACGTCTCATGTGATGAGCCTTGGGGATGGATGGCTTACAACACAGCCTCTAATGCAGCAGCATTTTTGGAAACAGCCTCTCATTCTTTCCTGTTCCCTAGGGATTAAAAAAAAGTCAGCATATAAACTTGCACTTCAATTTAAGATGATAAGTCCCCATTCCCCACAAAGATGTTGTCAAATGTGTATGTGTGTGTGTGTATATATATATAAAAACACATATATGTATGTATATGTATATATGTAGGTTTGTATATGTATATATACATCTGAAACAGATCTGGGGGTTTTGGTGGACCACAAGCTTGACATGAGTTAATCTTGTGACATGGCAGCCAAGAAATCATAAGTAATCTTGGGCAACATTAAAGGAGGCATGGCTTCTAAGAATAGGGAGGTGATAGTCCTAGTGTCCAGAAGATAGTGTCAGGACAGTCATAGTTTTGGACTAGAGATGCTTACCCAAGAGAAGATAAGACTGAGGAGCAGGGTAGGGTGATGAGCATGTTGTCTGTCTTCCAGTATGTGAAGAGCTGTCACATGGAAAAGGTGGTTGGCTGGTCCTCCTTGGCCCCAGAGGCCAAAACTAAGAACAAAGAAGTAACTGACAGATGAATATAGGACAATTGTCTTCACAGTCCAAGCTACCCGGACATGGCAGGAAGGATTTCAGAGACAGTGGACTCCCATTATGAGAAGGCGTTCTCAAGAGCAAAGTGAGCACTTTTCCACGAGGCCATTAGATGTTCAGGCAGAGCGGTCGTAGATGATGTCTCTAAGTAAGGTCCCTCCAGCACCAGCATTCTGAGAGTTAACATCTCAGCTTTGCAAACCCTCTTTACTTGAAAGATGTTTTTACGCTTGCCTAAGCCAGTCTTCCACATTAAAATTAGTCGCATTTAAACATTTCTCACGTGAAGCCTCAGCTGGATCTTCCAGAGTCAGCGTGCTTTCGTTTGACATGAAAATACCGGTCTGTCATTCAGAACACTTGAAACATTGCTCTTATTACAAAGACCAAAGTTCACGGCCTGATTTTAGGTCATTTTATGTTTTATCATCATTCACGTAAACAGAGAATATAATTTGTGGCAATTCGCTCCGAGTATCCCCAATTTCATGGAATTTATTTTATTGAGAATTTGTGTTTTGCCAGTTGTTACAGGGAGCCTGGGTCTTTACACAGCTGAAATATTAAAAAGGAAAATGTTTAAGAGGAAAGGAAAATAGATGAACAATGTAGCCTTGTAAAGGATTTGAGTTTGGGGGTTTTTGTTGTTGAATCCGTGAACGTGAAAAAAAAATGGTGTTGCTTAGATCCTTTCACCACCACTTGTACGGTTAGACAAAGGCCATTGTGGAGACAGGATTGCTTTATTTAAATTGAGAAGTAATAATTCTTTCTTAAGATGAGGGGAATAAATGTGTGTGCTGAGAGAGACAGGGTTGTTTCATTCTTTGACTTAGTGACCGCTAGGTTATCCAGCACCTAGGTCAGCACCTGGAACACAGTAGGTACTTAATACATGGTCGGTAATGGATTGATTCATTGTAGAAAGGTATTGGTGAGTTTAATGGAATTTAATTTGGGTCAGCAAACGATGATTAAGTAGCAGAGGAAGGGAAAAGCCCTGGATTTGGGATGTAAACCTGGGTTTGAGTCTCAACTAAGAAACTCCCTTCCACTCTTTGGGTCTGTTTCCTTATCTTTTGGGGCAGCTAGGTGGCACCGCAGTGGATAGGGTGTCATGAGGAGTCAGGTCAAATCCAGCCTCAGATAATTCCTGACTGGGCAACCCTGGGCAAGTCACTTAACCCTGTTTGCCTCAGTTTCCTCATCTGTAAATTGAGCTGAAGAAGAAAATAGCAAATCACTCCAGTATCTTTGCCAAGAAAAATATACGTGGAGTCACAGAGAGTCAGACATGACTGAACAACAGCCTCACATTCCTTACGTTTAAATGAGGTGTTGGGCTCGGTGCTGGCAAAGGTCCTTTCTAGCTTTCAAATTCTGGGGTCCTGTAAGCATTTGCAGAATGGCATGGTGGGCGTTGAAGGACAACATGACAAGGTGGATGAGGTTTGGTGATTGGCCTCTTATGGGGCCAGAAGAAGCTTTCACGAGGAAGTGCTTCTCCTGACCTTCAGGCGCTGCCCTTGACAAACAGAACCCAGAGCCTCTATTTCCTCCCCTTCCATGTTAATCCTTAACTTCCCTTTTTGGAATCCCACTGAAGGCTTTCCTGCCTCTTGGAGGTGATCAATAGTATCCAATCCAAGTTATCTAATTTGCATTTTTCAAAAGTCTGGCCACCTCTGCTTTCTACTAGGACGTGAAATTCCATTTCGGTTATATATATATATATGCCTCCTTGATCTTGAGGTACCAAAAGAAATTATTGTTATTAAATAGAAGAGTTTAGATTGATTCCCTTGGTCAAGTCAACAAGCATTTATTAAGTGCCTATGAACCAGATAATGTGCTAAGTTATGGGGATAAGAAGAATGGCTAATTTTTTTAAACCCAACCTCTCAGAGGTGAGTCTATTGAGATCAACACCAAGGATGTGTGTATGTTGGTGGAAAGAAAGAAGCCAGTGGTGGTGGACTCCATGACGTAATTAACAGAGGCTCCCAAGTGCAGAAAAAACAATGACTTTGGTGTAAACGGAAATGTAGGACAAAGAAGGCAAGCTCCACATGCAGTCTTGCTAAGTGATACTCCTGGGCAATTTGCCTAGACAAAGTGCTAGTGGACTGGGGTATGTAAAGCAACTATCAAGAAGGTTCTAGGATATTGTACTTAGGAGAAAAGCAAAACATTTTACAAGTTATACTTGAGCTAAAGGTTTTTGTTGACTAGTTAGTACAGCATTAAGGTCTGACTCACAAAAGAGGTGGAATATCTTCGAGGTTTTGACTATAACCACCCTCCTATGGGCAGGATGCCACATAGCAGCTAAGTATTAGTGTAAAACCAACAGAGAGCAGTAACTCAGCAGAGAAGAAGTTGCAGAGAACCAGCAGGTATAGTGGACAAAATGACCCCGTAGGTGACATCACCAGACCAGCAAATTCTATCAGCAGCATTTCAGGGAAGCATCTATGGTTCTGAATAGATGCCCATGCAGTAAGTATCTTGAACTGCTGGGTAGTTTTCAGGGACCCACATTTAAGAGAGCCTTAGAATCATATAAACTTTGTAACAAACTAAAGGGCTATCTCAAGACTAGAATGAAGGGGAAGAGGGGCAGAGAAGCATAGAATCTTAGAGGCCATCTGATCCAATTAACATCCAAATAGCAGTTACCTCCACAATATCCTAGACAAGGAGATCGTTGAGGATTAGGGCTAACACACACAGCCTTTTATGGCAATCAGTGAACAGTTCTGATGGTTAAGTGCATCTTTACATCAAGCCTAAATCTGTCTATCTGCAATCTCTTCTGGTTACCCTCTGTTGGAGCAAAGCAGAATGAGTTTCTGCCTCCTGGGCAAAACCTTGATCTTCTGAGCTGACAAAGTACCTCCTTCCTCCTCCTGTCCTATTTAATTTCACTTACATGGACAATGCAATCTCAATGAGGGTGGTAACTGTTCTGTGTTTGTATTCCCAGGGTCTAGCACAGTACCTTCCACCTGATGGGTGGTTTAATGCACTTTAATTCAGTGGTTCCCCACTTTTTTGTCCCATAAACCCCTTTTAGCAACAACAACAAAAAAGTATTTGAATCCCCAGTAATTTCATTTAATTTCTTATTTGTTATGCTTTATTTAATATACTAATTATTAATAATCTTTTACATTTATTCATTAAATGCTTACAATAACTACAATAATCACATCTGCCCCCAAAGACTCCAAATCAAAATGTGCGCTATATAATTACAATTATGAAATATAAAAATTTTTATTCTACTATAATTATGAAAACTCCAAACATAAAATTATAAAACTAATTATGAAATAACTACAAATATTTTAGGTGAGGCGTTCTGTTAAGAATTGAAAGGAATATTCAGCAAGACCTCATGTACTTACTATTTTCTATAAGATTTCATGTTAAATATCTTTATCTTAGAAATTTTGTTGAATATAAGTAAGATCTTATTGAAATGAGTTACATTTTGGGAAGATCTCTAACAGAATGCATTCGTCCCATATAAGTGTAATTTCAGTGTTAGAATTGTTTATTTGAACAAAGTATTCTTGGCCAACACAGTTGGCAAGCACAGTTTCAAACTGGACTCTGCATCAAGATTATGTCTCTATTTTGATTTTTCTTTTTAAGAATATAATGAAAATACTTGCTTGCAAAAATATGTGCTGGGCAATGGTTGGGAGCCTTACAGGCTCTCTTGCTAAGAGATAGAAATTATACACACACACACACACACACACACACACATACACATACACACATATATGTAAACACACATACACATAAAACAAGTGGCTAATTATAATATAAGCACTTTACTTTCCTACTGGCCAATGACCAGGACCTTATTAAATGATACACATATTTAACATTCATCCCTCTTCTCTTTCCAAGAGGCATAGTGTTCATGAAATTTCCTGTCTCTGGATCAAATCTCTCTGAATGCCCAAACTTGGGGTTTGGGAACAACCTTCAGGCCTGGTACTGCCTAAGACCTCTCTCATCTCTGGCTAGGCTAGATTCGGAGATCAAGCTGCCTAGAGAATCTCTCCCCTCCCCCAGGTCCTGTGCTTAGGAGGCATGGGTTCAGGAGTAGTGTTGTCCATGAGCCTCCCCCTTCCAAGCCCATGGGTGGGCATCTGCACGTTGCTCTACCCCTGCCCTGGCTGCTGTAATTCCTTGCCCCCTTCCCAATTCTGGAGCCCTAAGTCAAGACTGCCATTGCTGCTCAACTGCTGTTTCGTTGTAGTCACCAACCCTGTAATCCAAAAGCCCTTTTCTGGCCCTCATTCCCATGTCTCTATTGGAATATAAGCTCCTGGAGGGCAGCATCTGTCTTTGTTTAATATAGTGCTTGGCACTTATAGTAGGATCTAAAGAAATGTTTTTTCATTCATTCATCCATTCATTCAGGATAGCTTATGGGTTACTATGAACCTTCAGGAACCCAGAGTCACCTTCAGGCAAGGATTAGCCTAGGATTTCTTTAATAGTAAACCAATTTCAGCATCTCTCTTGTTAGATATTCCCAAGATTAGTCGATTTTTTAAAAAAGTTAATCAGTTCTCTATGAAACTGGGAAGTGACTCCTCTTTAACTTCTTGCTATGAAACTAACTTCCAGAGACCAGGTCCAGAACTGACTAAGTGTGACCCTGATCCCGTCAGAACCACCGGGAGCAGGTGGTTCCAAAGTCCTTTCACCATCTTTTCATGGCCAATGGCCAAGCACACTTCCTTGCTGGACACAAACGGTCAGCTCAGTAACCATAGCCACAGGTCACATCTTCATTGCACAAGCAACCTCTTTGCCCAGTCCCCTGGTCTCGGATTTAGAGCAGTCCAGCACCTGTCCAATGCCACTTTGGGACTACTATTCCCCAAGGATAAGCAGGTGGGGCCACAAAGAACAAAGTGGAATGTGAACAAGCCCCAGATCCCTGGAGCTAAGCCATGACCAGCCTCCTGCAGCCCCACCTGACCACTTCTTCTCACACTCTCCTCTACACTTGACCATGGAGCTCCAAAGGATTCTCGGGTTTGATGCCAGACTGCTGTGCTGATACCTCCTTCCTCATTAGAGCTTATCATTGCCCTCCACAGCAAACCACACAACCTGGTATAACAGTACATGACCTTGGGATGTTTCCATTGAGAAGGACTGAATAGTCACAAAGTAGTTTCACTGGATGGCTTCCACCTGAAGCAGGGATATAGATCCCCAGCCCTCCACACACACACACACACACACACACACACACACACACACACACACACACACTTTCTTAGGCACAAAGAATATACCACAGTGGTTCTCAACCTTCTTAATTCCATGACTCTTTAATACAGTTCCTTATGTTGTGGTGACCCCCCAACCGTAAAATTATTTTCGTTGCTACTTCATAACTGTAATTTTGCTACCGTTATGAATCATAATGTAAATATCTGATTTGCAGGATGTATTTACATTGTTACAAATTGAACATAACGCACAGGTTGAGAACCGCTGGAATAGAGGGATCTTGACCAACAACTTGTATAGAAAGATGGACCGCTTTCTATTTTCCCAAACATCTAAGGAAAACTCTCTTGCCATCTCCTCTGTCTAGGTCTAGGAGGTTGCCCAGACAATACAAGCATTTCATATAAAATTCTGAGTATTTTCCTTTCTTGCTCTCTTAACAAAAAAATCTTACAGGGTGGGAAGGAAGGAGAGTTATTCTACAATAATTCTAATGATTATAGTAACTGACCATCTTTTGCATGAAGTGTTGGGGAGGGGAGAGGGTCTGGACTTGAGATTTCATCTTAAAGTTGACAAAACACAGCTCCTATTTTTATGGCTGGCCCATCATTTGGAACCCAGATACCCCCTTGCCTGCTTTCCTATCACTGACTGCTAGGGCTAGTTGTCTTCTCAATTTTTTTTACCTGCTGAATGAGTAGAACATTTTCATTCATAGAAGCTGTTCAGTGGTACAGTGGATAGAGTCTTGGAGTCAGGAAGACCTGAGTTCAAATCCTGTCTTATACTCTGTGTTAGCTGTTTGACCCTGGGCCAGTCTCTCAGCCTCAGTTTCCTCTTCTGTAAGGATGGCACCTCCCGGGGGGTTGTGGGGATCAAATGAGATAGCAGATATAAATGTTTTGCAAACCTTAAAGCCTTATAGAAATGCTAGGGATTATTATTGTGGTTCTACCATTCGAGGCCTCTCTTGAAGATCTAGCCCCGCCTATGTGCTAAGTGCCATCTTTTGGCAGAGAGACACTTCTTGCTTCTTGGTGTGTGAACTCCCGGGCTCTCAGGCTCATCAGCCCTTGGCTTTGCCTTCTCTGTTCTCTGTCTTGGGTCATAGGAGGGGAGGGGGCAGTTCCTCTCATAGCAAGATCTTGTGGCAATCTGTTGTTCTAGGGCTCCACTCACCAGCCCAGGCACTTCCAGGCAAAATCATCCCTCCCATGATGTTTGGTCATCTCTCATTAGAATGTAAGCTCCTTGAGGGGAGCCCTTTTTATATAGTTTTATCTTGTGCATTTTGTTGTGGTGGTGAAGTAGTTTCTCAGTTCTTTATGACTCCTAAGTGTTTTTTCCTGAATTCATTCAATCCATACCTCCTAGCTTCTGGCAGATTCTGCCCCCACTCCCAGCAAAGAATTCCCATCTCATTCCCACCAAATCCCATTTCTCTGTCTTTAATTGGTGCCCCTCACCGTGACGCTTCTACCTGCAATATAAGCCAAGGGATTGAGTTCACCTTGCCGATGTGGAGCTTGTACCAAGATCCCTGGTGCCTCCAAGCCCCCAGCTGGCCCCAGCTGGAGCCCAGCTGCCTGACTCCCAGATCCCCTTGCTCCTCCTCTGCCCGTCTTCTAAAGCCTCAGGCAAAATCCAGGCCCCCTTCCAAAGCCCTCCTCAGATGTGTGGTTAAGCAGTCATCTCGTCTATAAATCTGGCTCAGTCCTGCATGGCTTGCTCGGCATTCTTTGTGAGAATTCTTAGGTATTGTGCACTCATTTCAGTCAGTCCCACTCTCCGGGACCCCATTTGGGGTTTTCTCGGCAAAGATATGGGAGGGAGTTGCCATCTTCTTCTCCAGCTCATTTTACAGACAAGGAAACTGAGGCCAACAGAGGTCCAGGGTCATACAGCACATTAGTGTCTAAGGCCGGTGTTGAACTTGGGTCTTCCTGACTCCAGGCCCACTGCCCTAGCCACTGCACCACCTAGCTGCTCGAGCATGATTAGAGCCTGTCCTAAAAATCAGAATCAGCAAAACCTTCCTGTAGCACCGAAGAATTTAGAGCAGTCAACATGTGGCTTTAAATGACTGCAGACTGCTTTAATGCCAGCGTGAATGTTGCAGCACCCCTCTATTTGCATGTATCCCAGGTCAAGGGGTGCTCAGCACTGAAGCTTGGGGAGTTCCCTCAGCCGGGAAGGCCCCCCTTCCTTTGCTCCATGGTCACCATTTACCACTCATTCAAATATGGTGCTCCATTTCCCCCAGTTTCAAATCAACTCTTAAAGCCCAATTCCTGCTAGGCAAGGAAATCCACTCTGCCCATTCTTCACGAAGTCCCAGCATTGGAACACTCTGTGTTCCAGCTCATGTTTGACCAGGGAGTCCCTCCACAATGTACCCAGCAATGTACCTGGCCACACAGGATCACAGCATCCTAGAGCTAGCACTAGAAAGGACTTGGATATCCGTCAGATCCAACTCTTTCATTTTACAAATGAGGAAACTGAGGCAGACAAGCTAAAGGAGTTGCCCAGGGTCACACAGTTGGCAATTGTCAGGCAGCTTTCAGACTCAAGTCTTACTGACACCAAAACCCATGGTTTCTCCATTATAACCCCTGGCTGCCTCTACATGAAAAAAGAAAATTTAATGCATATGAGACCCCTTGATGGAGAAAAACCACTGGGGCTACAATTTACTCTCCCGTGTCAAAAATCTCAGTGCATCGATGAACAACTCTTTTATTAAGGACAACCATACGCCAGTCACATATAGACGAAGCATCTGTGATTTCATCAGTGGAGGGTCCACCAATATAAGTCAAAAGCTGAATCAGTGATACCAAAGGCTTGCCCAGGGTCACACACCTGGTAAGTGGCAGAGGAAGGATTGGGACATGAGGCTTCTTGACTCAAAGTCAGGAGCTGGGTGCCCCGTGCCCCTCTGTCTCAGCTTCTTCAAAGTCATCCACAAAAGGTAAATCTCATGGATTCTTCTACTCATTAAATGTTTCAATCAGTTGTGTGACTGTGAAGATTGTGGTCTACTCTAGAAAATCAATGACAAACCCTTCTAATTCCCATATCATATTTTCATTAAGGATATAGGAGTTCTTTTAGTAGTGTTTTCCCCAATTATATGTAAAAATAATTTTTAACATTCATTTTTTAAAATTTGAATTCCAAATTTTCTCTCTCCTCTCACCAGCTCCTTCCTTAAGCCAGTAAGCAGTCTGACGTGGGTCATACATGTACAGTCATGTAAAACATATTTCCATATGAGTCATTTTGTGGAAGAAAATTCAAACCAAAAAAAAAGTGAAAAATAGTACATTTCAGTCTGCATCCAGACTCCATCCATTCTTTCTCTGGAGGCAGAGAGCATTTTTCATCATGAGTCCTTTGGGATCGTCTTGTATCATTGTGTTGCTGAGAAGGGCTAAATCATTCATAGTTAATTGTTATACAATATTGCTGTTACTGTATACAGTGTTCTGGTTCTGTTCACTTCACTCTGTATCAGTTCATGTACATCTTTGTAGTTTTTTTTTTCCTGAAATCATCCTGTTTGTCATTTTTTAAAAACAATAATATTCCATTACCATCACGTACCACAACTTGTTCAATCATTCCTCAGTTGATGGGCATCCCCTCAATTTCCAATTCTTAACCACCACAAAAAGAGCTGCTATAAATACTTTTGTACATATGGGCCCTTTTTTCTTTTTTTTTATGATCTCTGTGGGATACAGACCTGGTGGTGGTGCTGCTGGATCAAAGGGCATTCCCAGTTTGATAGCCCTTTGGACATAATTCCAAATTGCTCTCCAGGTGGGTTGGATCAGTTCACAGCTCCACCAACAATGTGTTAGTGTCACATGGAACAATTTTAAGGAGGTCATATTGTGACATTTGGGCATCCTCATCTAAAAAACAAACAGCAAGGAAAGAGTGCTGAAGTTTGTGGGGCAGCTCAGCTGATTAATTCCACGTCTCAAATAGAATATATTGAAAGTACTTTGGTGTTTGCAGAGCTCTTTACAAATATCTCATTTATCTTCACTGCCACCTTGGAAGGTAGGCGTTACTATTATCCCCATTTTACAGATAAGAAAACTGATGCAGATGGCAGTCTGGGGTTACACAGTGAGGAAGGGTCTGAGGCTGAATTGGAACAGCTCCACCAACAATGTATTAGTGTCCCAGCTTTCCCACATTCTCTCCAACATTTATCATTTTCCTTTTCTGTCATATCAGCCAATCTGATAGGTGGGAGATGGTACCTCACAGCGACTTTGCATTTGTCTAGATACAGAGGTTTAATAAGTACTCAGTGAATTCAGTCTCTCAGGCACTAAATACATATTACATGCTAACCATGCGTCAGTCACTGGGGATACAAAAAGAAAACTGAACGTCTTCAGTGAGCTCACATTCTAATGGAGGGAGACAAAGTACTCATAGATGAGGATATATAAAATGTGTAAAATAAATACAGGGTCATTGTTGGGAATGGTGTTAGCAACCGGAACGGAACTGATGTGTGTCTGGAGCCTGCTGGTAAAGGTCTCAGTGGCAAAGGCCTGTGGTTTGTGGTGTGCCATGATCTCACCTCGACTTCTTTCATAATGATGTCCCTCCCCTCAGTTATCTT
>CM053586.1:6062594-6110088 GCA_028646515.1 Pseudochirops corinnae | reverse complement strand
GGGGAGGACATAGGAGAGATTAGATTGGGGGAGGGGTTAGACAAGGGGATGGCTGTTTTAGAGGGGGTAGGGAAAAGATGGGGAGAAAATTTGTAACTCAAAATCTCGTGGAAATGAATGATGTAAACTAAAATAAATTTTAAAAAATATAAAAAATAAAAAAAATTTTTTTAAAAGAAGAGAAGCAGAGTCAGAAAAAAAAAATGAATGGCAGACCTTTCATTCAGAGGCCTTCTTCCATGTAGCATTGAAACCTTTGTGGATTGTACCTCTGATCATCATGTCACCCCCCTTGCCTAAAAGCCTTCCTATTACCTCCTTGAGAAAGCTCATTCTCCTTAATCTAGTGTCCAATGGCTTCTGAAACTTGACTTCAACCTGACTATTCCCTCTTGTATTCTCTATGCTCGACTTAAGTGACTGTTTACCATCTTCTGAAAAAGACATAAGGTCACTAATTTATCTGTGTATCTACTGTGTCAGGGCCAAGAGAAAATACACAGATAAATAAGTGACCTTATGTCTTTTTCAGAAGATTTGAACTGGATACCACATTGCCTTGCGATTCCATCTCTGCTTTTATGATGAATGACTGATAGCTATAGGTTCACAAGGTAGTTTACATACCTAAGCTACATCCTTGGATCTGGTCTTTAAAAAGAAATATAGCCCTAATAGATAGTCAAAGGATATGAAAAACAGTTTTTAAGGAAGAATTGCTAGCCCTTAACAACACTATGAACAGTTTCTCCAAACTTCTAACAAAAAGGAATGGAAACCAAAACAACCCAGAGGTTCAACCTGATACCCAGAAAATTGACAAAGATGACAAAAGATGGGAATGATGGGGGAAGATAGACACGCTAATGCATCGTTGGTGGAGCTAAGAACCAAGGCAACTATTTGAAAAACAGTTTTGAATTAAACAAATAAAATGACTAAAATGTGCATCCCTTCGAATGCAGGGGCTCTCCTAGTCGGCATTTGTCCTAAAGAGGTCATTGGCAAGAAAGTCCCCATGTATACCAACAGCTTTATAGCAGCACTTTCTGTGTTAGCAAAGAACTGGAAACAAAGTAGATGCCTTTTGATTGAGAAATGGCTAAACAAGTTGTGATATGTGAACATGATGGAATATCTCTATGCTCTAAAAAATGAATATAATGAATACAGAGAAACCTGGAAAGATTTGCATGGATTGGCAGAGTCTGAAGTAAACAGAGCCAAGAAAATAGTAAATATGATAACTATGAAATGCAAATGGAAAGAGCAACCACACGCTCCAAAAAGTCCAAAGTTAATGCTGAAAAATTATGAAGAACCTTCATGACCCGAAAAAGAGGCACGTGAAGATAGCTCCCACGGCTCCTTGGCTGAGGTGGAGAATCCACCAAGTGTGGAATATTGCTTCTGTTGTTAAATTTTTGGTGCATTCGTAGGTTTTGCGATTTTTTCTCTTCTTTTTCCTTTTTTTTAAAAAAAATATTTTTTGCTCTCTGGGAAGGGGGAGGGACAGGGGAAATTTAGAAAATATAAAAGTTAAATACATCAATAAACATTTATTTTCTTTTTCTAAAAGAAGTAATCCATGGAGACTTACGAGCCTTCAGAAAAGAAAGGAATGCAGAGAGGATAGAACAGTTATTCCAAGACATGGACTGAATTCCATGGAAAGAAATCTGTATTGGTGAAGCTCTCCTAAGAGCCACATGCTCTGGCAGTGACTTGGGTGAGGCAGCAGAGAAATAGTAAGGATGACCTTGGTGAGCCTGGGAGATGAAGACTTGGGTACCAGTGATGGAAGGAGTTCTTGGACCAAGCCTCCTTCCCTAGCAGAGGATAGTTTGGAAAAAGCCGAGGGTCTGGCTAAAACTGGGAACTCATATGCAGAAGCAAACCCAGATGTTGCGTGGAAATAGGAGATATCTGGAGGAGGAGAGGTGTTTCTCTCTAAAGTCTAAGTGTTTTCTGTTTGCTGAGGGAGATTTGCCAAGGGCACTACAATAAAACTGGAAAACAATATTGATCTTTGGACACGTAAGACTCACCAAGAGAAGGGAGTTTCTTGACCCTCTCAACACCTAAATCCTTTTCCCTTTCCAGGTCCCTGACTTGTATTCTAAGTCTGGAGGATCTTATGGGTCCCTAGGGGAAACAGAGAACCATCAGAAAGGGAGAGAGCTTTCTTAGTTATCTGTGGATTCCAGTTCTGCTTTGCATATTCTGTTGGACTAAGTAAATTCGAAGTCCTACATTCTTTGTTTTATTAGTTTGGGTGTCAACTTTTAAGTTGAGGACCATTTTATTTTTGTTCACATTGGTACAATATAAAAATGATCTGCATTTTGAGGTCTTCAGGGAAAACCCTGAGTAGATATCAGCCAAAGAGATTGTAGAAGGAAAAATCCAAAGAAGAAGCCTAGCATGTCTAAGCTCAAGACCATACTAGTGGGCCGTAGATTGCATATCTGTCATATTCACTTGAAAGGAACTGGCCTACTTTGCAGGCAAAAGAAGAAACATCCAGGGGCTACTGGGCATTTGAGGATTTGTAGCTCAGTGTACTCAATACTCACCATGGAGCTGAACATACTCATATCCCTGGAGATTTAAAAGTAGCTGATAGGACAGGGCAGGGCAGCCAAAATGTGGAAAAGATGGATTGGAGAAGCTGTGTGAAGGGACCTGAGCCAGCCACACCATGGTCATCAGGTCCCTGAAGAAGCCCAATGGTGTGTGGTCTAGATCTAGAGACAGAGCAGACAGACTGGCCTCAGGGGCAGCCTACCCTCCAGGGATCAAAAAGACTTTAGACTAAGTTTGACAAATGGTTCCCTTTTTAAGAACTGTGGGAAAAGCTGTTAATGGTTTCTCTCTTTCTCTTCCACCCCCCCCCCCCTTCCCCTGCTACCTTTGCTCTCACCCTTAGTCAGCTCCTGTTTCTGATTTGTCTCATCAGTTCATTTGCTATAAGCTTTTTTACTGACCTTGTTTTACTTCTTATAAACACTCATGGGTAACTCTGAACACTGTACACTAGGTTTGGTTCTTGCTGGAATAGTTCAGGGGTCAGGGGAAACATGGTAGCTAAATGAAATTTGCACAGAATGAAGATAGGGAAGACGTGCCAGTCTCTGGCCAATGGTTAGAAGAAATTTTTTTCCTCTAACCTAATGACCCTAATCATTATGACTTCACCTTCCTGACATTGTGGTCCTCTTTGAAAATGAAGGACAGGGGGCAGCTAGGTGGCACAGTGAGTAGAGCACTGGCCCTGGAGTCAGGAGGACCTGAGTTAAAATCCGGCCTCAGACACTTACTAGCTGTGTGACCCCAATTGCCTTGCCTTCCCCCCCCCCCAAAAAAAAGAAAGAAAGAAAATGAAGGACAGACAGCAAGCAAGCAATTTGATTCATAACCAGCAATGTGAACTGTATTGCCTAAGATTCCTAGACCAGGAAAGTATTTGAGACATTGTTCATGTTGAAAATCGAGATTAGTTTAGTATCTACTTCCTCTCTATCTATCCCGATCACTTTGGAATGGTATGGTTTGTCAGCATCCACCAGAGGTGGGGAGGAGTAGAAGCAGCTATCAGTCTGAGGAGAAAGCCCCACCTCTGTGCCATTCCTGTGGGTGGAGGTGGGTGATTGGACCCTTCTCCTTTTCTGTTAAGGCGGGGTTGGGGAATAAGGAGTGAGTACCAACTTGGCATCTCTACCCGCTACAGCACCACCTAGAGGTTTCATTTAAATCTGATTAATCATACACACAGAATAAATCCAAGACAATTTCTACATCTGCCTATGTTTAAGGCTCACTTTTTCATTAAAGCTTATTTTAAAAATACACAATACAACTTGTACCAAGCAATTGCCCAAGATAGAAGTTTGATTGTATTTTTTGGAAGCAGTAGGACCATACAGATGATAAAGGAGTGGAAATGGGGATTCAATGGGCAGCACACAACTTGGGCAAGGAGAGAAGTTATGAGGTGCCCAGGGGAATTGTTAATCTAATATTTTAACAGATAAAATGATTGTGGGTTCAATTACTAAGAAAAAACAGCTGTGCTACAGATTCAAAGGCTTTTTCTTAAACCAGGTGCAAAAAAGGAAACGTCAGTGGAAAAAGGCATAAAAACGGCTCAGAATATGCTTTCAAATGTACCTTCTTGGTGACGAGCTTTTGAGAATTCTCTACATTCCTACTAAGAAAACCCACCTGAGGCTGAATATTTGGGGCCAAACCTAGATACAGCAACTGAAGGACAAAGGCAGGTGAACCACAGGAAGCCATTTGCAGGAGGTGGAAATGAGAAGACAACTCACCCTGGAAGAAAAAACACAAGCTTTAAAGGGGCACAAAATGTGGCGGAATCCAAGAAACCTTCAGTTGCCTTCATACAAAGAGAGTTTATCTGTTGTTGGTTTTTTCTGGAAGCAATAAAGAGGAAAAAGATAACATTTAATTAGAATCCTTAAGAGAAAAGAAGGAGAAATTGTTGTGTTAGCCTGGTTTAAAAAAAGAAAAAGCTGATGATGAGAAAAATGTTAATTGTTTTGAAATAGCCATTAGTCTCTTAGTGGAGGGGAAAAAATCAAAATAAGGTTTTTTAAATAAGCCCTGGCTGCAGAGATGGGGGGCTCACTTTATGGGGTTCACAGGAGAAGGAAATGTCCCTAAAATGGATACAGATGCTGTGTGGCTTCAGGGTAAGAAGAGGTCTGAAGAAGAATTCGCAAATGTTAGTTTTCCAAAGCAGATAGTAAGAAACTAATAGTATTGGGGAGGGGGGGGGGGGAGGAAGAAACTAATTAACTCAAGCATTGTGCCGTCTGCATTTCCCGAAGTCTCTAAAGGGTACTCAGGGATTCGGATGGTTTAAGAGAGGAAATTAGGGATTTTGCTTAAGGGAATTGTAAAACATTTGATTGTATCTGTGTATGCTAAGGGAAATTATGTTGTGAAGCTAGATTCATAAAAAGAGCCCGAGTATAAAATATTTAATTCTGAAGTGAGGCAAACAGTGCTGCTAACAAGCAGGCGGGCAGCAATTCCCACTGCATTGTGTGGAGATAATTATTGAAGGATGATAGGATTATTGGTAGTTTAAACTCCACTTAAATTGCATGAACTTTTAATACAGTAGAACCACATTATAATGCTATTACACAGATTTAGAGATACCGTGGACCAAATGACATCTCTATTCCCCTCCCCCCCAACCTCCGCAAGCCAACAATGAGGCCCCGATGATGACTCCTGCCGATTCTCAGAGGACTTTCTCTGTGATAATTCTGGTGATTTCCCCAATTTGTGAGCCTGGAATCTGTGCTTTGGGACTCTAAGCTCAGTCCCAAGCCCCACCCTCTTCTTGGTGCCCCTTGCCTTTCTCTCTCACCCCACTCCAGCTGCTAGAAAACCCCCTACCCCTACCAAACTCACCTTGTATTCATTGTGTATATTTCCTGTCTATGCTCTGACATGTACCCTTGTCTCCTCTATTAGAATGTAAACTCCTTGAGGGCAGCCTGTTTCCTTTTTGTCTGTGTATTCCCAGTGCCCAGTATGTAGTTGGTACTTAATAAATGCTTATTGATTGACCGAAGCCATGTTGCTTTTTTAGGAAGATAGATTGGATGAAGTCAAGTCCACGGATCTTTGTTAAGTTCTTACTCTGTGCTATGCTCAGTACTGGGAATATAAGCAAGGACAGACCTTGAATGTCACTATATATGAGCTTTTGCCCTTATCGTGTAGGCAGTGAAAAGATGTAAGGAGGAGCCTGGGTAAGAGCAAAACCTTTAAAAGGAGAAAGGGATCCATGGCACCATCTAACCAACCAGTTGTGAGAAGTGGCAGGTCACGGTGGACAGGGCTCTGGACCTGGAGGCAGCAGAGCTGGGTTTGAATCCTACCTCATTAACTTGCTCTTGGTGAGGATAAGACATCTGATGGATTTACAATTTCATCAATGCATGTCCTCCATCCTCTGGTACAGACTGAGACCCCGGGTACCTTCACATCCTCGTGCAAATGCTCGAGTCTATAATCTCACCTTTCAGCAATGCTGCTTGTGTGTAGCCTGCCCTTCCTGTGTGACTCTTATCTGTGCCTTCCCATGAACCCTCCACAAGGGTGCAGCCAACATGGCGGCAGCCCCCAGCACCTTCTCTTGACATGGTGTGGATCCCAAAAGAGCGTGGAGGCTGTCCATTGGACAGCCTTTGTTCTTGCTAGGGGAATGGCCCATATGAGGCCAGGTTTTTGACCACATTTTACCATCTGCTGGTGCCTTTCCCTCACATACTCCCTTCCATCCAATTTTTGTGTCTCATATTTACCTAGTTGTGTTCTCTCCCATTAGCACACAAGCACTTCAGGACAGAGATTGTTTTGTCTTTATCTGTATACTTAGTGTGGTGTCAACACACAGGAAGCATTATATACTCCCACTAAACTGGGAATTTCTGGAGAGTAGAGATTTCTGTGCCTTTCTTTGCACGGCTAGGACCTCTGCCACAGTGCCTGGCATGTAGTAAACGCTTGATAAGGCTTAGTGACAGACACTCTTTAAGCCCAGTAGACAGTAAACTCTTCCATTAGACTATAAATTCTTTGAGAGCAGAGACTTCTTTTGCCTGTTCCCAGAGTGTAGCACGGTGCTTGGCACATAACAGGTACCTAAATGAATGCTGCCTGATTTGACTGAACTCTGCAAAACCCACAGAATTCCATATCCATGCTATGTTATAACCTGCTCATACCCACCCAACGCTTCTCCATTGCCTTCTGGGTCATCTCCAACTTTAATTCTTCAGAGACTGTACCACACCATGTGTTGTAGTCTGAAACAATAATGATGTTAATATGTTGGGCTTTTTGTTTCAGAGAGAAGCTTGGGACCTTTAGAAACCCTGCACAATTTTGCAAAGGCAACTCAGCCTCCTTCTCTTCCTCTTGCCCAATTCTAGGACTAGGTTCATTGTCTGTTTGCAGTGTCTGTCCATGATAAATGTGTTCAAAGAAGAACTCTATGGGTTATCCATCCAACCACATATGGTATTCTAGATAAATTGAAATTCTTCATCCATGTGATTTTTCCTGTGTGGACAGCTAATCCAAACTCTTTTGGGTGCCTATGGATCTCATATAGGAAACTCTGGTCTGGGGCTTCATGCAGCTGTCATAGTGCCACAGGAGCATCTGTAGGGTGTCACCTAATCTTTATGGAATCCTCTTTCCATTTGGATTCTATGCTGGATCTCCTCCATGACTACTGAGGACACCTTTGGTGAGCATTATGGTTTATACTTCAACTACCCTTAATAATCAGAGTTAACACCTGTATTTTTCAAGAACTGTGGTATAATTGATACATACATGGAAGAAAACTTAAAGATGTTTGACTTAAGGATGAGTGGAAGTCAGCGGTGAGTGAAGATGAAAGAAGACTTTACTTGAACACTCTGTATTGACTTGAGGAGATTGTAACTTACCAAATGATATATTGTGTAAGACTGTGTGGCCACCTTAGTAATAAGTTGTTATGTTACATTGTTGTGAATATTGTGCCTTAGTTTCTTGAATGTTTTGCTTTAGAAATTGCTGAATAGAGAGTTCACTATACTATGCAGTTAGATCCTTAAAGTTACTCACAGCAGCAGTCCTCAGGAGAGCTGCTCATGATTGGCTTTACAGAGAGGAGACTTTGAGACAGCATTTTATTCCTCCAAATCAAATGATTTTTGACAGTCAACAAAAAATAACCACAAAGTTATGTTTCTCTGATTTCTGGTTCTCCCCAGCTAAAGAATTCCTCCCTAAACAGCCAATCTTCTAGGACTGGAACTCTTGCACTTGGCTAGTCTTGTCCTCAGAAAGCAGACATAGGCTTTTGACAGGCCTGGTCTTCAGCCCTTTCTAGCGTTGTGGATTCAGCCAGAGTTTGTACTTCATGGCCATAGACTTAGGATGTAGGGCCACCCCCTTATTCTGCTGCTTTGCTGAGGCATTGGGGAGAACGCTGGTTCTGGACCCTTGGCCATATCCTGTCACCAGTCTGCCAGAGAGGACCAGAGGCAGTCTTCCACTGGGGTTTAATACTCTCTGGGCACCAGTGGAAGATCTTGTTGGTCTACGTCTATCCACCATTTTCCATCTCACTTTGACTTTCATTGGCCACCTTCCTTGACGGTCATATATGTTCTTGATGATTCACGTCACCTTTCATTGACAGTCACATGCCCAACATTTGCTCCTGACCTGAAGATTTTCAGTGATTGTCCGGTCACCTGTCCTCTGGGGAGGACTGATGTTTGAAGAAAGAGATGAGCCTTGGCAGCAGCCAATAGGTGGGGGCCTTTTAAAGTGCTGTGGAATTTTCCCAGTGAAATTTCAGCTACTTGAGGACAAAGGGTTTGTTGCTGTTGTTTTATTTTGTATTTTTATCCCTGGCACCTTGCCCCAGAGCTTGCCAACAGGAGATGCTTAGTAAAGGCTTCTGCCTTGGATTCTTCCTTCAGGGCCCATTTCACTGTCCAGCTACATGTGTATCTAAGATTCATGTTGAGACAGAGGCACTAATTGACTGTGGCCACTCAATGAGCTGCCCATACAGCTGCGTCTTTATCTGTAGTTCTTAGATCCTCAGGTCCTAGTAGAGAGCCTGGCACAGAGGGGGTGTCGGGAAATCATTCATTCACTCAGAAAACCTTTGTTTTGGGGGCCAGGTACAAATAATAGGACCTGGGGATGTGAAGACAAAATGAAGGCGTCACCACCCTCAAGGAATTGGCGCTCTGTTGGGGGAAAACAGAATGTCCTCAGAAAAGCGAGTCACATGTCTGTGATGTTGCTGATAGCTAGCATTGCCGAAGCCCATACTATGTGCCAGGCACCATGCCAAACACTCGTACCAGTATCTCATCTGATCCACGCAAAAAGCCTGGGAGGGAGGTATTGCTATTTTATAATTAAGGAAATTAGCTAAGTGACTAACCACACAGCTAGCAAGTGTCTGAAACTGGATTTGAACTCAAGTCTTCCTAATTCCAGGCCCGTCACTCTATCTGCTAGACTACCTAGGCACCTTAACTATGCAAAATAATTTCCAAGGGAAGGCACTGGGAGGTGGGGATGGGAATCCAGAAAAACCCCAATAGGAATTGCCTCCTTCATACACTTGTCTTTTTTCCTGCAGAAGTTGCTAGATCAGTCTCTTTGGAGTGACTGGGAAAGATCTCTCACACCATGTCTCCACCCTTGTGTCCCAGAAAAAAGAAAGCGAGAGCATGAGGGGCCATGTCTAGGGCTGTCTTTTTAGTAATATAGCTAGCAATTTGCGTGGGAATTAGTGCAATGCTGAGAGCCTGGGGAAGGGGGCAAGACGGTGTGCCTCTAATGGGAAAGAAGGCTTGGTGATTTAGAGCAAGCCCTGCTAACAGACCCAAATGACAAGGATGGTGTCACATACAGAATGGCCTTGGCATCGGACCTGTAGAAGAGAGAGATCCGGAGATGAATGAGGTTGTCAGGGCCAGAGGTGGGTGGACAGACTTCAATGAATTAAAATCAAGTACAAAACACATAGTTTTGTTTCCGCTTTTAATTGAAAGAGCAGTTTTCCTAAGAGCAAATAATTTGAGGTCCTCAACTAATCCCCTCCTAATCCCTAGTGAGCCATCTCTCCAATCAGAGTGGCAGCCATGCCCCAATGCTCTGAGCCAGCCAGAACCACTTGGGGGATTCAGAGGATGTTTTCTAGTCCCCGGCCTCTGATGAGAAGCCCTCCTATCCTCCAAAGGCTTCCAGCCCTGAGGCAGGGAGCCTGCTCTGAGCTCTGTAGAGACAGTCAGTGACTTTACACATTGTTCACAGTGCTAAGATGCAATACCAAAGCCATAACTCATGTCTGAGGTCCCTGACTACCAACTCAGCCTTCTCTCTGCCTGCCACAGCGGCACCTTCTTGCTACCTAACCTGGAGGCAAAGAAGTAAAGGCCCTATCATTTAAAAAGGGTATTTAAAAATATATATATATTTACCTAAAAGTATATATTTTTAAAATAAAATTTTTAAAAAGGCATTTCTCCCAGTCCTGACAAACTCTTACCACCACCACAATCTCCATTGCCTCTCTGAATGACCTTTACTGATGTAATGTACTTTTGTCCTGTTTCTGTTCCTATGGGATCTGAGTTTTCTTGACTGCCCTCCCCCCCAACTTAAGTGGCACTGCTAGGAAGTAGCCATGGCTGTGGGCAGAGACATTTCGTCCAGCTTCCTGGGGCTTAACTTCCAGCCTTAGCCACATCCCCAGGGAATAAGCAGGGTAGGTGACTCAGTTGCTTCTGGTATCACCCTTCCTTTTACCACAGCTGTGGTGAACTGTGAACAGATGACTCTTTGAAGCTTTTTGGGAGTGCCATGCCACCCTTTCCCATTTCTTCTTCCTCAGAATTTCCAGGCGGTGTCACTTTGTGAAAGGGAACCAAGAAATCCCACCTCTAACCCTGGAATATACCTATTTCTACCCTCATCTGCCATTACTCATCCAAGAAAAAGGGGCTTCCCTAGGAGTAGGGACTGATGCTAGGAGAGTATTGGCATAGGGAGGAAACTCCTGCCACTGCAGGGCATGTTCTTGGGAATTTCGAGTTGCCTGGGAGCTTCTGGGTCACATGACCAGGAAGATGGTAGACTAGACATTTTTCCCAGTGCAGACAAACTCTCACCAGTGCCACCGCCAGTCAAAGAGAAGTACAAGCCAGATGTAGAAAAGCCATGGATGAATGCACAGGACAAGAAAGTCACAGCCTCAACAAAGTAAAACGTTCTGAATTAACACTGGAGAATGTTAACTCTCAAACTGATCACTCGGCTCCCTATTGGACCAACCAGCCCACAGACTTGTGCCTGAAACCTGACCAAGGCCCCTCACCCCCTGCTGCAGGGTCCACAGGCATACCCCTGCCCCGGCTTCTCTCTGTCCTACCAGGCCTGAGGACCAAACCAGGGCAACTGAGGCAAAGCACTATTTGTTTTAATCGACAAAGACAAAGAACATAGAGATAGTAGGATGAATGTGTTTATTTCAAAGTAAAATTATAATATCTGCTCATAACTATTTGTATTTAAAATGGCTTTGCACAGAGAGGAGGAAGAAAAGATTTGTCATCAGAGTTCCTTGTAATCACTTACTTAGGAATCACACTTTGCACACACTTTTATCACACATCTGCCACAAACAGACTTTGCAGATGAAGTCTGGCCCCGCGCGCTCCCTTTCTGGGCACTTTAGAGTTGTGAGTGTGGCCCATTCTGGCTGGAGGAGCATCTGAGTGGGGCTGTGACTTCTGACTGGCCCCTCAGACCATCTCCAGTAAGCTCCGCACTCACCTTTTGGGTTCTCTCTTCACATCTGATGTTTGATGCCCATGAAGGTTGTGGCTAGAACATTTCCAGTTGCCGCTTCCCCTGTGTCCCACCTTGTCACTTAGTCAGGAGCATCTCCTCCTATCTTAGTCTCATCGTAGACTAGCAGTGTCTGGCTTTGCTTTGGACTGCCCTCTGAACATCTGGATAGAGGGGATGGCCGTCATGACGCTTACACGCCTGGAGGCTTCTCCGTAGATTTCAGAGCCGGAGCTCCAAGCAGTGACCCATGCATCTGTTCCATCAATGCTTCTGATGAGCAGTCCCTGCTGTGCTTTTTTCTAATTAAAGGACCCATCCCTTCACTCACTTCTTAAAGAGGCCCATTCACTGAATGGGCATTACCTCCCGCTAAGTGAGAACCTTAAAAAGGCCTTAACCTAAAGGCCAGGCTCTCCCATTACATCCTGGGTCATCTCCAGTCATCCTGATGAATATCTGGTCGCTGGACCCAGATGGCTCTGGAGGAGAAAGTGAGGCCGGTGACCTTGCACAGCCCTCCCTCACTCTGACCAAAGTCAGTAGCAGGTCATGTCATCATCTCCCTGATACGGTGGTCCTCTAGGACAAACAGAACAACCCTACAATCCTCCACCTATGCTTTGCCAGCCTCCAGAAAGAACTGGAGATGTAAAGTCATTGCTGTGGGTTACATCGTAGCCCTTGTCAAATTGTGGTTTCATAGTTTCATAAGCTTCAACACTATCTCAGGGCACCCTGGACATCTTTGCTTCTTGTATCCCCTTTTCTCAAGTAACGGAATCCACTGCGCAAGGATTTGTCCTCAGCACATGCTGCCAGCCAGAATTTCAAGGTAAATTTGACTGGTGTGTTTGGCACATATTGAATCCATTCACAGCCTGCTTTGCAAGGCAGCAGAAATGAATGCCTCCTAACAATAAAAGGATTCTACAGAGAGGATGCTAGACAAAACCCGTCTGGCGGTACCTCATCATATCTAGGCACCAGTTATGTAGCATGGTTTTATTGGCAAAGGACACCACCAGGAGCTATTCCTTATACTTAGGGAGGACTGGTTTCTTCCATCAATAAGGTCATGAGCACAAATAACTTTTCTAATTCTTCTAATGTAATATACACCACATAGAGTAGCTAGGTGGTCCTGAGCTCAAATCTGGCTCCACACGCTTCCTAGCTGTGTGACCCTGGGCAAGTCACTTTACCCTGTTGGTCTCAGTTTCCTCATCTGTCAAATGAACTGGAGAAGGAAATGACAAACCGCTCCAGTATCCTTGCCAAGAAAACCCCAAATGGGGTCACAGGGACTCATTCATGACTGAAAAGCAGCAGAAGCAGCAGATCTTAGCATCACCTCTTGTTCACTGGCCTTGGGATACATTTCTGAATGTTTCTGAGCAGTGGCTCACTAAGGAAAATTTGAAAAGGAAGCATGGGGCTTTCCTCAGTGACACGGGTTGTAGAGTGTGCAATAGGGCCATGTTGAATGGTAATAATATCTATTAGGCATCCTCACATTGCTTGAGAAGCAATAGCCCCTGTGTTAAAAAAAAATAAAAATAAAGAGCAAAAACAAACAAACAAAAAAAACCCTTTACCTTTCAGACATTGTGACTCTTCATGTCTTTTGTCTGTGAACTTGGGTCTGATGGGAACCACATTGCTTACTGCTTTTTAGATTGTCAGCTGTAGGAGAAACTGCATTGATGGACTTGTCACTGGTTCAAATGAAGAAAAGTCCTTCTCTTCCTCATGTATTGCAGTTGTAGCATTGACAGTGCAAATTCACTATCTGAAATTTCACATAGGGTATTTCTTGTTAATTCTACAAAATTTTCACCAGAGAATCTCTCAGTTTTTATCTGTTAGGACACAAATAAAGTTGTGTTACTACTACAATGAAATTCTAAGTTCTGAAAAACTGAAAAAAAAAAAAAAAGATCATTTAAAAAATAAATTAGTAAAATAGTAGAAAATACATGTAAAGGTAAAATTTTCTTTTATTCTATAAATACATTATTCAAAGGTTTTATTAATGATGAATTCTCCTGGGGCGCCAAGGGCCAAAGGCTAATGGGCGAAGGAATGACTCCATAAAAATAAATGTAGGAGCACTGGCTTTTATTTACAACAAAGGTATAAAGTATTTACACATAAGCATTGTTTGACTCATCTGGTTCCTGTAGGTAGAACCATGTTGGTTTTTTTTTTAATTTCTTTCATTATTTGGCAGAAGTTTCGAATGCTAAAGAACACTGACAGCAAAGATACAGAAAAAGTCACGTGGGGTGAAAGAATAATACCTGAGCCTGTTTGAATTTCCAGTATCTGTTTCCATTTCTTTATTTCTTTTTGCATTGATTGACACCCTGGACTGTCTCCTTTTTGTTTGTTTATTCATTTTTTTTAAATGAATCCATTGAATATTCAAGGAGATGCCATTTATGGGAACACTGTTCTGGTAGTGGTTCTAGGAATGGCTGTTCTATCGGCACAATACCATTGATCTTTTTCTTGAAAAAGAATCCTTTAATTCCCCACCCCCACCAAAACCCCAACAATTTTTGACTTGCTTGCCACATTCCCAACTGCAGTCTTCTACATATCACTGCAAGGCACTACTCTGAGAACTCCATTTTCAGGTCTTTAAGGATAGAGTTGATTCCATTTCAGGGGAAAGCTAATCAGTGGCACCAGTGACAGTTCACATGTATATAACACTTCCTAACTGATGAGTTCCCCGCTTCCTGCATCATCATAAAGTCCCTAATGGCTACGATTGCCTTTACTTTACAGATGAGGAAACAGAGCCCCTCAGGGAGTCCAAGAGTTGCCTGAAGGTCACAAAGCCAGCAGGAGCCAGAGCCAGGTCTTCCCAGTCTGTGTCAGGGCTTTTCTCACACAGTAACACTGATATGGATGAAATCATGTACGTGAAAACACCCTTTCCTAACCAGAAAAATGTCTGCAAAATGAACTCTCCAAAGTGCTGGGGAGACCCTCGAAAGCTGCACCTGCATCTGAGAGCGTGTGGCTCTTTGGGAGATCCACACATTTCAGTCCTTTCCTTATTTGGCTTCACTGTTTTGTGTGCCCAGAATGTGTTTGCATTGGCAGAAATTTAAAAGTCTTGGAAGAGATGAATGGTGAAATCAAGGTGTTGTATCTGCTGGGGAACTACCATCCAGGGAAGGGGTCGATTGAAGTCAACAAAGGAAACTTGTGATTGTAACTTCGCACACATCTTCTAGGTTTTTGTCGGTTTTTTTGGATAGAATGAATTACATTTAGAATCTAATCTACAGTAATGCTGTTTGCTTTCCTGGGTCAAGATAGGGCTCAGTGGGCATTCACAGTATCAGAGGCCACATACAGCCCCTCAGTGACCCAGAAGTTAGGAAAACCTGAGTTCCAGTTCAGCCTCTGACCCTTCCTAACTGTGTGACCCCAGACAAGTCACTGATCTGCCATCTGCATTAGTTTTCTCATCTATAAAATGGGGATGTTATAATAGCACCTACCTCCCAAGGTGGCAATGAGGATAAAATGAGATTTTTGTAAAGAGCTTTGCAAATGTCAGAGCATCCTATATAAAAGTCAGTTATTATCATTATTACTATTAAATCATGTCTCGGAGCTCAGTGACTCCCTCAGCTCAACATGGATGAACACATGGAGTTTGAGATGTGGCACAAATCAGCCGAGCTGTCCCCCCAAACTTCAGAACACTTGCCTTGCTGTTTACTCTAAGGGGGAGGCTGCCTGGTTCTACCAGTCCTCATACAGCATGCCCAGATGTCACACTGTGACCTCCTCAAAATTGCTCCAGGTGACATTTGAAGCCCATTTTTAAATGCATAAATGACATGATTATTAAAGTATAAACATCTGAGACCCACGGATAATTTAGCTTGTAACATAAAACGCCAGAGGGTTTTGTCAGCTTATCGGGTCCTCAGGACGACCGAAATCCTCCCAGACTTTGTTTGTATTGAGAGCAGTGCTCCTGAGTTTGTCCTTGGAATTAATTCTGCCTTCTGTTTAGTTTCCCAAACCTGTGTTTATCCATTATGTGTCCTCACATTAAACAAATTAAAGTGATTTGTGTGTCCGTTTTTATTCCGAATGTCAAACACAAAGTCATTCTATATTGAAAAGAGGAAGAAGCCTATTCTCCTTTAAAGGGAACTTTCTTGAATCCCAGCCATAGCTGAAAGGGAGGAAACCAGGCCTTGTATATATCCAATTACTTTTTCCCATTAGAGACCTCATTTTCAGCCTACTGATCTAAAGCGAAAATAAGACTTGTGATCACCAGTCATTTAGAGGAATATGGTAGACTCAACAAAACCAACATGAAGTAGAATCAGCTCCAGGGCTATTCTGATTTCATTTTGCCTTTTCCCCTTTAGGAATGTGACTGGTACATTTCCTGATTACCCTAGGGAAGAAGAAGGGGGCTCTGCAGTTATTTTCTCAGAAAGGACCCCACAACAGGTATGTGCATAATTTACCGATAAGCTGTAAATGAATGACAGGAAGGTTTTTAAAGTCCCCAATAAACCAGCTCAAAAGATATTCATTGTCTAGATGTTCACTGTAGCCTGATATGTCCTTACATTCAAATCCTCTCTTGAAGTTCACTACAGAATATCATCTTTTAGGATATGATTTTAAGACATATTCAAGATGAGAACATGTATATCCCTTTCTTCTTGCCAGAGGTGGGGGACAATGGGTACAGAGTGTTGCCTGCTCTAGACAACTCAGCTATTGCATTAACTTTACTGAATTGATTTTTTTCCTGTCTTTTTGATCCTTTTTCACAACAGATGGCTCCATGGGTAGGGAAGCAGGAAGGAGTATTTTTGGAAATGAAGGTGATAAAAAAAAAACCTAATATTAATAAAAGAAAAATGTTTCAGCTAAATTCAGTCTCATTCTTGACTTGTCTTTCAAAAGAGATTGAATTGTGCTTGATTTTCATATTCCCCAGCAAACTGCATAAAGCTTGTGAATTTTTGTCCTTTTTTTGGTGGTGATTAAGAAGAATATTCTGATATTCCCACTGATTCTTAATAGATTGACACCCATGGACTCATCATGGAATCACTAAATATCGCTTACTGTTTGTGCTACCCTTTAGCTCTTCCTGCAACCCTTTGGAGACCTCACTGCAGTATCTTACATTAGGGAGATAGCCTCATCCTCAGACAAGTTCTTCTCTCCCAAAGCTATCGCGCAGTCCACTAAAACCAAATAAAGAACAAACCCTCACTGTGTTTATGTGGAAAGTTTATATTAATGGGGTCCAAACATGGGATCAGAACTCTACATCTGGAGGGGACCTCAGAGGAAACTGAAGCCAAGGGAAGTTACATGACTTGCCCACAGTCATAGGTAGGAAATTTCCGAGGCAGGGTTTGAACAAAACCATGGGACCCGTAGAGTGTATGTGTGTTTAAGTGTGTGTGTGTGAGTGTGTGTGTGAGTGTGTCAGTGAGTGTGAGTATGTGAGTGTGTGCATATGTGTGTGTCCATGGGAGTGTGTGAGTGTGGGTGTGTGAGTGAAAGAGTACCCGTGTGCTTGGGAGTGTAAAGGCAATATCCCTGGAGTCCTCAGTCCAGTTACCAAATATGTTCATGAACTTGTGGGATTTAGAGCCATAAAGGACTTTGGAGATTAGGCAGCCCTAGCCTGCCATTATAGATGAGGAAATGGAGAGGGAAGCAACTCTCCAGAAGGACATCTCTTTGATAACAAGTAGCAGAGCCGAGATTCATGTCCTGGTTCTTAGACTCCAAATCAGAACCAAATGAATGTTGCTTCTCCTCTCATCAGCCTGGCTGTCATTGACTCTTTGGATGGTTTTGTCAGGTTCTTCAGAGTGCCCACAAATGTAGAAGTGAGATCTCATTGGCCATTGACTGAAGGTGGGGGCATCTCTGCCAGTCCAGGTCACAGCTCAGCCCTCTTCCCCCCTCCTCCATCCTACACACACACACACACACACCAGGGCAATTCTTTATGGGCTTTCAGAAGCCTTCCATAGATTTTTGACCCAGTCCACTGGAGGCTTTTCTTGTGGGTAATAGTGCAGCTCTCATACCATCTGCCTATCATCCCTCTCTCTTGTGACATGAATGGCCCACAAACACCTCTGGTGATGCCTAGGATGCCATTGTTCCCTCACAGGGCTTCACTGGTGTTGAGTTGGAGCCAGTGTGTACACCCATCAGGTCTCTCCATTGGACCTTAGATTTCCTGAAGCAATGCTTCTTGGAAGATTTCAGTGTTTTGTGATTCAAAGCCACATTCCACGATTGGGACAATATTAGTACTCATGTCAAGTCATATATTCAGTGACTACTGTGTGCCAGGCACTGTGCAAAGGGGGATACCAAAAAAGAAAAGGCAAAAAACAGTCCGTGTTCTCCAGGAGCACACAGTCTAATTGGGGAGATGATATGACAAGAACTATGTACAGAGAAGACATTTAGGGGATAAATTGCAGACAATCTCAGGGGAAAGGCACTAAGAATAAGGAAACCTGGGCAGGACTTCTTGCAGAATGTGGGACTTTAGCTAAGACACGAAGGAGGCAGAGATGAGGAGGTAGAGGATTCCAGGCATAAGGGACAGTCAATGAAAATGCCCACAAGGAGGAGTTAGAGTGATAGGTATGAAAAACAGCAAGGAAGCCCATGATCCTGGATGAAGATACACATGGAGAGAAGGGGTGAGAAGACTGGGTTGTTTGGTAGGAAGCAAGCCATGAAGGATCATTGAAAGAACCAGCCTAGTTGGAGCCCTTCTCATTGAAGAGAACAACATAGAAAGCATTTATTAAACCCTTATTGGATATTAGCGTCCATCTAGAGTACCTATTCAAGATACATGGACTGAGGGAAGAATTGAGTGGGTTGCTCATACAGCTGCACGTCCTCAGTACAATGCTATACTTATCCTCTTCATCTCCTTTATCTCATTCTCTTTCTCTCTTCCTTTTCATCTTCATTCTTCTCTGCCCCCTCTTCTCCCTCTTTCCCTTCCTTCCTTATCTTCTCTTTTTCCATTGGAAAGAGGAATGCTGGGGGAGAGGGCTTCCATATCAGTCACAAAAAAGCAAGTGAGACAAGTGTGAATCATATGAAACTCATCTCAAGGAGTTCCTTCTGCCTGGTCTTTTGCTGCCATTCTGTTCCCTTCAATTGTTTAAACTCTTAAGTCAATAAGAGGAAGGCTGGTGATAGTGCACATTGGTGAGGTGTCTTTATGATCTCTGTTTGTCAGACTGAAAACAATAGGCCTTGGGACTTTATCCTATCTTTCTTCAGGCTAATGTAAATGCCCACTGGTGCTTCCCCATCCAGATTGTATCACCTAAAGCCTGGACATTTCCATAGTTCACACAGACTTTTAAGGATCCCTAGAGTGTCAGCCAAAGTCCAGAGTTTTTATTTCTTCTGTTACTCCAGATACCTGTTGTGTTTTATATTTAAATGTTCCCTTTGATTTCTGCTTAGGTTACCTACCACTCTCAGTTCTTGATAAATCTCAGTCTCAGTGGCTCAAATAGGTGCATTTCTTAGGGAGGGGAGTGCTTCATATTGGGAGAACCTAAACGGAGAACAGTTGAGGTGTAGGAAGGAGGGCAGAAGGGAAAACCAAAATTTCTCACTTGAGGACCACCTAGAACAGTTGTACAAAGCTCTTGAAACATCTCTGTACCTGAAGGGGATGCCTGGACTGCTACTCTGTGGGTAGCTTAAGGGATGATGGTACCATAGGCTCATACTCCACAACTAGAAGAGCCCTAACAGGCCATCTGATCATTCTATGGATGAGGAAACTCAGAACCAGCGAGGTGGTGTTATTCAGTCTGGTAAATAGTAACAGATTCAGGGTTTCAAGCCAGGTCCTTTTAATCCAATCCTAATGTTTTTTTGTTGGTTTGTTTGTTTTCCCCCACAATTCTAGGAAAGTGATGGTCCAGCCTCTGTTTGAAGATCTTGGGTACAGGGAAACCTACTGTCCCTTGCGGCATCTCATTCTACTTTGGGACAGAACTCATTGTCAGGAATGTTTTCCAGACATCAAGTCTAGTGAGGTTTTAGTTCTTCCCATAGTTTTTAATATGCATCTACATTGTCACTTACTTTGACATAATCTCTTATTGTTTTTACTACTATTTCTTCTTTTCCCCAGCCATAATTTAAGAGATAATCTAGTTTCCAAGGGGACCTGAACTTTTATTCATTGTGCCATTATTGCCAGTTTCACAGCATTCCCATCTGTAAATCTGTCACTTAGGATGTTAGCTTTTATATTTGCCCATGTCTTCTTTGGGGTCTATAGTGTGGTCAGTTTTTGTATAATTGCATGACCTTTAAAACAGAGGATACAGTCTTTGCATACCCCAATTTGTTCACTATATAATTCTGTGAGATTTTGTTTATTTAACACTTTGTTTTATTCTGTGGCTTCCTTCTTATTTGACCTTTTTCTGGATTTATCTTATTCTGATATTGAGGAGTTTGACTTTCTTGCTCATTGTTTTATTTATCTGTTTCTTCTTGCAGCACTGTAAGGTCTTCCTTTATGAATTTTGTTGCAAAATTGTTAGGTGCGCATATATTTGAGAATACTATATTAATATTTTACTTAGAACCTTTTAACATAATTTATAATGTCCTCTATCTCTTTTGTGAGACAGCTGTGCAGTAGTGGAAAGAGAAATGGCCTTAACTGGGAAGACTGGTGTTCAAACCTAGCCTTTGACACACACTGGCAGGACTCTTCATCTTTCAGTCCTCTATGCAATTTTCTAAGACTCTAAACTTCAGAGGAGATGCTGGCCTACAGTGATTAGAGGAGTTTCCTAATCTCCCCCAGGAGATCCTAGGTCCTGTGCTTACCCTTTATCTCTTCCTCATTGTTATCCAACTTTGTCTAATGGCATTAGATCCACGTTGTTTAATAAGGTGGCAGTAGTATGGTAAAGCTTGGTATGAGGATCTATTTCGATAGTTTGGATTTAAAATTCCCCCTGTCAGCACAATGTTGGATTCTTCTCCTTAAGTCGTCCTCCAGCTTTTATGTTTCATTTGCACCCTTTGTGACTAGCATTCCTATTGCTTGCCTCTGCTTTGTTCATTCTGTCAGAAACAGACCTGTAGTTTTTGTTCTGGTTACTTTGATTAGGAATGCACATGTAACAGCCCCTTAGACTAAGGACTGTGCCCTTTACAAGACTGATGTGAACTTTTGCTTGGGGGTCTCGCTGCCCACCCTTCTTCCCTCCCCCTCGTTGGCTTCTTTCCTCCATGTCTCTCTTTAGGGATTTAAACAGGACAAGTTTCCTGAGGGTTCTCCTACCCTGTAAGCAACTGATGTGTCTCTCACCTTTGGGGACAGGAGGCTCCTTGGTTGTTCAGTGACTCACCTGAAGTAACCTCCCTGTAAACTCCGGAAAGCCTGATTGCTTCTCAGATAGCCATCTGCTGGCCTGAGAAAGCAAAGCAGGTTTTGCAGAAGATAGGTCTGGCTTCATGATGCAGATGCTGTGAACCTCCTTTGAAGGAGACACTGGGTCCTCCTCAGAGCAATAATGACTTTTTGCACCTTGGACAAATGGCCCCAAAGGGACACTCCACGTGAGGAGTGCGCGAGGATGTCATGAAACTTGCTGGAGGTGCCGCTCTCCTACTCCCTCTCCCCCCAGCATGATATTTGGAAACTTTTGATATTGAAAAAAAATAGTCTTGGCTCGTTGTTTTGGATCACAACAGGGTCCCATCTATAAAGGGTGAAAAATGAGGCCAGAACAGGGATGATGAACTGGGAAAACAAGGGAGGGAAATCAGCAGTGGAGGCGGCAGGGAAGTTAAAGAACAGGCTTAGGAATGAGAAGTGTCTGCTGGAATGTTGGGAGCGGTTCATCAGAGAACGGATTTTCAGATTCAAGATTTATAGGTGGATCAAGTTAAGTTGGTAAGTTCTTAGGTGTAATAATCATGCTTTTTGTATCTATTGATTGAGAAAATGGGAAGAATGCCCTCAGTGTGGCTGGAGCCAGCATCAGAGAGATGAGATGCTCCCCACCCTCTTGAGGTACTGAAGAGCCCTGTGGGAAGCGGCAAAGTGTAACCTCCCTGGCCTCCAGGCAGGGGGGCCCAGGATAGTCTCTGTCACTTATGAATTTAGGAGAACTTTTAAATCAGTATTTCATTGAGCACAAAAGCATCAGAGCATATTAGAGGGAGCAGAAAGGTGGTTGGACTTGGATTTGAGAATACTCAGCTCTGAATCCAGCTCTGAATCCCCCTCAGAAACTTACTAGCCGTGTTACCCTGGGTGAGTCACTTGCCCTCTCAAATCCTCAGTTTCCTCGTCTGTCAATGGAGATAAGAATTCTTATAACCCTAGCTCCCAGGGTTATTGAGAGAATCAAATGAGATAATATCCGTAAAAGCTCTTTGCAAATCTTAAAATGCTTTATAAATATGAGATATTGTTGTTGCTATTAGGATTGTAAATTTAATAGTAACATATAACACACACACACACACGCACACACACACACTCACAGACACACACACACACTCACAGACACACACACAGAGACACTCACAGACACACACACAGATACACACACAGACACACACTCATAGACACACACATACATATACACACACAGACACAGACACACACACACTCACAGACACACACACACTCACAGACACACACACAGACACACAGACACACACGCACGCACTCACACACACATATACACACGCGCACACACACACGCACACATACACACACACACACTCACATACACATATGCACACACACACACACATGCACGCACTCACACACACATACACATATGCACACAGACACACACTCACATACACACACACTCACACTCACACACACACAGACACACACATACACATATGCACACAGAGACATGCACACGCACACACACATACACACACACGCACACTCATACACACACAGACACACACTCACAGACACACATGTACACACACACGCACTCACACACAAATACACATATACACATATACACACACGCACTCACACACACATACACATATGCACACACACACGCACGCACTCACACATACACATATGTACACACACACTCACACACACACTCACACACACACTCACACACACGTACTCACACACACATACACATATGCACACACACTCACACACACACAGACACACACACGCACTCACACACATATGCATATGCACACACACACCCACAGACACACACACACACCCACTCACACACATTCATACACATATGCACACACACACAGACACACACACGCACTCACACACACATACGCATATGCACACACACACTCACACATACATACACATATGCACACACACAGACACACACATACACACACGCATACACATACACACACACTAACAGACACACATGCACACACACACATGCACTCACACACATACACATATGCACACACATACACACTCACACACACGCACTCACACACACATATATGCACACACACACGTACGCACTGACACACACATACACATATGCACCCACAGATACAGACACACACTCACACACACACAGACACACACACGCACTCACACACATACACATATGCACACACACACACTCACACACACAGATACACACACACGCACTCACACACACATATGCATATGCACACACACACTCACACACACACAGACACACACACACGCACGCACTCACACATACATACACATATGCACACACACACAGACACACACATGCACTCACATACACATACGCATATGCACACACACACACGCACACACACAGACACACACACACATGCACTCACACACACATATGCATATGCACACACAGACACACACACATACATACACATGCACACACACACAGACGCACACACACTCACACACACATACGCATATGCACACACACTCACACACACGCACGCACTCTCACATACATACACATATGCACACACAGAGACAGACACACACACGCACTCACACACACACGTATATGCACACACATGCATGTACTCACACATACATACACATATGCACACACACAGACACACACATGCACTCACACACACATACACATATGCACACACACTCACACACACAGACATACACACACATGCACACACTCAGACACATACACATATGCACACAGACATACACATATGCACACACACACACACACACTCACACACACATACACATATGCACACACATACTCAGACACACACACGTACTCACACACACATATGCATATGCACACACACACGCACACACTCACACATACATACACATATGCACACACACAGACACACACGCATGCACACGCACACACATGCACGCAGACACACACATATGCACACACACACACTCACACACAGACATATACACACACACAGACACACACACGCACTCACACACACATATGCATATGCACACACACACACGCACACTCACACATACATACACATGCACACACAGACACACACACGCACTCACACACACATACGCATATGCACACACACTCACACACACGCACGCACTCACACATACATACACATATGCACACACACAGAGACAGACACACACACGCACTCACACACACACGTATATGCACACACACGCATGTACTCACACATACATACACATATGCACACACACAGACACACACATACACATATGCACACACACTCACACACAGACATACACACACATGCACAGACTCACACACACATACACATATGCACACACACATACACATATGCACACACACACTCACACACACACATATGCACACACATACTCACACACACAGACACACACACGTACTCACACACACATATGCATATGCACACACACACACGCACTCACACTTACATACACATGCACACACACAGACACACGCGCACACACACGCACACACACGCACACACACATATGCACACACACACTCACACACAGACATACACACACATGCACTCACACATACATACACATATGCACACACACAGACACACAGACACACACACACACCCCAGACCTATTTAATCCATTCAGTCCACAGAAGGCACGCCTGTTTCTTTAGTATCCTGAGTCAGCCCCTTGCATTTCTAGCTGGGGCTAAATGAATTGCACAGGGACGGTGCTTGGGGCGTGGAGGGATTTGCTGGTCCCTGGCAAGAGCTCTCTGGTTCTCAAGGAGTCTTTAGTCCACAGGTTGGGAACCATGGCCCTGAACTGTGTGGTTCTTGGATTGCTGTTCATGTAACTTCAGTTGATTTCTTACTTTCCTTTGGGCCGTTGTTTGCAATGAAATAACAAGCCTCCCTGACCTTGATCTGAGTAGTTTGAGGCAATAACAGAAACAGTACCAGAATAACTCTTTTGTTTTTTCACCGCAGACTGAATACCCACATCCCTACGCCTGAGAGTATCCTCTTGGCCAACCCCAGTGAAAGAAACTCCTACCCCTCCCCCCAGATCAGCTCATTGTAAACTTTTGTGCTGAACCTGAGTTTAAATATGTTTCTGCTGTCTTTTGTACATCCAAGTATACCAAGGAGCATTGGCCAGATACTCACTGGGAGCTCTCCAGGCTGAACAGGCTCAGTTCCAGAGGACAGAGTGAAGTACCTTGCCCCACAGACATTTCTTAAGCCTTTGCCATAAGCAAAACAGAGTTTCTGACTCTGTACAAATATATCTGTAGATATATTTCTGTCGGCAAGCTGATGAGGACTTGGGCCTGGACAGGCTTAATGCTAATTAAGCCAGGCGAATTCTTGGTTTGTCATTTCCTAATGAAATCATGCTTCCCTCAGTGTAGGATAGATGTGGAGTCCTGCAGAACGGCTCGGAGTATCACTGCACTGGTTTGCAGGAAGGTTGTGTTTTAGCTTCCTAGAGAAAACTCAAAACCTCGAGAAGCCCTTGCTACTGATTCTGGACAGACAGACAGCTGGAAGGCGTAGGCTCGCGGGAGAAGTCCCTCACAAATGAATATCAGCAGAGTGACCTCAGCCCCTCCGTACTTTCAGTATAGTGACAATAAGTAGCACCTCTCTGAATTTTGCTGAGAGTGAATTCATTGCAGATAAGCTTCATCCAAAATCATTTCAAAATGAAACAGGGTAGGTGAGAGAATACACACACACACACACACACACACACACACACACACACACCCTTAGAGTTAAAATTAGAAACATGTGCTGAAGTCAAGAGGCCATTGCTGGCCATCACAAACAGCAGGGGCCTGGCCCAGCGCTAATCCCCCTCCTTTCTTCCTGGGGTACACCCTTCAGGGTACATGCACAGTTAGGCCTGCTGAGATGAGAAGTGCAGCTCCAGGATATAACAACAAACAAACAAACAAAGCCCTTACCCAAATGGCAGCCTCACAGGGCTCTGCCTTTGATATACAAAGGGCATTTTCCTTCCCTCTCTGAATTCCTCTGCTGGACAAAGCTGAACCACCTGCCCAGCAGCTTCTACCCAACTTCCAGGGTTTAGATCATGAATTGAGAGAGGGAGAGTTGGAGAAACCCAAGAAATCCTCCAGCCTCCAGCCTTCACCTAGCGGATTAGGAAACTGAGGCCCAGAAAAGGGAAGTGGCTCCCCCCATCACCACAGCAATGGGGCCGGCACCAAGATTCCTGCCCAGCCTCACCCTTCCTGCTCTGCCAGGCCGTCCTGGGCCTCGTCAGCTAGCAGGTGCCACCGTGCGCAGAGGCTGGCTGGGGGTCTTCTCAGATCCTATCTCAGACACTTACTAGCTGTGTGCTCCTGGGCACGTCACTTCCATCTGCCTCAGTGTCCTCACCTAGAAAAAGGAAAGGATAACACTGGCTTTCCAGGGTTGTTGAAAAAGCTCTTTGCAAACCTTCAAGGTGGTACAGATGCTCCTTAGTGGTGGTCGCAATATTGTCATAGTTCACTCAGGATCTCTGTCATCAGCATCTTACACATTTGAAAAAAGGACCATCTGAGGCATTGTCTTCATGCAGTCACTGTAGGCAGCCATCTCTCCACCCCCCCAGAGGTGCAGGGAGTTTGTGATGGAACAGCAGGCCCCAGGACAGTCCTCGGGCTTGTGTGGGCTTAGAATGACTGCCCTCCCCCCACTGCTCCCACCCCCCAACACACACAGCCCTTCTCTTCACTCAAGCTTAGCTCAGACCCCCCCTCCTCTGTGAAGTCCTTGCTGACCCCTCAGCTAAGAGTCCTGTCTCTTTTTTGGGGTTTTCTGATTGATCTGGCTCACTCCCTTACCAAACCCCACCCCACCTTGCTCTCCCAGGACCAAAACAGCAGTTCCTTCAAGTCAAGGATTGTGTCTTTTTAAACCTTTCTATGCCCAGCTAACTCAGCACCTGACATGAAGTAGAGTTCATATCTGTTTCTTGGATTGAACTGAATTGAACTGGACCAGACCGAGCCAGATTGAACCAGATTAAATTGGACTGGACCAGTCTGGGCCAGATTCAACTATGCTGTCCTGGACTAGAACTGAACTGGATTGAACCAGACTGGCCTAGACTGGCCTACACTGGCTTGGCCTGGCCTGGACCAGACTGGCCTACACTGGCCTACAGTGGCTTGGCCCGGCCTGGACTGAACTGGGCTGGACTGGCCTACACTGGCTTGGCCTGGCCTGGACCAGACTGGGTGGGACTGGATGGTGCCATATCATGTCTTCTTTTCTCTCAGACTGTGTTTCAGAAAAGCTGCACCCCTTAAGAAGATCATTAGACTCCCCAAAACTGCGGGTGGGGGAAGGGTGGATGGAGGATTGTTTCCCAGCTTGCAAAGCCTCTGTTTTGTCCTTCAAAGACAGGTTAAGACTGAAAGAAATTGATCTTATTTTTCCTTTTAACATCTGGTCCTTATTTTCATTCTTGATTTTTTTTATACTGGTAGAAAATAATTGAAAGATCTGACAATTCCTTGTTGGCTCTTCTACTGCTGCCCAACCGGTGACAGATTGTTCTTATGATTATTTTTTTCTCTTTTAACAACTGCTGACAAAAAAAAAACTTCCCACAGTAACCCACCAGTCTGCAAATTGCAACCATCGGTGAGGGATAGATTTCTGTAGTGTTGCTGGAGCAAAAGAGGTTCTTTCTTAGAAGCTTTAGCTGTAAATTTCATTTTCCTGTGTCATGGGTTGAAAGGGAAGGTCCTGAGCTGCGTTTGTCCTGGGAGCTTCCTCACCTGGGATTTCCATTTAGCAGTGAAACAGCCCAGCTCCTATCCTGAGTCTATGTCAGCGACGCAGTGAAACAAGTTTGTGAAGTGAATGGCCCTCAGCTAAGTACCTGCTATTTGCCAGTCACTGTGCTCAGCCCAGGGGATGCAAATGTGAAGAAAAAAGACAAAACCTCATCTGTCTGTAGCTCCCAGAAAACAACGAGGGAATGAATGTTTGTGGAGCTATGGCCAGTGACAGGCTTTTTATTAAGTGGAAAACTCAGTTGGAGGAAGGGTTGGAAATTTGGTCTAATGACTGTTAGTAAAACAATCCTCTTATTTCTCTGAAAATTCTCTGACTCCACAGGATATGACATCGCAGCATCCTAAAAACAATTTCCTTTTACCAGCAGTCCCATAGGCCTCTCCAGTTCCAAAGGCTCTTTGGTGAGCACTATTTTCCAACTCTACTGCAGTCTTGAGGGCATAATAGCCCTGGGCTCTGGGGGGCTGAGTTTCAGGCATCCAGAGCAGCTCCATAAGTCAATTTGGAGACGGAGCCCTCCTCTTGCCCAAAGGACTGACTGACCTTCACACTTGCCCTTGTAGGTGGCATCCCTATTTGTGACTGAAGTTGGGGAGATATCTGCTCCCTGGAGGAGGGGGGGGCTTTACCAGTCAGCAACTGGAGAGCTATACTGTTCTTTCTGTAACCCTTGGCTCAAAGGACTGTTTGCCCAATTTTTTCATTGTTGGAGATTTACTCAATGCTCAGATTACTCCAGGCTCTATAGCTGTGTGAGGGGTGGAGATGATGAGAGCTGGAGGGAAGAGAAGTTGTGGCTTTCTGGGTTCAAGAGAAAAGACACGAGGTTCTAGATCAGTGGTTCTCAACCTTCCTAATGCTGCGACCCTTTAATACAGCTCCTCATGTTGTGGTGACCCCCAACCATAAACTTATTTTCGTTGCTACTTCCTAACTATAATTTTGCTACTGTTATGAATCATAATGTAAAGATCTGATATGCAGGATGTATTTAAATGGAACATCACCCACAGGTTGAGAACCGCTGTTCTAGATTCTCTTTGGATCTGAAGAGACAAAACGATGCTGGGAAGAAGCCATCACATAGAGGAACTGGAAGAGCCAACATCCTCCATCCCCAATCATCCCCTCCTATCACCAATTTACTGGAGACATAGAAGAATTTCTCCTTGATGGAAATCTGAGACTCTCTTTCTTGGCTGAGCTGAGTTATCTTTCTCCTGATGGAGAGCTCCTTTGCTCTGTGTATTGGCTGGCCATATTCTTGTAGATACACTTTCTCTAGATTCTATCTGCTATTGGTTTGGATGAATGCGTTTATGTGCTATTTGCTATGTCTGTTCGTTGTGGAATTGGCATTTGGTAGAAAGAGAGTCAAGCCTTGGTTATGTACCTTGGGTTGCCCCTTCCCGATTAAGGAATAGCAATCAGAAGCACGGCTTGAGCCTCAGAATGATTTCTCCTCAGCCAACAGTATTTAGGAGGGTAGGTGGATATCATTCTAACCTGGTATCCCCTTTTTCTGAGGAGAGCAGAGTGGTCAGCTCTTGGCCTCCTACTCTCCCATCCTAACAAGAATCAAAGTTTCTCTTGAAGAAATTTGGGAGTGGGAAGAAAACTCTAGAATTGTATCTATTCTTGCCTCTGTTTGAGTCATATCTGGACAAACCCAAGTGCATACACATGCCCTACATGTGACTCTTAAGTCTTAGACACATGGGAAGCACCTATACACACCACCACCTACCCCTTACATGTCTAAGAGTAGATACTTCTGCACATTCTTGAGGCTGTGTCACATTATAGCCCTCAAATCCCCCCCTTCTGGAGCCACATGGGTGCACACCCAGCTGTCCTGTAGATTAGTAAATAAATAAGCCATCACATTAATCGGAGCTGTTATGCCGAGCACCACTGCTGTTCACCTCATTCTTCTCACCCTTTTGAATGAGAACAGTCTGAGGATAGACCACTATCCTGCCATTAAATGAACTATTTATGAAACCTTAGAACAGTGCAAGGCACATAATGGGCACTTGACAAATCCTTGTTCACTTCCCCTGCCATTATTCATTTATATTGAATCTTCTGTTTTCTAATGGGCAGAGGACTGGGAAGTCACCTTACTTTGTGGTGGTTCAGTGCACTGTCTTCCGCCCAGCTGTGGGAGCAGCCAAGACAGTGGCGATGGGACACCTGCGCACATCCCCACTGGTTTGCATTCCCCGCCCCAACTGTGGAGACTTTGCAAGCTTTCATGCCTTGTAGTTTGGCGGCTATGAATATGTTAATGGAACATATGTTAAAAAAATTGTTGTTCTTGAATTTTTTGTGGATCAATGTTATATATTCCAATAGTTATGGGTGAGTTTGGTGTGTAATGTTCTGGTTTCAGTACAGTTTATGGGTTTTTTGGGATATCTTGGAGCTTATGTTTGTGGTTGGAAAATTTGTCATCTGCCAGTTTTTAAAAAACAGTGAGCCTCTGGCAAATGATTCTTCTCTCCTAATTATGTCTTCCTAGGTATCCGATATATTACACATTTTCACAACTTTAAGTGATACATGACTTTAAAAACACCTACTGTGTGTTTTTAAAGCAACCTTGCTAAACACTAGGGATACCAAAATTACTTAATTCCTGCCCTCAAGGAACTTCTCTTCTAATAGGGTACTTGGTGGATGGAGTGGAATGTGAAGCCTGGCCAGGGCTGGCTAGATCTAGGGGGCCATGTTGCATGCGGGCTCATATATTCCTTAGTCAGGGTAGTGTTGGCCCTGAGGTTAGAGTTCCAAAGCTTAATGGATTAAATCTCTCCAAAGGGGCTAGTGATTCAAAAGGTGGAGCAACAGAAAGAGAGATAAAGAGATACAGAGACAGAGAAATTGAGAATATCGGGAGAGAAGAGGGTCCAAGACAAACTCAAGTGTAGATCTCCTAGGAGAGCCCCAGAGGGTCCAGTCCTCCATGAGTAAACAGCAAGGCTTTGATAAAGATGTGGAGCTGTTGGCCAGGTTTCTTGGCTTTGAGCCAGTTGCCTACAAAAATGAAACACGCTGAGCCAGTATTAAAGTGTGAACACTTTTATTTCTTCATAAACTTATTCAACAGCCAGGCCACCTGGCAGGCGATGTCTTACTTGGCATGGCTTCCATGTCTATACAGGGCATCTCTGAACATGCCAGGAGAGACACTGGACATGCCATTACACTCCTGTGATCCTTTCGTTGAGAAGGGTGAAGCAGATGGTCCTCTTGAGTGTGGCAGCTCTGAATGCAGGGGACTAAGCTGATTGGGTATCCATATTATGTCTAGTATTAATATGGTAACCCCCCAGCAGGGGATCACCAGGCTGACTAAGGAGGAGCAAGTTGGCCCAGGTGGGGAACGGAGCAGGTAAAAGCTCCCATGATGAGGAGTGGTGGGATCCAGCCCATGAGTAGTTACCACATTTTTGGCCTAAGACAGAAAGGGAGAACCAGTCTTTATTTATTTTATTTTTTTGCTTTTTGGAGGGAAGAAGGGCAGTTGGGATTAAGTGACTTGCCTAACGTCACAAGGCTAGTTTTTGTGTTAAGTGCCTGAGGCCAAATTCGAACTCAGGCCCTCCAGGGCCAGTGCTCTATTCACTGCGCCATCTAGCCACCCCAGAACCAGTCTTTAAAGAAAAGCATAAGATTCCAGATGGTCGCTGAACTCATCACCTCACTAGTTTTCATTCAAAATGAAGCCACCAAATAGGGGTTCCTTGCTATGAGACCACTTGCCTGTAGCATTGCTGACTGACGCTTGTCCGCTCTGCTCATCTCCAGGTTCCTGACTCCCAGTTCTCAGCCTTCTGCTCTGTCTTCTTTGGACTGGTTCTCTCTACCTTTAGCCTCATTTTCCCCAGCTCGTGATCTCCTTTCCGTTCCTGCCAGATTCCCCTAGCTCAGTGTTTTCCAGTTTACTCTCTGGCTGCTGGATCAGTGACCCTAAACTGAACACAGTCCGTCTGCCCATGAGGCCTTCTGCCCTGCACTGGCTCCCAGACCATGGCTGCTGCCCATGAACCCCTTACCTCAATTCCATGCCATGCAGGTTTGCGACTTGCCTGCATCATATCCCATGCTAGACGATTACAAGGCTGATTTCCACTTTTAAAAATACATTTGAGGATCAGCAAAGGCAAGACTAGGTCAGACTCCATCTTTTCCTAGTGGATGCCAAGGGAAGCTTGGCTCTGAATATTACTGGAGGACTTGAAGCCTTTTCCTGCCTTCTTGCCCTGGCAATCCATGGCCAACCTCAACGTAGCCCTTGCATGTAAGGCTACCCAGGGCTGGCCCCAGAGAAAAAGGAGCATCATCACCAAGCCATATGGAATGGAGCTGGACTGACCCAACACTGAAACCTGTCCTGCCTTCCTGGCAGAAATGGGAACTTCCAAGGCCTCAGCAGAGATGTGCTGCCAGTACTGGCCTCTGGGCCCCTGTCATCCAGCCTTCTTTCCCTGGAGTTCTCCGGCTCTATCTGTTCCCTGTACCTGAGGGAAAGGCTTACAAAGTCTTCTTCAAGGGCAAATGAGAGAAAAGTGCAGAGGAGATTTGGATGTGCCCCTTCCAACCTCTTCTCTGACTTCCAAGGAAGGAGGAGGAAAAGCATGGCCATCGTCCTCCATTCTTTATGGTTCATAAAAGTATGGCCAAGGATTTCGTAAGCTAAGAGGTCAGCCAGAGGCAGCTTCACTTTGTGTGGGTGGGCTGTTAACCTTCCTCTTCCCACCCCACCCCTACCTGCCTGCCAGTTGAAGATGGCCCACCACAATCAAGCCTCAACCTACCTCATAAGCTTTATCTCCTCCTCGTCTTCAGCAGCACTTTCCTCCAACACAATGAGACTCTTCCCTTCTGCTTCACCCAAAATACCTTTCTCCCATAGAAGTTTTCTTATGTGAATGACTGTCACTGGGCAAAATGACATACTTTTGGAGGGACAATTTTCCATCACCCTTGGATTGGAAGAAGAAAATCAACATGAAGCAACATGAGACAGTGCTTTTGGAATCAAGAACTAGGTTCAAATCCTGCCTCTGACACACACCACCTTTGTGACCTTAGACAAGTCACATCAGGACTCAATCTATTCACTTGTCTAATATGGTGGTTTGACCAGATGGCTTCTGAAATTACTTCTAGCTCTGGACCTGGGATCTGAGGATCATAAGCAGAAGTGTTGAGGGGGGGCAGGAAATAATTCACATTATTATATTAATATTCATATGATTATCTTGCTAGGAATATTTTCTCAAGCATTACAAACTGACACCTGCTGTTTCTTTAAAATGTTTTAAACTCTAAAAGAGTTGGTCTGTGCAGAAAATACTAATGGAGATTGGGATCCCAGTAGAACCCACCTTCTAGGGAGAAAGGATGGAAATGCCCTCGGGCTCCGCTTGCTATAAAGCCTGTAAAGAATCTCTGGGATATCAATGATCACCGACATTCCTTAGAATTGCCATTTATAATAATGGGATTAACATTCCTGCTGTGCACACAGATTGTTTCATTTAATATGTGATATTGCTGGTTGGCTGATAGATTGCCTGTTATTTTCAAATTTGCGTTCATTACTTCATGATTCAAGATGGGAGGTTAGCGGTGTAAAATGCCTCCCCCCAAAAAATTAATCATAGAGTCAACCCAACTTAATATTTGCCATCAAAAGCTAGTTACCATCTGTAAACAGATGTGTTTCCCCTTTTAATTTCCTGATATCGGCCAATCAAGAGATGTTTACTAAGGACCTCCTCTATGCAGGGTGCTGTCCTGGGTGCTAGAGATACAAGGACATCATACTCTTAATTAATAGACCAGCCTACCCCCAAGTTGTGAAGGAGGAAAAGACTTGTTGTTCTTGCCCTTTCTTCTTCCTTTACCATCTCTCCTTCCCCTCTTCAGAGACTCCCTCCCTTTTTTCCCTTCGTATCCCCTGGGCCCAGCATGTAGCACCCTCCTGTTCTCTTCATCACTCATCAAATCCTCCACCAGAAAACAGTCCATCCTTGAGACCTTGCAATCCTTTTATACTTTGGGGTGAATTGTATATATAAATACCTCTGGGCAAGTAAGGACAGGTCAAACTCAGATAAGGCATCCATATTTCCTGTGCACTGCTCCAAACATGTGTCCTCTGTGTGGTGGTGAGCACCCAGAGCTGTGAATCTTCTCTGTTATACACTTGACTTGACTTAGCAAAAAGTCAACACCTACAATTCCATGGGTGGGGCAGTTTCTGACATTAAAAATAAATACATTTATAAAGCAGTATAGGGTGGTAGCTAGAGAGCTGGCCTTGCAGTCAGGAAGACCAGGATTCCAGTCCATTCTCCGGCACTTTCCTGCTTGTGTGACCCAAGACAAGTCACTTAACCTTTCCTTCCTGTGGCAACTCTAATATTATAAGCCTCAGAATGGTGCCCTTCGGCACTGACAGGGGGTAGGACTTCTCTAGGATTTCTTCAGGCTGATGTAATCACAGGTCCAGTCCAAAGGAGAAGTATAACCCCCGTGATCCCAGGCACTGGGAAATGAATGCTGAATTGGAGGTGCAGCTAGTGGTCTAATTTGTGAAGAGGTGATATGATAAAGTGCTGGAAAGACCCACCCGAGTGAGATGGAGGAAGCCTTTAAAGGACAGGCTGAAGATTTTCTTCTTTATCTTTGAGATAATAGGGAGCCATTTATGGTGTCTGACCATTAATATGGTCAGCCCAGATCTATGCCTGCAGAAGATTATTCTGGCTACTTTGAACAATTGATTAAAGACCAGAGCAGGAAACTGGGAGAGCAATTAGGAGGCCATATCAATAGTCCAAGCCAAAGGTAATGAGGGCCTGAACCACGATAGTGGCCATGTGAATGGAAAGGTCTAGAGAGGCATTGTTGGAGCAGAATTGACAGAACTCAGTCACTAATTGGATATTGGGGTGGGAGAGGGAGTCAGAGGTGATCAAAGGGCCCCCTTCCCAAGGGACCAAATCTGCATTTCATATTATATTACCTTTCTTTTGGTTTCAATCACTCCTAATCTCCAGGAGTCTCTTCTGGGGTAAGCCTGAGTTTCTTTTCACATTGGTAACAGGCCAGATGATTTCAGCCCAGACATGAGGATTTGTTCAGAAAGCAGAGGCAAAGAGCACAGACTGTCCCTAAATGAGAGACTTAGAGAAAGCTGCATAAGAGATATGTGAGGTGCAGGGATGCCTGATGGTACAAATGATAGAAGAAAGAGCTCTGTGCTCCCTCCCAGGTCCTCCTGTCCCCTTCTTCCCTCTCTGCTTTTCCCAACTCCATCCATTTTGCCTAACCTTCTTTCCCTCTTCCCACTCCTCCAGGCTTCTCCCCACCCCAAGGACAGGATGGAGGCATGTGTGTGTGAGAGGGTGCCTACCAAGGGGCAGGGTCCATCCTGAATATGAAGCCTCCCCGGGCCATGAGAGGAGAGAGAGAGATCATAAGCTTATATATTCTAAGCCAGAGGGGACCTTAGAGGTCTTTTAGAACCAACCTCCTCCTTGTTACATATAAGAAAACAGACTCCAAAGGGTCAGGCTACTTGACCAACACAGCCAGTGAGGGTCTGATGCTGGATCTGAACCCAGGTCTTGACCCAAATTCCCCAATACTACATTACCTCTCCCAGAAGTGGGGGGCTAGAGCAACTCTTCCCACTGTACTTGAAGGCACCTTAAAAGAAAAAGCACCTGTCATGTATCCAACTCAGAAAAGCATCCTTCAGTCCTTCCCATAGACTGTCGTGCTTTCTGAAAATATCCTTACCAGCAAGAAACCATTATTGGAGTCACCAGCTTCCAGGCCCCATAATTATGCACGTTAAGCTATTTTTTACAGTGGTGGTGATGGATTTATGCTAATCTCACTTACAATCTCTCACCCATTATCCTTGTGACCAGTGAATGGAACACATTTGCAAGACAGCTGGCCAGAGTTAGGGGTGTAGTCTGTAGCTGAGGAAGGAAGCAATATCTCTTGGTAATTGATTGAATGTATGGAATATAGGAAATGAAAGAGAGGGAAAAATAAAAAATGACTCAGAGGTTTTAAGCCTGGGTGATTTGGATAATGGTGTTGCCATTGATGAAAATAAGAGCATTATGAAGGGAAGTCTGCTTGGGGGAAAGACCAGCTCAGTTTGGGAAGTGTATCCAGATGGCCAGTGCCGTGAGGCATGCAGTAGAGTGGAAGGACCCTGCTTTTGGAGTCAAGACTTCTGGGTTCTTGTCCAAGAATGGACAGGACATCCGGCCAGCATCCACTTCCCTGGGCCTTATCACCTGTAAGGTGATTAAATTGACCTCCAAGAGGGAATTGATGCTAGCCTGTCCTGTTAAGTTCTCTTTCAGTAACAAAAACAAAACAAAAAAAAGGTCCAGTAGGTCTTTGCTTAATAAGCTTTTCCTGAGCATGAGCCTAAGGGGTTAGAGAGAAAGAGGTTAGAGTCAACACTGTGGAGGTGGTAATGAGAACCAGGAAAAAGGATCAGCTCACCCAGGGAGGTAACACATCAAAGAGTGTAAAGTCAAGGACTGAGTCTTAGAAAATGACCCTTGGTGGGACAAGGAGAGAGAAGCAGTGAGGAAGGGGGTCTTCGAGCAAAGTCACTTAAACCAAAGGTTTTAAACATTTACTTCTCAATCTCAGCACCATCTTCAGGCCATTCCCCAATCAGCCCCTTCTCAGAATCCTGAGGCACCTGGATGCAGCTGTTTGAGCAGCTGCCCCTCTTGTTAGCAAAACAAAGAACTCCTGGAGGAAGGGGGAAATCACAGATGAAGATTCCAAAGAGCTTGACTGCTAAAATTCTCGTGATCCTTTGGTGAGTAGGGATGTGACTCTTGAAGGCTGAGAAAGTCTTCAGAGAACGGTTACTTCATCTGTATGTCTGTATGTTTGTATCCTACAAGCAGCAATTTGTTTATAGATTATCTCTTCCATTGGAAGGTAAGCTTCTTGAGACCAGGATCTGCTTGGCTTCTGGCTTCTGACTTCACTTTTGTCTCAGTGCCTGGCACAGAGCAAAGGCTGAATAAAGGTTTATTATTGATCTTTGTCCCAGTTCAACATTTTAGAGGGCCTCATATGTGCAGAGCGCTGTGTTTGGCACTAGGATCCTAAGTCCCTTCCTTCAGGAAGCTCACATTCTAACAGGGAAAGGCTAAAGGAATGAGCATTTCTTGAAGGCCTCCTGTTGGCTAGGCACAATAATGCTAAGTGCTTTCTTGGCCGCCGTATCACATTATTCAATAGTATCACATTATTCACTAATATCCCACCATCTTTTGCAGACAGTGTTCTGTGTCCATGCTCCTCCCATCTTTGTACTGGTGAAGTTAATTGTTTGAACTTTTATTAATACTTCTTTTCAAAGGCAGCTGAGGACTCTTGCTCTCTCATACTGAGTAGGGACTTACTAAATACTTGTCAACCAACTGATTGATTACTCTTAACTAGCAACTCCCTGTTAACTCTTTTTTGTTCCATACTTTACAATCTATTATTTTTTAAAATTTTTATTTTATTTCATTTATTTTTTTGCTTTTTGGAGGGGGGAAGGTAGGGCAATTGGGGTTAAATGACTTACCCAAAGTCACATGGTTAGTAAGTGTTAAGTGTCTGAGGCTGGATTTGAACTCAGGTCCTCCTGACTCTAGGGCTGGTGCTCTATTCACTGGGCCACCTAGCCTCCCCCATACTTTACAATCTAAAGATGAAAAGACTTAGCAGAGAAATCAGAAGACGAATAAGATTACAGCAGTGCTCTCATCAGTCACCATTGTTCCATCTGCCCTAAATATCAGACCTCTCCCTTCTTTGACTTCCTGGTAGTTTTGACTTTCCTCACCAACCTCTGCTCAGTTGGAGGTTTAGGCCTCCCTACACTTCCCATAAAACATTGCTAGGACTCTGCCTTTACCTCTGTGAGCTGCCCTGGCTTCCATCCACTCTACATGGCTCTCCTAAAACTATTAATGAATTCCCTATTCATCGTGTCCACTTGTTCTCCTCCCAGAACTGCTTCTTTTGAGGTCTTCAGAATTTCATTCTTAAGAGTTTCTCACCTCTCCAGTACTGACTCATCTATAGAATTACATCTGTAGGATTTCACCCATCTTTTCCCAAAATCCTTTGTAATATACAATCCCCAAACCTCGGGCCATGTCAGACTGCTCCTGGCTTTCTTCTTTTCTGCCGCCAGTTCAAAGATGGAGTGATCACCTCTTCACAGAGTTCACATAATTTATATCCAGCAACCAATTCCTTCTTATTGGTGAGCATCAGATCTAAAATGTATTTTCCTCTTACAGGATCACAGATAGAGAATTGAAAGGCAATTTGGAGGCCATTCGCTCCAACAATCTCATTTTACAGATGGGGAAACTGAGGCAAGGGGAAATTAAAAGGTTTTTCCAGAGGCATAGAGGTACCAAATTTCAGGTACGGAATTCATATTCGGGTCATCTGGCTCCAAATCTATGTGGTGTCTTCATGACACTGCACCATCTCTCCCTTAGTAATTTCTTCCACAAGATAAAAGCAATGGATTGTTCTCTGACATGGTCCAAGAAGGTGGGGGGGGGGGGGTGGGGAGTCGCAGGATGCTAACATGCCTCCATAGCCACCTGGGCACAGAGCATTCAGGTGAATGAAATTCCACATATTTTGAAGAATAAAAAGTACTATTGTACTTAAACCTTTAAATTCTAATGAAATTGTTGGACCTCCTTGCCTTTTGTCCCTGCCAGGCTCAAAGACTCGTCTCTCAAAGAGTCAGAGCACAGAGAAGCTCTGCTGATCACACCCCTTTGGCAGCTCCTGCTCCCCTGCTCTTCTTGCCTCAGTCTCCCCAGCAGGGAGATGCTTGTTAAATGATCATTCCATGAAGGGCCTGCCTCTGTTGGCAGGGCAACATTAGGAGTAACACCAGCTGTGATAGAATTGCAGCATTGGGCCGTTCTTCACTTCACTCGTTTTCCTTCGTGTTTACTGGGCTTCTCCTTCAGACTTACTGATGTACGCACAGATTGTCTAGAATGCCGTTGCTTTGAGGTCCGGTCCTGCCTTGTTTTTGCCTTTGTGCGTTCCTGGCACTTAAGCAGTCTTTAATAATGCTTTGTTAATTGATTACAAATATGTTCCTTGACCATTTGGTAGAAAACAGTATATCCTGTCTAGCAAAAGAGATACATGATATTGAAGAAGAAAGCACTGGAAAGACAGGGCGCATTAGTGAAGCTGCCCAAACCACGTCTACCCCATGATCAGCTCCCCCAGACCCCAGGGGAGACTGCCTAGGACCCTCAGAGCTCTGGCTGAGTATCAGAAATGGATATGGTTTTATCTATCAAAATGACAGCGGAGAATATGTGTTTCTCCACCAGCCTTATCTTCCCTTGGCACTCAAGACAAATGGAATTACTGGATTACATCCAGCCCCTCTCCCAGACCTTGTCATCTTTGCTTCTCAGCCATTAGGATCTTTGGTCCTTTCCATCTTCCCTAAGGGTAAATCCAAGTGGAATGTGAGCACCTCAAGGACAGGGAGAGGCTTGCTTTTCTGTGTGGACCCCCAGCTCTTAGAATACTGCTTTGAACATAGTAAAATATTAATAAACACATTAATTCAGGGCAGCTAGGTGACTCAGTGGATACAGCATGGGTCCTTGAGTCAGGAGGACCTGAGTTCAAATCCAGCCTCCTACACTTGACCCTTCACCAGCTATGTGACCCTGGGCAAGTCACTTAATCCCGATTTCCTCAAGAAAATAATATATTAATTCATTCAAAGGACTTTTGGCTTTGAGTTAGAAGCTCTAGGTTCAAGTATCTTTCTACCACTTACAAACAATGTGAAGAAAAAGAAGTGACTTAACTCGCTGGCCCTTGGTTACCTTACCTTTGAAGCAGGGATAATTGTTCTGACATTATCTGCCGGTTTTTAGGGAGAATTTTGTATATTACAGAGTGCTACATCAGCATTAATTATTACTGTGAGTTCATTGAGTTATACAGTGACTTCCCTTTTCAATGGTTTATCCCTCACATATATAATTTTTAAGATAATTTCCTTAACATTCTTCTTTGGTGAGGTTTTTCCATGGAAAGCAAAACCCCCACGCCAACCTGACTCTTTGGGTTTCCTGTGAAGGGCTTTGTAGATACTGTTGTGTTAGGTGAGTGACTTTCTTTTTCAATAAAACTTGGGTATGAATAGAAAAAAAATACTCTTTAACCGCCGCTCCAAAGGTAAGCCAAGTTTTCTCGGGGAGCATCGCCAGATGCATACTCTCTGTCTCTTCTACGCGGTTTTATTTACTGTTATGTTTTAGGTTCAGATTTTGATATCATGGAGGCAGCCCCAAATTTGAGAAATCCTTTCTAGTTCTTTCCAAATGAGCCAGACTAATAGCACAGGGCCCTGCAACAAGCTTTCAACAGCTCTCTGTAATTTTAGCCAAGTGGCGCAGGTGTATTTGTTTTTAAGCAAAAGCCAACAGGCCTCCAGAGTGTCCTGCAAGCATTTCTGAACTTATTTTTTTAAGAGTTTTTAGTGACCAGTGCCTACTAGAAGAGCTCTTGTGATTTCCAACAACAGGCATTTTTGGCTATTTGCAAACTCCTAGCAGGGGACAGAGGTCAGTGCTGGCTGGTCCAGTGTTCCAGCATCATTGCCCGGGTCTGTCACGGCCCCAGGGGGCTAAGTCGATCTCAGTAGCTCTGTCACCCGTCTGGAATGAAACGGCCCAGTTGGGACCCTAAAAGTGATTGGAAACTCCAGTCAATCTGTTCATCTCTCCCAGAAAATGACCTGCTCCACTGATTATCACCATAAGATATGACGGAATGGTGCCTGGGATTTAAATTACCATATTTAATTAAATATAAAACACTGAAATGCTTGGGGAAATTCACTAATGAGATTTCAGGGACTGTAATATATAATCATCTTTCCCCCTTCTTTCCCATAGCAGATTTTTCACACCATCAAAGTATTTTCTTTGGCAAATACATATCTTGCTTTATGAGAAAGTATATATTTTTAATAATTTATCATTTGAAATCTATTTTTCCCCTAATTTAATTTAACTCTTTTCTCCACATAAAACATGGGAGTCAATAAGCAGACACAGTTGGCTGTTCAGAAACTATATAACATTTATGAAAAAAAAGACTCGTTTGTTCAGATCTTTCTAACGCAAGCAGCAAAGATGTAAGGAGTGGCCCACAACATCTTTTGAAGAGGCAGTGAGTGGCAGACTTCATTCTACCTGTTTTTAAAGTCTGGGCATCTGTCCCAACCTGTGTGAGAATAAAGAAGGCAACATGGTTGACAACCCTCAGATTTTACCCCCATCTTCTCATCAGGACAAGACCAAGATACAAGTGGGTCCAAATGAAATCTAAAAATAATGATATTGCATACCTTACCTAAGGCTGGTTGTATGTCCTTTGCTGTTCAGATGAAGAGGTCACTGCTAAGGAAAAGAAACGAACAGAATCTGTCTTTTAACTGTTCTCTTCCAGGACCCTGGGGGCTTGTTAGCTAACCCACCAATCTTTTTTTCCAGACATATTCGAACAATGGTCTTAGGAAATTTCTATTCAATTGTTTAAAAACCTTTTTTCCCCTGTTTCTTACTGGGAGATGCATTTCACACATAGCAAAATTGTATAAAATTTTCTTAACAAAATGAGAATGATTATTGCCTACTCTTTTCTTTATTCTGAAGTAAATTAGTGGGTCGTGACATGGGTATCCTAAGCAAAAACACTCTTTCACATTATGTGCTTTTAAAACTCTTATTCCCTCACTGATTCCATGGCAGGCTTTCATTTTAACCTTGACCAAATCTGTTGACCCTGAACCAGCATCTTTCCTTTCTGCCGTCTCATTAATGGCTCTCCCATTTGGAGTTTGTTTATACCCTCTGATTACCTCATTTGAGCAACTATCTCATTAGTGACCTCAGACCTCTTTGACCTTCATTCTGCCTTAGCTCCTGTGGTCAGCCAGTACTTACTGGCTAATGACTGGCCTATCTTTTTTTCCCCTAAATAATTTACTATCCATATTTCTAAAGTCTAAGGGACATGTTCAACAATTCCCAGAATTTTATCTTCAACCCACCTAAACTCTAGGATGACATGGCCTCTTCCCCCCACCCCCCACCCCCATCCAGAGGCCCCATTATTTCAACTTAACTAACCAGCTCTCCGTATAGCATGGACTCCACTCAAGTCTGTAATCTCACATTACTTGAGTTAAAGGTAGGGCATGTTTGATCATCGCAGCTGAACGCATTTGGCTCAAGGTCCCATCCCAGAGCAAACTGAGAAGGTCTCAAGTTAAACTCAGGTGCAGGGGTCCAGTACCATAGACTCTGTAACACGAATAACACAACAATGAATCAGAGCAGAAATACAAAGTAAATAAGAAGGAAGAGGCAAAGAATCGAGAACATTCCTTCCTCCCAGCAGCGTGCAAATCAAGGTCATACTTGATGAGGAAATTAGTACAGAAGAGTCCGACTCTCCAATAATATTCTGAAGATTATTGAAGCGGAAGGGGCCTCAGGAGCCAGTGAAACCAGCTCCCTCCCTTTACGCATCCCATGCAGGTTAAGCCACTTAAAAAGAAGTCAAAGCACTCCTTCCATTGTACTGCCCCAGAGTGCACCAGCTCTCAGACCATCACACTGAAAGACGTACAAAATGCAAGACCCTCCCTGTATTTATTTAAAAAATCACTTCATTCAGGAGAACGAACTCTGATCCGTGTCTTCCAGTAAGTTTTCCCTAGGAGGTCTGGCCAGTGCTGAGGGTGTACTGTGTCTGAAATGCTGGGCATCGAGTGGATGCCAGTAGATCCCAGGAGCTGTCCAGCAGGCATCCTGTGCTCTGTGTGACTGGCCCAGCCTTTTTTCCCCAGCCCTACATCTTTCCAGTGTTATCCTTATACCATTTTTCCCAGGCAGTTGTTCAGCGATAACACACTGCAGCCTGGCCAGTCCCCCACGTGCCCCTCCCTTGCTTCTGGCTGTGTGCTTTTCTAGGCTTGCTTTGACAGCATGTATGGCTTTTGATTCTTTGTATTTCTTGGACTGAGTTGGAGCTGAACATTTTTCCTCCTCTGTGCCTCTCCACCCCCCATCCTCACTACCTTGCCATTTTCTACTTAGAACCTTTAGAGTCCCACCAAGTTGACATCCTTTGTTTTCAGATCCCCTTAACTGGTACATGTATCCTCACTCACCCATCCATTCTTTGTGGGGGCATGGAATGAGGGGGGAATTTGGAAGCAACGACCTGGGGGCAAATCCCACCCATACCGCTTAATAGCTAGCTTGGCCCTGGACAAGTCACGAAACTTCAATAAAAGTTATTAAGCAACTTCTGTGTACTAGGCACTCTGCTAACCAGTGGGCAACATTTTCCTCATGTGTAAAAGGAAGAGACTGGATTTGATGGCTTCTGAGGCCCTTTCCTGCTCCAGGCATAAAGCCCTACCATTCTTATCACAAGGGAGCTGAACAGCCTGGAGGGTGGGAGGTGTAGAAGGAAGCCCAGGAAGGCAGGAGGAGAGATTCTTTTTTTAGATTTGGGGTGTCTGAGCATGTGTGTGGGCTCAGGAGGTAACGAAGGTGTATGAGAGGGTGTGGTGAACAAAGCAAGGTCATGGTAAAGGAGGCTATGGGATCGTGGGTAAGAGAAAGATATTAGAATTGTCAGGAATTTTACGTCATTGGGGGGCAGGACGTGGGCATTCAGACTTGAGGAGACAGGAAAGGGTTTGGTGCAATCCCTGTGAGCAATTTTCAAGGAAAAGGAGGAGGAGAGGAGAGGAGACGGCAGAGAGTCCACCTCTGGGACTCAAAGGCAAAGGGTCAGGTAAGGATATAGCAGGTGCTGCCCAGAGATATTCACACCCTCATTATAAGTCACCTCTGGTCAGTGAACCCACCAGTGTAGGCACTTGTTGGAATGTCAGTCATTCATTTTCTTAGGGTGGAAAAAATGGAATATAATAGCAGTGAAAGTACAGGAGGTCTAGACTGAAAATTGGAATGTCAGAGTTCAGGATTCTGCAGCGAATATGACACAGGGAGGTCTAAGTTGTGCCCATGGTGATCTGTGGCTACACTGGAACAGAGGTAGCAGTCCTTCGACTTGAGAAAGACTGGTGAGGTGCACCAGAGTGTGCCTGAGGGGTAGGTCACGTCTCAAGGTTTTTTAGCCTATGTATGAGATCATGGGGTTTGGGAGGGAGGGGGAAGATGAAGACTAGAAGACCCTCCCAGTGTATACTTGTATTGGAACTCCATCTTGAAGAACTAAATTCAAATCTTGTTGTCCCTCCATGCTCCCAAGTACTCCTGGGGTGTGGGAGGGGTGGAGAGAGAGAAAGAGAGAGGGAGAGGGAGGAAGGAGAGAGAGAGAGAGAGTGAGTGAGTTGTAAATTCTAGAATATCAAAATTGTTTTCTATTCTAAGGTCATGATAAGAGTTATACATGCAACTGCAGGGAAAATAACAAATGATCGATCATTTGATCCGTGATCATTTTGTAAGTGCCTGCTAAGTGCCCACAAGTGCTAGATGCAGGGGAAACCCAAGTGAGATGGTGACTGCCCTCAAGGAGCTTATAGTCTACTGAGGAGGTCCAGTACTGATCACAGACAAGTAAAGAGAGTCCAGAAACAAGCAAACCAAGGAAGAGGTTCTGTTACCCCCCAGGGGAATCTGAGGCCTCTTGAAAGAGGTGGCCCTGGCACTGAGCCTGGAGGTTCAGTTCTAAGTAGAGGCTAAGATCTTGTGTGGACAGAAAAGGGCTTTGTTCATGTCTCCCTCCCCACCACACCCTCCTTCAATTGCCTTGGGTCATAACAATGTGGGTTTGCTGTTTTTAAACAGGTAATCCAGGACATTATAACCAGAGAGGAAGAAGAAGATCTAAGGAGGGCCAAAAAGAAGGAGGAGAAGGAAAAGAAAGGAAAAAAGAAAAAGAAAGAAAAGACAGAAAAAAGGGAAAAAAAGGTAAAGCCGAATGTACGTCTTTGCCTGTGGCAGGCGCCCCCGGGGCTCCCCATTCCCATGGTACAAGTCACTTCTGCTTTCTTGGTCAGAGAACCTACCAGTGTAGACATTTGTTGGAATGTCAGTCATTCATTTTCTCAGGATGGAAAACCAACAAGTGTTGGCCTTGGCTCTGCGGCGATCTCTGTTTGTCTTTCATGTTGACCTTTAGTTGGAGCCACAGCTTTTCAGTCTGACAACCCTGAAGGGAGGGAAGGAGGGGAAGAGCCAAACCAAGCGCTCCTGGGCCTGCCTTATCAAGGGGGCAGAAAGTTCTGATCCCAAGAGTCGGGAAAGTGTCAAGATGGCGAGTCTCTGAAGTTGTGTTTCTCCAGCGAAAGTCCGCCATCTGCCGAGGAGGGAGCAGAAGCTTAGAATAAGGGGAGTTGGGAATGTCTTTATTTTGCCAGAGCATTAGTGGCTGTGTGCACAATGGAGATGGTGGTTCCCTCCTTTTTCAAACCTTCCTTTCCCCGCTGCTTCCTGGCTGGGTGACTGTTGTAGGAGAACCATCTCCTCTCTGCCTCATGTGGTGGCTCAATGCTGCCAGATACATACTTACCACAACACGGAAGTTCAAGAGGTACAAACCTTTTGTTGCTGTTCAATCTTCTCCGCCTTGTCCAACTTGCATGATCCCATTTGGGGTTCTCCTGGCAGAAGTGCTGGAGGGATTTGTCATTTCCTTCTCCAGCTCATTCAGCGGATGAGGAACTGAAGCAAATAAGACTAAGGTGACTTGTCCAGGGTCACACAGCTAGTAAGAGTCTGAGGTTGGATTTGAACTCAGGAAGATGAGTCTTCCTGACTTCGAGCCTGGCATTTATTATGCTCCAGCAGAAGTTCAGGCCTTAGAGGGAAATTGAGCCCAATTAGGATGCTTACAAGTCCTCGTATAAGCAACATGATATCAGACCAACAGAGAAGTCATTCACTGACATATTGCAATCTTGTAGATTCCTCTTAGGCCCTCAGAGCTGAAGAGCAGGCAGGTCCATAATCCCATGCCTCCTTCAACGTCGTAAAAGTGGAGCAAAGTCTGCCAAACACAGTCATAATCGCATACATCCCATGAGAAAACAAACCTCAGAGACCAGACAAGCTCTGGGCAAGCCAAGTCTGGTTCCGGATTGTTGGGCATCTTTCCTTCAGAGGAGACTGATGACATCATGAGGGCAGCATCCTGACTCTCACTTGAAATGGCTTGAAGCGCAGCTGAGCAAAGTCCAGAAGGGGTTGCAGATTAAACTACCCCTGGAGGACTCACAAACAGGCTGGTTGAGAAGGATTGACCTGTCACCAAGGAGTCAGGGACATTGGCTTCTTATCTAAGGAATGGTTAAGGCTCTGAGTCAGATTTCACATCCTGAGGGACAGGTTTTGGTCAGGTGAGGTTAATGTGAGAGCGGACTTTTAGCTCACCAAAATTTGTGAGAAGAATGGCCCTGAGTCCCCAGAAATAAAAGAAATCAAAGACTCAGGGTCTCCATTTGTAAAGTGGGGGAGGGGGAAATGCTTGGGTTCCCTCCACACTTGTCTTTCCCTTTGTAAACCAAAAAGTACCAAGCTACCAGAAGGCAGCTCTTCTCCCCATCCAGGCATTAATTCAAATCAACAAGTGCTTATTAAGTGCCTACTCTGCGCAGTGGACCAGAGTAGGCACAAGATAGATGGTGGTGAAAATGGTGGATTCTGTCTTCCTGGAGCTTTGGATCTCAGAAAAGGAGAGGGCACAGGACCTGTGGGGCAGTGCGATAGGGGTAAAGTAAGGGGGCAGGGGTCAAGATAATGGGCTCTAATAAATTATATGCAAGGGAAATCCCCTTGGGGGGGCCCTCTAAGGCAGCTTCCTCCTGGAGGGGGCTGAGTGAGGGGGCCAGTCTGTGGAAGTCTGCATATGCAGCAGAGGGTAGGACACAGCCAGGGAGTTGCTGGGGAGCCCAATTTGGTGAAAATATAATCTCTGAGAGAAAGTGAAAAAGAAAGCATGAAAGGCAGACCGAGTGGAATGGTGGCAGGCCTTCAGGGCCAGGCAGAGGTGTTTATAGTGTCTCCTCTGTTTGGGGGAAGGGGAAGGGGGAGCAGAGCATTCAGGGCAGCAGAGTCAGCCAAGATCTTCCCTGGCTCTCCCAACACTGGGCTGGATTGAATTAGATGGGAATCAGTAGAGATTAACATAAAATCTTGGAATTGTGCTTTTGAAACTCAAAATAAAAAGATCGTAACTCTAGAGCTGGACAAGACCCCAGGCAGCACTTGGTCCAGCCTTTTCACTTTACAGGTGAGGAAATTGAGGCCTCAGGAAGCCAAGGCCCAGTGGTTACCCAGGAAGAAAGGCTCAGGCATGAGCTTGGACCCCAGGTGCTCTGTGCCAGAGCCAGGGCTCACTCCACCAACTCCTACAGGGGCAGATTGAGGGCATGTGGCTGGGCAGCAGCTTCTCTGAAAAAGGCCAGGGGGAGTCAACAGTGTCTGTGGCCTCCTGAGAAAGCTAATGCAGTCTGAGGCAGTGTTAAAAGAGGCGTCGTGTGCAGGAGTAGGGAGGGGATAGTCCTGTCCTGGTCTTCAGTACCTTGTTAGTTCTCTGTGCTACCTTTTAGGAAGGAAGGAAGGAA
>CM053586.1:6035085-6062094 GCA_028646515.1 Pseudochirops corinnae | reverse complement strand
AGGAAGGGAGGGAGGGAGGGAGGGAGGAAGGGAGGGAGGGAGGAAGCAAGGATGGAAGGAAGGAATGCATGCTATGCTGGGAGGACCTGAATATACCTGGTATCAGAAAAATAGAATAAAAAGAGAACCTTGATAATTTGGGGAGTCAGAAAAGGCTCCCCAGAAGCGTTAGGCCTTGAGGCAGGTAGAGTCGGCCTCTGTGGCCTAGTTAAGCCTTGAAAGAAAATGAGTGTGGGCAGAATGGAGATGAAGAGAAAGTGAATTCCAGGCTTGGGGAGTAAAAGCACCTTGAGGGCAGGGATGGTTTCAGTTTTTGTCACTGTATTCCCAGTGGTAGCCTAGTGCCTAGCATGTAGAAGGTGCTCAATAAATGCTTCTTGTGGGGCAGGTAGGTGGTGCAGTGAATAAATCACCAGCCCTGGAGTCAGGAGGACCTGAGTTCAAATCCAGCCTCGGACACTTGACACTTCCTAGCTGTGTGACCTTGGGCAAGTCACTTAACCCTAATTGTCCTGCCTCCCCCCCTCCAAAAAAAGTGCTTATTGTTGGATTCAGTTGGATCAAATGTTCAGCCTTGAAGTGAGTTTCACAAATGCTGTGGAGGAGGGGCGGGAGAGGCTGGCTGACCACATTCTGGGCATGACTAGCTGCCTAACTGGTCTGAGATGGAGTTTGTGAAAAGTAGCCAGATGGGGAGTTTCAGGCCGGGCTGTGGCGGCCCTGAAGTGCCAAGCTAAGGAGACTGGACGATCGCTACCTTCCATTCTAGCACTAAAACCTTCTGACTTTGTGCTAGGGATTTTTTAAAGCATGTTGAAGTTGATTGTGAACAACTGTATTAGTTAAGAATCTTAAAAGCACTTGGAAATGCCTGCTGGAAACTGCCCCATAAATCTCAGAGCTTGGAATGACTTCCCCAAATTCATCACTGTATTGCTGTCAGCGATAACAAAAAGCTAAATGTGCTCATTTCTCATTAACTACATTTTTCTTGCCATTTCCTGCCTTGGATAATTGATACGGATAAAGAGGCAGAACTTCTCTCCCTCAGCCAGGGCAGAGCCTAGCCCACATCTTGATCCATCCCATATCCCTGGGTGCTGAAACCTTGGAAAGCCCTCAGTGTGTGCAGCGGTGGAGTCAGTCTGCAGTTCATTCTGCCCATGTTCTGAGAAATGAAATGAATTTCAGAGAATCTTGGCAACTCAGACTTGGAAGGAACCTCAGAGGCCATGCAGAGCAGCCCACACCTGAATAAGAATCCTCTCTGCTCCATACCTGCCTGGGGGGGCAGGGGGCATCTAAAATCTGCTTGAATAACTCTAGCCAGTGGAAATCCTTTCCCTTCCATTGAGTTGAGAACTACCCCTTTCCAACTCAGCTCTGCCCTTGGAGCTGAATAGAACAAATGTAATCCATTTCCTACACAATAACCATCCACATACTTGAAGGAAGCATTCATGAGTCCCCTGAGGTTTCTCTTCTCCAGCATAAACATCCGCAGTTCCTTTGATAGACCTCATGTGTCATGGGACATGTATTCTCTCCATCTTGAAGTTCTTCATCACCTTCTCTGTGGGATTGCTCAGGATCAAATGAGACACTATTTGGTAAAACACTTTCAACCTTTGAAGTGCTAAGTGTTAGGTATTGTTCTTTGTGTTGTTTTTATCACCTCTTAATGCTCCCCAGCTCATCAATGTTCCTTTTGTAATGGGGTACCCAGAATAAGACTTCAGCTGCCGCCTGACAGGGCAGAGGACAGCTGGACGTCCCTAGCCCTGGACACTGGACATGTCTCAGCTGCCATGATGCAGCGCTGCCTCCTGGGGACCTTCCAGGTCTCTAAACCCCTGGGTCATTTTTCAAAGAAATAGCTCTTTGGTGCAGGCTCCCCTCTTTTAAACTTATGATGATGATTTTTTGAGCCCAAGTCAAAGACTTTACATTTATCCTGGTTACATTTCATCCTCCTAGGTTCAACCCGATGTGCTAGCCTGTAAGATCTTTGATGCTTCTGATTCTATCATCCAGCATATGTTATCCCCCTTTACTTTTTGTCACCTTCACATTTGATAGGCAGACCATATATGACCTGACTTCTCATGTTCAAGATGTCAGATGTGATAGAATGAAGAGCAGCCCTCTGGAGAACCCTACTGGAGACGTTCTTCTTCATGACTATTCTTTGGGGCCTTGCGATTTAACCAGGTCCTGACTCAAGAAAGGCTGTCATTTTCTAGCCCACGTCTCTCAATCTTCTCAAGAGACTTTTTCAAATGTTTTACTCATGTCTAGACCAACAGAATTGGATTCAGGTGTTTCGAGTTTCCTTTTGAAATCTAAATCACATTTCTGAGCCAAGGGATCTGAGAAGATTCACTGGAGTCTAGTAACCCTGTCACAAAAGGAAATGAAATGAGTCTGGTGTGATCTGTCTTTGACAAAGTCCTGATGTTCTTTTTGATATCCTTTTGCAAGAAATCAGCCGCTCAGTCAACAAGTATTTATCAAGCGTTTGGGATGTGTGTAGGGGGGCACCTGTGCTAATAAAGGCAAAAACATCACCTGCCCTCAAGGTGCTTACATTCTGTTGAGAGAAGGCTGTTATAAATAGGCAGGTACAAGATACAGAGGAGGTGGAAGATAACCTTTGAGTAGCAGGAGGGGCTGAAGAAAGGCCACGTGCAGAAGGCCGAACTTCATCTTAAAGCAAGCCAGAAATTCTGAGAGGCATTGATGATGAGGAAGAAAGCCATTCCACATAGATGCACAGCTGTTGGGCAAAGGATGGATGTGAGAGATAGAATTCCTGTACCATAGTTTCTGGCACAATTGAAGGACTCCCAGAGGCCAAGTACTCTGACCCCCTCATTTTATAGATGAGGGAACTGAGGCAAGTAAAGTAATGTGCCCAAAGTCACACATAGAATCCTACAGCTGGCACTGGAGTGGACCTCAGATGACAGCTCAGTCAAGCCCCCTCGTTTTACAGATGAGGAAACTAAGTCACAGGTAGTTGAAATGGCAGGATCATAGGACGAAAGATTTAAAGCTGGAATGGGCATCAGAGGACATCCAAGCTACTGCCCTTCTTTCAAAAATGTGGAGACCGAGTTGAGACAGACTCAGCAACCTCCCCCACTCACATCAGGAGTAAATGGCAGAGACAGGTTTTGAACCCACCACCCTGAAATGTTTCCTTGTGGGGTGTAAGGGGATAGGATGGTGGGCTCAAAGTCAATAAGACCTGGGTTCAAATCCTACAGTCTGGGCAAGAGGCATGCTGGCCAGCCTGTCAGCTTCCTCATCTGTTAAATGGGAATAATAGCAGCAGATACCACAAAGGGCTGTTTTGAGGGTGAAATGAGGTAAAATATGTAAAATTCTTTGCAAACTTGAAAGTGCCATAGAAACACGAATACTCATAACTCTTAAATACTCATAACTCTTATTGCACACTATCATCATCATTATTATTAACGACAAAATACAGTAATTGTTACGAGTTTAATTTTACCAACTCCAGTTAACACAGAGCGGATGGGCCAGGGAATCGCCTTCACGCATTGAGGGGAATTGCAAAGGCTTCCGGGAGCAGGCGGGATTCTCACTAACCAGTCACTCACACATTCTGTTCTTCTGTTTCCTCACTTCTCAAGTGAGGGGCGCGGGCCCAGGGGTCTCCAAAGGCCCAGCTCCAACAGGGACCTGATTAATGAATTAAATGGCTCAGGAGTGAGACGCTCCGGGTGTGTTCGAATTCAATTCAAGTTTAATTTCATGCCCAAAGCAGGCATTTTAAAATGTTTCTGTAAACTTGGGGAAGTTCATGTCCTGATCTTTGGGAAAGAAAGGTTCTCTTTCCACTTTCACTTTCCGTGGGGAATAGCACATCTCTAGCTTTCCTTTTTTCCCTCTCTCTGGTTTCGCTTTCTCCCAAAGACTGAAAGTCCTGCAGGGTGAGAATATCCCCTTCCCTGCAAGTTGCTGAGTGATGGTGTTGACATTGGGCTTTGAATAGGAGCAGGTAGGAGCCAAGCCCAGGGAAGCTCCAGCAGCTGCAGCTTGACACATACCTGCCTACTAATCTAAAACTCTCCCAATGCACATCCCTCAACAGCTGACTCATGGCACATTTATTTTTGAAGAAATAAAAGTTCCATGAGAACTGCCCTTCGTTTTCGTCCCTACAGAAGCCATAGAGGAAATTGGGCTAAGGGTATATTTTTTTTCCTGGAGTACGTCAAACCATTTGACCTGTCTGAGTTCCAGTGGGCAAATCACCTAGAATAAAATGTTAAGCAGAAACAGGATTCTGACTATTTTCATATGCATTTAAATGCATATAGGGTTGACGATGGTAGATTTAAATGCATGCTTTTATTAAGCAGTCTCCTGTACATAAATCCTCAAGTATGTGTGTTATCTGGAAGGTCAAAAAGCTCAACCGCAGTAACTCAGAACATAAATATACCCCAAAGCAGATGGAAGCATCGGGAGGCATTTGGTATTCACACTAGCCTGGAGTCCCAGGTTGCAGGTGGCACCCAGGCTGCTGCAGCTGTGGTCGCTCCTGTTACCGGTTCAGTTCAACACGTTTATGAATTGTCTACAGGGGGTAGGGTGCTGTACCAGTTCCCAGGGGAAATAGGAGCCTTAGCCAGGAGGTGGTGCCTGCCCTCTAGGAACTTAACCATCTCATAAACATAATAACAATAGCTGGCATTTATAAAGCGCTTTGTAGTGGGCGAAGCGTGTCACAATTAATATCTTATTTTATTTGCATAACAGCCATGGGAGGTAGGTGCCATTATCATCTCCACTTGACAGAGGGGGAGACTGAGGCAGGCAACCGTTCAGTGACTCTTCCATAGCTGGTGTCTGAGGTGGACAAATCTAAGCATCCCTGTGGAAGACACGCAAGCTGTGTGGCTAAATGGTGCCTCCTCTGGGACCAGCTGAAACTCGACCGCGGGGTTTCAGGATGGAATTCCCAGTATCTTTGTTTTCCCAACATTTTATCTGTTTTGCCAGATAATGTGATGGCCAGCATGTGCCAATCCTTTGCCACATTCCCCACTCTCTGCCCTGTATCCATGATCATTTGTATGTATGTTGTTCCGTGAGGGGAGAGGTTGCTTGGTTTGTTTTTAATATCTGAGTTAATAATAATAATAACAATAATTGACACATTTATTCAATGCTTCCTATGTGCCAGGCATCGTGTTATGGCCAGGCTTTGCAATTATTATCTCTTTTGAGTCTCACAGCAACCGTGGGAAGTGGATGCTAATATTATCCCCATTTCACAGATGAGGAAATTGAGGCAACCTGAGATTAAGAGACTTGGTAAGGGTCACCCAGCTAAGATGTCTGAGAGGGAAAACACAGGCATCTTCATGAAATAAAGAGCACCTTTGATGAAAGATTTGTCTTCAGAATTAGACAGAATGAGATCGAGACAATACACAGAAAGAAGGGGACCTAGCTGAGTAAAATATGTTTGCTTTTGTCTTTCCTCTCCTAGATGAGACGTTCTCCATCCAGCTGCTAGTTCTTGAATTCCTTGTCGCAAACCCTTAGCCCTGATCTAATGCCAGGCACTGCATCCAGCCCTATAGACCGTTTATTTTTATGCAGATTCAGCATTTGCTATCGTCCCGTTTCATCTGAATTAGAGGTTTCTGAAATGGTCTATGAACAATTTTCTGAACACTCGATATTTCCAAACCAAATAATACAGACGTGAAGCCGTTGCCCTCACCTCCACCACATAAGGACTTTATTAGATTACATACTTATGGCCAAGAGCACCTTCTCCCAAAAATTGGGTTACCCTTATCCGTTCTGTGATGTTACAGGTTTTCCTGGTACATTTGGCAAGTCATCTCCAACTGGACTGTTGTTATTCCCAGCTCCCAAGACCAGTTGTGGAGAATAAATTTGGCCTGCCTGGATATTGTGACATCATGAAATAGTGGAAGCCCCAGAGAAAGGACTCAAAGCTTCTGGAAATATCCTCTAGGGCAGAGGCTCTGCTTTGTGCCTTGTTCCCCCATGCACCCCTTCTCAGAATCAGCTTTAAATTAATAAAATAAAATCCACACAGTAACAAAGAAGACCAATTATGAGTGAATACAGTTAGTACATATTTTAAAAAATAGTTCATAGAACTAAAGGCGAGAACTCCTACTCCGGGGAGGGTTTGTGGACAAGGGGCAAAGGGATGGATGTTGATTTGCATGAGATATCAGTGAGCCCACAGAACCCCTGGAGTCCTACAACGTTTTCCTCCCCACCATTGAGGAATGCACTCTTCTTTGCAGACTGAAGAAGATGAAAGGTGGACAATGGCGCCCAGTCTCTTCCTCCCAGCCATGGAGGAGGGAAACGACAAATACAAAGGTCGGTACAAATAAGAAAGTGGGTGCCGTGGCTTTGCAGTTATCCTTTGCGTTGAGCTCTGTTACCACGGAAACAATGGAAGGACGCCATTTTCTCATTTATCAAATGGTCGATGTGTTGGGATAATTGAGGAACCCGATATGCACATCGTGGCCAAGATAAACACTTCCTAGCCAGGCAGAAAAAGGTTGGCGTGCTTTTGAACTTGAGGAATAACAAAACCAGTTTGATATTTGGAGGATTTTGTTTTTGCTGTTTTTAATTAAAAATCAGCTTCTGCATACAGAATGGTCGCTGCCACTTATTCTGTCTTGGACCTTTGTTCATTTTCCATTCGTACCTGATTTTGTGCAGGTGTTTTTCCTTTTATGTCGTTGTCAGTTTATATTCTATTCTTGATTCTCCTTTCTTTGCTTCTAATACTAGTCTTGCCAAGTTTCTTCATATTGGTTATATCTCTGCTTTTAATTTCATTGTACTATTATGTTGACATGCCATGGGTCTTTCAGCCACTCACCAACCATGGGACGTGTAGATTTTTCCAGCCATTTGTAATTACAAATAAGGTTTCTATGTTTTTGAACATATAGATATTTTCTTTTTTATGTTTTTAATTATATTATATATAAATGTTTTAATTATATATTCCCAATAATGAAATTCTTGGAGTAAAAGGTAAGGACAATTATTTTGTGAACTCTGCTTGGTGCCAGATTATTCCTCAGATGACTATAATTCCACTAGCAATGTATGTATGCTTGTTTCAATCTGTCTAGCATGTTTTGTCACATATAACATTTTTACCAATGTGGTAAGTATGAAGTTGTGCCTTGGAATTGTCTTAATTTTCATTTTTCCAATTGAGATTGAACATTTCCCAACACGGCAGAAAGTCTCCAGGGTAGTATTCCAAGATCTATTGGCCTTTTCTATCTAACAGTTTTATTACTGACTTCCCTCAAAGTCTAGATAGAATGCTAATTGGATTTGCAGATGACACAAAGCTGGGAGCAATAGTTAGGCCCTGGATGAGAGTCAGGATCCAAGAGGATTTCAAGAGACCAGAGCATTGGGATGAATCCAACAAGATGAAATTCAGTAGGAATAAATGTAAAGTCTTTAATTGGCTAAAATAGAAAATTCAAGTATGATACAGGGAAGGCATTTTTCTGAAAAGGGTCAACAGGTTTAGTGGTCTTCATGTTTAATATGAGTCAGCAGTAGCTAGCATGATCTCAGGCTTCCTAAAGAGCCATCCAGTCTCCAAGAATAGAGAGAGGATGGTTCTACCATCCTCTACCCTCATCAGACCTCGTCTGGTGTCTCATGTTCATTTTCTGGGCATCATGGTTTAAGAAGGACATTGACAAACTGGAGAGTGTCCAGAGGAGGACCACCAAGATGGAAAAGAGTCTTGAACCCAAGACATAAGAGACTCAGTTGATGGAACCTGGCATGGTTCACCTGGAGAAAAGAAGACACATGGGCGACATGATAGCTCTATGTAAATATTTATAGGGTTGGCATGTGCAGGAGAGCTTGGACTTGTTCTACTTGTCCCAAGAGGTTAAAATCAGAACCATGAACAAAAGAAACTGATTTAGTCTTAATATTGGAAAAAATTCTAACCAGCTGAGTTGTCCTAGAGTCAGTCATGAGGTAGTGGGTTCTGGTTACTTGGAGGTCTTGGGGCTGAAGGATCACTTGTTGAATATGTTACCACGAAGATTCCTTTAGTGTATGCGTTGGACAACAGCTCTGATTCGGTCTCTTCCAACTCTCAGATCTGCACTTCTACAAATCTGAACTTTTTTATCCCCAAGAAAATGCTACAATATTGCCTGTCTTCTTTTGAACATACTCTGCTCATACCCACTGACCCTAATAGCTCAAGTGGATAGAGTGTTAGCCTTGGAATCTTGAAGACTAGCTTTCCAGTCCTGCTGATCTGAAACTTAATAATTGTATGACTCCAAGCAAGTCCCTTTGCTCTTTGGCCAAGTCCTTAGAATTTAGCTCTAAAGTCATGACAAACTCATTGATCCTTTTATCCAAGGCCAGAAGTGTTGTTGGAAAAGTGAATTAATTTTAATTGGCAAGTTCTTGTCCATTTAATTTATTATAAATATCATCCCCAATCCATTATTTTTCTTTTCATCTTGATTGTGGTTTGGGCAAATGCATATGTAATTGAACCTACCTACCAGTAATTTATTATATTTGTTTATTAGATGCAAATATGTTTGCCCTCCATGCTCTATTGTTCCATTTTCTCCTTAATTTTTCTTTTTAAATGTTTTGTTCCTAAAGCTAGCAGGATGTTTAAAAAGTTCTAATTCTTTGTTAATAGCATACAATAACAAGAATGTTTATGAGTTTATCTTGTGTACTGAAATTCTACTGAATTTATTCATGGTTTCCATTCCGTTGTTGTTGCTAGTATCAAAAGGATATTTTTTTGTTGTATTGAAGAGATCTCTCTATTCCTCTGGGTTTTTTGTGCATTTCTCGTGAATTGGTGGGATAGCTTGCTGAAGGCCTTTTCTGCATTAAATGGTCTGATAATTCTTGATGAATGTTGGCGCTTCAATGGATTCATTTTGAAACTCCTTTTACTGGTGCAAATAACAACTTATTCATACTTTCCACGTTTTGTGATTCTAGTCCAATGCCTTCCTTTCAGTCTTTTAATGTTTATGGCTCACAGTCCAACTCTTGGACTTTCAAGGGAATGGAGGGTTCTGGCCCATGCCTTTCAAGAGGTATTCCCCATCTCCTGCAGCAAAAGATGGGAGGATAACACACTGAGTAATGGAGTCAGTGTCCATAGTGATAGGTTAGAGTATTGGGCTGAATCTAACACAATAAAAGTTAATAGGAATAAATGGAGATTTATTAAATTATCATTAATTTAATTAAATAAAAAGGGTTTTTACTTGGTTTCTAAAAACCCAACTGTACAAGTTCAGGGTGGTGATGGCTTGCTTAGTCAGACCTACTAGAGTCCTGTATGCAGTCCTATTTAAGGATTTTTGGTGTAAGGAGGCTGGTGATAAACCAGCTAAATGTCTCTAAGAAATGGTGATTATCAATCAGTCTCCTCTTACTCTTTTTCCATTTTTGAAGCTCCAAGGAGGCTATGTGGGAGCCATAAAAATTCTAGGTGTTCTTTCACCCTTACACTAACCTCAATTTGGGGTTCATTTTTACCTTTGCCTCACTCTTTGATGGTCTGACTGTACAGAGACCCCCGACTCTGAAATGGTTCCCATTGCCATTCTTGTAACCAGGCACTTCCTGGAGCCCAGTTACATTTTGTGTGATGTTTGGAGCCCACCCTGGGACCTGCTTATTTTCACGTTCATTCATGACATACAAATGTGAGGCTACTGAGTAATCTCCCATCCTTTAGCCTTTTCCTTTTCTTAATTCTAAATCATGTTTTCTAATGTCTTGTTTACTATCATCGAGTCTCCTGCTATGACATCATATCCTAGTTTGGTCTGGAAGGTCAGTTTCCTCAGGGAGTGCCCTGACGTCCTTATGGTCTTCGTGCAGTAGAGGCTGGCCCATGATATAATAGTAGTGTCCGAGGGCAGAGATGCTTCCTTTTTGTCTCGGCATCATCAGTGCCCAACAGAGTGCCTGGAGCACTATGAGTGGTTTTCATCAATATTTGGTGAATTTTGGACTGTTCAAGTTGAATTCTTCTTGTCTTCTTGGCATATATCCTATGCTGCTAAAACTGATTTGTAAAGCCAACAGCCCTAGAGGGAAGGTGCTAGAATGTTATTATTTTACAGACGAGGAAAGGGAAGTCGAGAGAGGTTGGGTGACCCACCGTGGGTCATAGAGCTAAGTGTCTGAGGCAGGATTTGAATTTGGGTCTTCCTGACTTCAAGCCCAGTGCTCTATCTACTGTCCCACCTAGTTACCTTTAGTGGAAGGTGTTATTGTATCCAAATGAATTGGTAGGAATTTGGAAGCACAGGACTAAAGTTTGGGCTGAAAGGAATTTGGAGGGTTCATGGTACTCTGGGAAACAGGGAAGACCTAGATCTAAGTCTTGTTTCCTGGGGCTCAGTTTTTCCATCTGTAAAATTAGGGAGTTGGGCTAGGTGGCCTCTGAGGCTCTCCCAGCTCCAAATCTATCGTTCTATGACAACACGGAGACAAAGACTGGTTCTCAATTATGACAGGTCCCCTGGGCAATATGGCATAGTCTTCTCATTCTCTGCCCTCTTCCACAAGCAATAACACTCCCGGAGAATCTAGATGATTCCCCTCACCAGCTCTAGGATCTACTCTCAGAACCTTTTTGTTCACTAGGTGTCAACGTCCGATAATACTTCAAAGGATACAATGAGTTGTATTTAAACTAGAATCAGAAACCTGATCCAAAAGCTTGAAGTTTTGACAGAAGGAATTTCAGGTATCAGCCCACTTGATGCTCATACATTTGACTGAAGACTAGAATCTTGTCTCCAAGGGTATCATGGCTAGGAATACAGCTTGGGCCTTGAAAAACATCAGTTAGTACTTTAAATTGACAGCAGACAGTAAGCAAGTGGATTATAAAAAAAATGTCTCTTGAAAACAGATACATAACCCCATAAATCTGTCCATGCAAATGAACTCCAAGAGGCTAAATTGAGCAGAGAACTCAGCATGGCCTTTTTGAAAGAACTTGAGACACTCTGAAGGCAGAGTTCATGCCAGCTCTCCTGCCCAGAACCCAGAGTACAGGAATGGGGAAGAGAGGGCTGAGGTTTGGGATGGTGAGGTTTTTCTAGCTCCTTCTCAAAGCAGCCCTGATCCATCACCCAGAGACCCATTTCTGTGTCCTACCAGACAAGAGTCCTAGCCCTTTTCCCCCCATGATGATGATTCTTTCTTGGTGGTGTTCTCTGGGCTGGGGCCAGGGTTATACATTCCACTTCATTCTTTGTTTGAAGAGGACATTCTCTTTGGGGGAGGCCTTCTGTAAGCCTATATGCTTATAGGAAAAAAACCTCAACTTGGCCATTTTTAACACTTTTCACTTAAAACCTTTGCATAAGCAGTAAATGTATCTTAGTAGTAGGAAAAAATCATCCCAGGTTTTCTACACTGGTTTCTTCTGTTCTCAGTAGCAAGTTTTTACCGTGTTCCAATAGTCAGATGAACTGAACCCCCAACGAGTAACAACATTATGTGTGCACTAAGAAGACTATGTAACCTATGGAAACAACAGCCCTCAGGGGAAGAAGAAATCAAATCAGCAAAGAGTCTCCCCAGGAAAATGGACAAAACCAAGCCCTCCCTTTTCACTTTGTTATGGCTTCCGGGGACTGGAGGCACCATAAGGTGGTAGCCATGGACCAGCATTGTAATCCTCATGTCAAGGCTATGTTCCGGTGATTTTTAACATGAGAATATATGAAGGGGACTTGGAGTTCTTTGGGGAAGACATTCAAATAGAATTGCAATATGGAGCCCCAGGATTTGAGTTCAAGAGCTAGCTGTCCTATCTACTGGGTCTCAAAAACCCAACCTTACAAGCTCAGGGTTAGAAAGGCAGCATGACAGGAAGAGCATTGGATAGGGAGTCAGAGGACCTGGGTTCAAATCCTAGCTCTGTTGCTTAATGTGAATGAGTCACTTAACCTCCAAGGGCCTCACTTTCCTCATCTATAAAATGGGGTTGGACCAGAGAGTCTCTGAGGTCCCTCCAAGCACTAAAGCCATGATCACAGGATCCTATAACACGCTTCTCTTCCAGTTCTAAATCTGTGCTCTCATGATTTTGGACAGGTCTCAGCTTCCTCATCAGTCCCATGAAAGGGTTGGGCTAAATCAGCAGTCTCCAAACTCTTTGGATCCTGTAGGACCTGAGATTTGTCCACTTCTTTATATGTAAATTATGAATACTACTATACTAATAATTATGTACATTATATAACAAAAACAAATAGACATTTTTTAAAGTATCAGAAAAAGACGACATAATATTTGGCCTTAGAGCTAATAAGGAGTTATTGATGGTTGTAGAATAGGGGAGTGACAAGCGTAGACCTGTGCTTTGGGAACATCACTTTGATAACTGTGTGAGGCACTAACTGGAAGAGGGGGAGAGCTGAGGCAGGGGGATCACCTAGGAGGCAGTTATAGTCACCCAGGTCAAAGATGATCAGAGCCACAGGCAGGGTAGAAGCTGTGAAAGTACAGAGAACAATACCGCGGAGGCAGAAACAACAAGGCTTGGAGACCAATTGGATTATCGAGTGACGAGTCAAAGATACTGGGGATTGTGAGCCTGGGTGATGGAAGGATGGCAGTGCCCTCTTCGGTACTAAGGAAGTATGAAAGACAGGTGGGCTTGGGGTGAAAATGATTGCCTGCATTGCCCATCACAACCAACCATTCCTGCCCATACCATGGGACTCGTTTTGTCCCACCTGCTTCCCTGCCACCCCCTGCCAGGATGCAATTCCAGTCCACGTTCTCAGACTCCAGAGCCATTGAGCTGAAGAGACATCCACTCCAACAAAGATGACATCTGAGTTCAGACCTGCTGGGATACTGGCCTGGGACTCAGGGTCAGAGACAGAGAATCTTTTGGACCAGCCCTACTATTCACTCAGCATTCATCCACCAGACTCTTATCGGACACATGGGATCGAAGGGGCTACAGGAAGAAAAGACATGGTCTCTGCCTTCCAGGAACCTTGGGGCCAATGAAGCTTTCTGGGATTAGTCAGCTTATGGAAGAGGAGACTTAGATGGATCAGGAGAGCTATCTTCAGATATCTGAAGAGCTACCAACCACAAGCCCATCTTTTTACAGACAAAGAAACTGAGGCTCAAAGGAGCAAACAGACAGTAAGTGACAGAATCAGCATTTGAACTCAGGTCCTTCAACTCTAAATTTGACAGTGAAACTTCCATTACCTCATATTCAAACTTCTTTTGAAAACATTTTTAAAAGTTATAATGATTGTTTCAGAACAATTTTAAATCTAGTAGACTTGTGGTCAATTTAAAATAATAATAATAATAAGCATTTGTTCTGTGTTATTAAAACCACTTAACTGCCAGGTTATTTTTCCAAAACCCAGTGTGTGAGAGGGAGGAATGATGGATGAGGCGAAAAAGGGTTTTTGAAGGAAAGAGAAAATAGGAGGTTTAAGTTCATTTTTTGTTTTTTTTAAAGGCAAGGGGAAGTGCTGTGGTTTTCGACTCTGGCTGGCCAGCCCAGTGACCAATCCCGGAAAGCTTAAAATTCTGATGCTGCCACCAGGACACGTCTTTTCCTCAAGGCGGAAATTCCAGGCTGGGGCAGCCCCGGAGGGGGTCACTTTTAATGAGCTCAGTCAAGCCTCCCCTTCTGCGTGTAGCATGGCATGGGTCACATCCTTTGATGGGCTTGCAGTCATTTAAAGAAAGGAAGGCCTTTTCCTCAAGGTCCTTCCCCTATAATCAAAGCTCCTCTTTCTCCCCCTTTCTTTTAGCCTTTTGAGTTTAGAACAGAGAAATTCAGACCTGAAAGAAAACGTGGGACTGCCATTACCTAGTTTTAAACATTATTAGGATAAGGGCAGATGCTCAGCTATAAGAGAAGATTGGGCCGTCATTATCTATGTTTAAAAAAAAAAGACACTGCCAGTAAGGTTCCCAGTGTCCTATGATGGCTAAAACTTGCTTCCTGGATTTGTAAGTGCCAGGGAACGCCTAGAGCTTCGGAGAAGGGTTTGGGATGAAAAAGCTCCCAAAGAAAAGCATCTGTTTGAAATTACCTCTCGTTGCAATTAGCAAAGACTGCCAGTAGCTGGTTGGTGTAAGATGGGCGTGCCAACCTGCAGAAGACTGGCTGAGTTACACCGGGCAATTTGCAATATAAATATGGACAAGCAAAAAAACTCTGTCAAAGAGTCTCTCTGTTCATTTGCCCGTCACCATAGTGTTAAAAAAATGGATGCTTCCTCTCCTTTTGGCTAATTTAGCCATATAGAAAACTATGTGGCTTTCCTAAGAAAGCAAAGATTTTTGCTTGATTTTCATGTAGTGGTTAAGATTTTTTTTCTTTTAAAACTTTTTTTATTGATAGAAGCACTGCAACTCGCTTCATGATTCCCTAATTTCCTGGCATCTACTCGTTTCCAGGTTTTTGCTACCACAAAGGAAAAAAAAGGCTGCCACAAATATTTTGGTGAATATGGAGGTTTTCTTTTGGTTATTAAACTCCATGGAGTTTGTGAGCGCAGCTGTGAAATCTCTGGATAGAGACACTCCAGACACTTTGAAAAATTCAGAATTCATGCAATAGTTAGGTCAATTATGTTCCTCTTCATATTAAATTCCATGATGATGCCAATACAAGCTTGGCAAAAAAAAAGAAAAAGCCAATATTAGTAACAAGCAACATGTAATATGAAAAATTTTACCCATGTCCTAATTAATTTCAAGGGGATAAAAACTTTCAGATTTCAATATAACTTGTGAAAAGAAGCATTTATAATTGCTGTAATTCCGTCTAAAGGAGCAGGGTAAATATTCCAGAATCCCAGTCAACATACATTTCAGACATGTTATTAAGAAAATGTAGACATAGTTCTTAACTTCATAAACTTCAAAAGTCAGTTGAGACACAGAAGAAAATAAATTACGTTTGGCTTGATAAAATCAACCAGAAGCTTGGTCTTATTTGGACGCCAACTTGACACAACTCTTAGTCTTTGTCCTCTGGAACTAAAGGGTCAACATTTAAGGATTTATGAGTTTGCATATCCAGGGAATATTTGTTCTTAGTGGACCAAGTAGTAGCTCCCTGCCCTCATGAAACCTCCAGTCCACTGGGGGAAGGAAATACCATGCCCACAGAGAAGCAAGTGCATGAGAGAGATGGCGCAGATGCATGTGCTGCTCACACAGGATAGGCAGGAAGCCCGGGTAGTTGTTATGAGAGCTGGCCCTGACACAGATGGACTGCATGACCCTGGGCAAGTCACTGAACTTTCCAGAGCTCCAGGCAGCTCTGAGACTAGAAGTTGCAGGGAAGATGCTGACCTTCATTGGAAAAGAGTTTCTTCGCCTGGAATTCCCTGTAGCCATGGGTCAGAGTCCAGTTCCTATCCTTTGTCATAAGAACAGTGCCCCAGGATTTGTAGCCATTGGGCTTCCCAGAGGTTTTGTGAGTGTGTGTGTGTGTGTGTGTGTGTGTGTGTGTGCGCATGCTCTTGTGCACGTTTAAGAGATTGGGAAAATTTATTAATTACCAAGAAAGGCAGCCTAGAGTTGTTGATAGAAAACTCACCTCGGCGTCAGGAAGACCTGAGTTCAAAGACCTCAGATACATTACTTAGCTGTGTGATCCTGGACAAGTCACTTGACCCTGTCTGCCTCAGATGCCTCATCCATTAAAAATGAGCTGGAGAAGGAAATGGCAAACCACTCCAGGATCTCTGCCCAGAAAACCCCTGCTGGTTCAGAGAGTCAGACAGGACTGAAAAGTGACAAGATAACAGAGTGGATAATTTTGAACCTGAAGGAATCGTGGAGGCCTAATGCATATGGACATCTATGTAGGGATGGGGCTGCCCCTGTGATGTCTCCCTCTATATTTACCAGTGGCCCCTGTGATCTTTAATTCACATTTGATGTGACGTCACAGTCACATCACATGCTGCCAGGTGCACAAACTGTGCTAAGCACCCGTCTAGGATGGGAGTTTTCAAACTTTGGACTGGAGGAACGATGGAAGTTTGTGACTTGACAGTGCCCCTCCACCTTGTGAGGCCCCATGCCTTGCTGTTTATCTCCTTCCTCCATGATCTTCTACCCCCAGGCTTCTGAAATCAAAGGCCACTAGGGCCCTTCCACACAGGGCCCCACATGGACGCCAGCCTGGGTGCAGTCAGCATGCTACCTGCACCTGACCCGGCTTTTACTCACTCCTAAGACAGGTCTCCTTTGGAGCTCTGCCCATGTTGGGGTGGTGGGTAAGAAGGGGCAGGCGTGAGGTGTTAGCATAGCCCCATGGGCTTATGTGGGCAGCCCCATTTCCACAGCAGGGCCGTTGGGAGGAAGGCTCTTCTGTAGCCCCCGGAGCCATGAGGAAGGGCAGCAGAGGGTCAGTAGTGAGGGCTGGGCCAGGCTCCTGGGGATGCTTGAGTTCTATCTTTCTCTTCCTTGTGTTTGGATTCCTTCTCCAGGACCTCCCTCAGGCCTCTCAAACAGTCGACCTTCCTTCCCACCGGCTTCTTTGCTTCCACCTACAAATGTGCTCCCTCTGCCCCATCCGACACCAAACCCTTCCTCAACATGGCCACCACCTCCAGCTCCTGGCCTACATCCTATGACTAGGATTAGGCCCTGCCCTCGGAGCCAGAAGGACGCAGAATTTCATGAATACTGGACAGACTGCTAGGCCTAGAGCCTGCTGACCTGGGTTCAGATCTCAGTTCCAGCCCCTACTGCTTTGACCATGAACACGTCCCTTGGTCTCGCTGAGCCTTGGCTTCCACATCCATAAATACACCACCTGCTTCATGGGGCCGTTTTGTGGAAAGTGCTTGAGAAACCTCAGGGGGCTTATTGTGTGTGTGTGCATCGCTGGTATTAGGCCAGCCCCACATCTGACAGGGAGCATGTGAATGCCCTCCATCCCTTTCTGCGTGAGGGATCTAACGGCCGCTGTTTTGTTACAAGTGTTTCTGTTTTCCACAGTGGAATGTGTCCAAAGTTACTTCCCAGTGTTCTAGACAGGGCGTCCCCAGTCTTAGTGTGATTTTTGGCTTTAATAGCTTAAAGTTTATTAAGATTAAAGCTTAATAATTAAGCTTAAACGGCTTTCATTGCTGTTTGTGCATTTTTAAATCGCTTTAGACTGGGCTTTACACTGAGACTTCAGGGGCATCTTAAGTGACTCCAAAGTTTTGCTCCAGACAAATGTTCTTCCCTTGGGTCTGTGAACTTTTTAAAGAATATTTTGGTCACTGCGTTTCAGTAGACTTGATTTCCTTTCTCAACTTCTGTATTTTATGTTGTGCCTTTAAGTACATGATTCCAAGAAGGGGTCTCCAGGCTGCCCAAGGGCTGAAGGCCCCGAGATAAATAGTTTCTCACTTCTCCAGGGCTGGAATTTTTACATCTCTACTAAGATACTTGTAGAAGGTCTGATTATTGCTGGGCAGTTTGGTTCTGGAGAAAGGCATGATATCCTTTGTTTTAAAGAAGAGATGCATTCCAGGAAGGTTGGCTAGGAGGCCGATTTCTGTAAAGCACAAACTTCTTTTCCAATGCCATTAATCATGACTTAGTATTTCCTGTCCAGCTCCTCCTTTGCCCTGGAATCCCCCTTCTGCCAGTGGTAATCCCCTAGGTTTTTCTGGAATATCGGGATTTCTCCTGTGAAGATACCCCAACCATATACTCAGTTTTCAGAATGTCTTTCCTTCCTCCTCTCTTGCCTTCCTTCTCCTCCTCCTCCTCCTCTTCTTGGATTACCGGCCACATCTATTGGAGCTGTATTGTAATATTCTATCAATAGCAAGTGCCCCCAAGGTCACGTTTCCAGAATGGCTTGAAAGTCATTTTCCTTTGTTTGGCAGTCTTGTTCACACCTCATACCCAGCCTTCTCAGAGATGTGGGTCCTCAGAATGCACCTTCTTCACAGTGGAGATTGTGCTGAGCCGTATAGCATGGAGCACCCCGAGCTGAGCCGAGTTTGTTTGTCCCTCCCTATAGTTTACATTCCTTTATTTCATTAGGGCTAATTGAAGCCATAGAGGTGGACAAAGACAAATAGAACCAGTAACAGAGGCCATCTGGCGGCTCTTCCTGCACAGCTTCCCTCCACCCGGAGAAAGGCGGAAGATCCTGCCATGTGTTCCATCTGCCTCTTGTCTACATGGATGGCTTCTACATGGATGTCCCCCAGATGCCAGATGGTATCACAGGAGCATAGGTTTAGAGCAGGAAGAGCACTTCAGAAGTCATCTGGTCCAGTCCTCTCATTTTTCACATGAGGAAACTGAGGCCCACAGAGGTTACATTACAAGCAGTATGACTCACAGAGCCAGGACTAGCTCCCAGGACCTCTGACACAAAATCCAGGGCTCTTGACCATGTACCAGTGCTAGAATATGTCTCTTAAAGGCTGTGGGCTGCAGGCTGTGCTAGAAATGTGGGCTTGATGACCATGGTACCCTCTGTTAGATGGTGGCACCCTGAACGTAATCTGAATTTTCAGTTTCAGGTTATGAGAGACAGCCTGGAATGGTGGAAATTCTTAGATTTAGGGTCAGAGGACATAGGCTGAGATCCTGACCCTGTCCCATGCTGGCTGCATGACCCTGGAGAGCTGAGAGCATCATAGATTTAGAGCTTGGAGAACCCCAAGCCCAACCCCTTTGTCTTACAGGTGAGCACAGAGAGGTGCAGTGGTTGCCCAGGATCACACAGCTAGCAAGTGTCTGAGTCAGGATTGGAACTCCAAGTCAACTGTTCTGTCCACTAAACCCCAGTGCCCACTTCTAAGACACTTAACCTCTGAGTGGCAATTCTCAGAGATGATCAGCAGACGTTCAGGTATCATTGCTACTTTGGTAGAGGGCCTTTCCTCACCAGGAGTTCCCTAAATTGATGGTTCCAGTGCATGTCCCAGGCACTCCGTGAGGCACCAGGTTTACAAAAGCAAAGCAGTCACTTCCCTCCAGAAGCTAACGTTCTCTCAGGGGTAGAAAGTCTATGCAAAATGAATACAAGGAAATTTTGTCTGAGAGGCACTGGGGACTGAGAGCATTAGGAAAGGCAGACCTGGGTTTGAATCCTGGCCCAGCTATTTACTACCTGTGTGGCCTTTCCCATTTAACCTTTCTCGTTCTCAATTTCCTCATCCGTAAAACAGGAATCAGCTAGATGAGCTCTGTGTGTAGAGATGCACCAGCTGAGGGGCCTGTGCACCCAGCTGCTTGTTGGAGCCTGAACGATGGGTGTTCTTCTGAGTCCCCTTGGTTTTTCATGTGTGTGCGTGGAGGTGGGAGGGGGTGATTTTTAGGGGGAAATATTATCTGAGTCTCATTGCAGAGGGCTTTTTTTCACTCCCCAGTGTCTAGCACTGTTTCTGGCACATAGTAGGTCCTTAACCAAAATATGTTGAACTTTCAGCTGAGTCAATTTGTCGGTGAACAACTCTGTGTTATTTTCTGTCTTGCCAGCTGTTGGGTCATGCAGTAGAAAGTCTTAGTTATATTTTATGACCCAACACTTCTCCCATTCACCTTTGTTAACAGTACCTGCCTGCCAGGGTTGTTGTAAGGAATAAATGAGGTATCTATAAAGTACTATATAAAGGCTAGAAATTATTTGGGAGAAAATTGGCAACATCTCTGATTTTCCATTTCTTTGTTCTGCTGTGGTACAGGAGTCTGGAGGGACATAGACGAGTCCTGGAATTTCCTCCAGGATTATGATCCAGACATGATCAAGGAGGAGAAGAGGAAAGAAGTGGAACTGGAGATCAGAGTCCAGGTGTGTTGTTATCAACAACAATGACGACTCTGTTTTCCAGTGATTAACACAGACACCTCAGGTATTTTAGAAAGTTTGTCAGGATCTCCAGGCTCAGTACATTCAGCATGGAAGAGCGTTTAAAGTGTAGGTACTTCTGCTGTGGCATGGCTCTGACTGGCACCAGAGAAGCTGGGTTTAATCGCTGCCTTGGATGGCTCTTATCTGTGTGGCCAAGTTACTTGCTTAAACACTCTGTGCCTCAGTTTCTGTGGCTGTCCAATGCGAGACTTTGAGCAAGCAGCCTCCTCCAACTCCTTCCGGGTCCAGAGCCATGATCTTATAACCCTGACAGTTACCCAATGTTTTAAAGTTTGTCAGTCCTGTTAACAACATGGGTCTTGGAATCATTCACCAGAATTGTCCACCCCACTCTAACCTGATTTGTCTGTGTCTCCACCTAGGTTGATGAGCTGATGAGACAGGAACTAAAGAATCTAAAATTAGCTGTGGACAGAGAAAAGGAAGTCCCAAGAAAAGCCAAGAAGAAGAAGGAAAAAAAGGTGAGGTTTGAATTGACCCAGTCCACCATAAAACGGGATTCCACTCTTCAGCTCAGGGTCAGTGGTCTGGAGAACTCCAGATGCACCGAGCAGAAGGGAATGGAACACAGCAGAAAGCCCTGTCTATCACTTCCTTTATTTGTTTGCCTTAAAACCAAAAAAAAAAAAAAAATTTCAAATTATATTTGAAACGTGTTTTATTCATACGTCCTAGGATTGGTGTTTACAGTTCTATGAGTCTAAGTACAGTGATGTTTATCAAAAGTCATTTAAAGAACAAGCGAAAGAAAAAGCAATCTTGTTCGACCAGTCCTGCCCCATTCAGGAGCTTCCATTGGTTTAGTCCCAAAGGCAAGGTGAATCAGGCCAGCCATAGGAAGAGCTCTGAGGTCAGCAAGTTGTCAGCTCTCCCCTCTGACCACAGCTTCCCCTCCCTCTCCCCCTCCTTTGTCCTTTCTCCCTCTCCCCTCCTTGTCTTCATGCTCTCATCACCCATTCCTCTGCCTCAGGCCTCTGAGACCTGATGAGTCTTCTATTGGCTGACCAGCTAGCCTTTAGCCAACACCCATCTGAGCTTCATAATTGTGGCCTCAGCTCATCTGGACACCATGCAGTCTACGCTACTGGCCTTGATGCTGGAATACCTTTGAGGGGAAGGTCATACTGGAAAAGTACTTCAAGGGTCTTATTCCCCCTCCTCATCCATGCTCTCTGCTTTGAGGGGGCCCAGGCCTGGGGACTGTTTAAACCTTCTTCTGTCACTGACACTTCTGATGAAGGGGTCTTCTCAGTACCATGGAGAGAGTGCTGACCCTGGAGGCACAGGGCCTGAATTCAAACCTTTGCTCTGATCCTTACTGGGAATGTGACCTTGGGCAACTCAGTTTACTTTGGTGGGCCTCAGTTTCCCTGTGTGTCAGATGAGGAGAGGGATAGATAACTTGATGATTACCTAGGTCCTTGCTAGGTCTAAATACTAGGAATTATCTGACTTCAAATCCTGACTCTGTGATTAACTTATGTGTTAATTTGGACAAGTCACTTGTCTGTTCTGTGCCAGTTTCCTCCACTATGAAATGTGAAGATTGGACCTGATGGTCCCCCAGGTCCATTCCAGCTCAAGATCTATGGTTTGTGAAGCTTCTGGCTTGGTGGTCCTGGGCAAGTCACATAACCACTCTGAGCCTCATTGTCTTTCTCTGTCAAATAAGGGTGTTGGTAGCCTGTAAGGTCCCTTTCTGCTCAAAATCCATGATCCAATTTTCTTGGTTAGGAAAGATAGAGATATTACTGCATTTTATTGGCCAAGCCTTAAATAACGAAATTTCATTTCTTCTCCCTTTCCAGTTTCCCTAATCCCATTAGATTTAATTAAAATTGCATTTGGAAGCAAAGAGCCAATAGCCTAATGCTGTCCTAACCATATGAGCATCTGACTACTAATCTTTAGGCAGGAAGATTCATCCTTGAATTCTATTAAAGATAAGACAGCAATAAGTCATCCTTTCTGAAAATCTCGCTTCCGAAAGCTCACATAGAACTTCTCACCAGCAGCTGTGAAATGTACTGGGCCACCTGCCAGACAAAATGGCGCTGGGCTTCTTCATGCCCAGACTTGAGAGCCTCTCTTTAGAAGTGGGAATACTGGCTTGTGGATCATGGAGGAACATCTGCTTTGCTTCATGACTCCATTCTCACCTTTGAAAAATTATTCATCTGAATCTACATTATTTAGGATTTCAGAGTTGTGAGGGATCAAGACCTCTAGTCCAACCAGAAACCACAGGCCCATATCACATCCCACCTTTGCGTGTAAACCTCCAGAGATGGGCATTTGTGAAAATTGGGGGGAAACTCTATCAACCAGGAAGTCCTTCCTTACATCAGTGCTCTGTTTACCTCTCGGCAGCTTCTACCCATTTCTCTTCCTCTGGCACCAAGCAGACCAAGTCTAGGATCATAAGGTCATGGGCCAAGAGCTGGAAGGATGAAGGAGGCCATCTAGGCCAACCTGTGTCCCAACAACACAGATCCAAAGAATTCATGCAAGCTTCATTCTCTTGAAGAAATTCTGGCCTCTTGAGTCGCTGGACCAGTTCTGGGATCATCTGTCCTCCTCTGAGATATGCATTCAGCCTCTGTGCTTAGCAGAATGGCAGGTCATAGGAGAACCATCACTTTAGAACTGGAAGAGGCCTTCAAGGCCCCAAACCCAACTGATCCATTTTACAGATGAGAAAATTGGGGCTCAGGTTGGTGAAGGGACTTCATAGGATCTGAGACCATGGAGCTAGAAAGGACCTTAGAGGTCAAGTCTGACCCTTTACAGATGGGGAAATCGAGGCCCAGTTGGGAAGGATCACACAGCCAGAAAGTGTCCAAGGCAGGACTCGAGCTCTGGTCTTTAGGACTCTAGCTACTGCACCACCCTGGCTCTGCCTTGAGGGAAGGCTTGTTTCATTCTTGCTCTGGACGTCCCATCTCTCAGCACAGTGCCTGGCACATGAAACAGACTTGCTGCTTACGTTGCTCCAAATTATTTATGTTTACTAAGTGGGAGCCACTTTCCCTTGCCATTCACCAAAGGAATCCATCTTTTCTTAATATATTTGTCTGTGGATATGAAGCCTCTCACAGCAATAAACTGAGAACCAGAAAGCAGAAAATAAAAATTATATTTTCAAACCCTTAGGAGACCTTCCCTGACTCCCTGCAGGGTCCCCCCTTTTTCAAATAATCTCTCGCTTCCTATCAGCAAATTATGTAAATTCTGTAAGACCATTTGAAATCAGGACTAACTTGTCTGGTTCATTACAGTACCCACAGAGTTCAGAGAGGGGAGATTTGGGAGGACAGAAGTGGTCAGAGCTGACCCTGTAAGGATAGGGAGGAGGTCCTAGGGAAAAGGGAGAAGAGAATGCAGACCAACTTGGAAATGAGCTCAGTGTGATCTCTGGACAGCAAGGGACTTGGCCTGATCAGAACAGGGCACTGGAGCAGCAGAAAGAAAGGAGCTGCTAGTGGTGACTCTCTGTGACCCCATTTGGCATTTTCTTGGCAAAGAGACTGGACTGGTTTGCCATTTCCTTCTCTAACTCATTTGACAGATAAGGAAACTAAGGCAAACAGGGTTGTGTGACTTGCCCAGGGTCACACAGCTAATGCGTCTCTGAGGCTGGATTTGAGCTCTGGAAGATGAGTCCTCCTGACTTGGGGCCCCACACTATGGCACCACCTAGCTGCCCCCATTGAATTGGTGGGATAAAGCCAAATCACGGAGCCCATCCTCCAGGGCAGAGGAATCTAAACACGAAGCGATGGACTGTCAGAGTTGGAAGGGACCATGGGGCGTCTTCACATCTACTATACTCCTGCCAGGTGCACATGCACCAGCTGGTCTTTAGGGCCAGAGGGTGAGGGCGGGCAGGGACCATCCTGAGCAGCCCCCTCAGATTACAGACAAGGAGACTCATCCTAAGATGAGATGACTCAGTGTCATAGGGTTGTTTGTCCTTTAGGACTGAACAAGGCCCCAGGGGCCGCCTTCTCCACCCCCTCACTTTGACATATGAGGGAAGCATCAGTGCCTGGCCCAAGTTTGTACAAGGAGTGATCATGAGGAGTGGGATTTGAACCCGCTTCTCTGACTCTAGAATCAGGGTTCTTTCCTCCTTACCACGATGGAAAGAAGCAGGAGTTTGGCTCCCTTAGCCAGTATTAATACAGTGAGGAGATGTTCGGGTTTTGCAGGCAAGTGAGTGTGATGCAGAAGCAGGGCGTGCCAGCTGAAGGTGGATGAGGGGAGGCATCAGGGCAGGGGAGAACAGGCAGGGGGGTGGCATTCCGTGGGAGGCAGTCACTGTGATCCAGGCGTCAGGCAATGGCAGAGGCCTAAGCTGGGGTGCATGCAGTGAGAAGGAAAGAAGACTCGTGGGATTGGGTGACTAGGGACGCTGGGCCTGGCTCAGATCTGGCCTTGGATCTTCCTGCGTCACCCTGGGAAAATCATGTGACCTCTCTTTGCCTCAGTTTCCTCATCTGTGAGATGGGCATCATAATGGCACCTCCCTCTCAGGGGGTTGTGAGGCCCACGTGAGGTCACGGAAGCACTTAACACAGAGCCTGGCACCCAGGAAGTGCCGTCATTGCTGGATCATTGTTATTGTCGTGTTGTTGTTGTTCCAGTACATAAAGAGTGAAAGCAGGGGATGAGCCAAGAATCAGCCATGAACTTTGCCCCGCCCTTCATGGGCGTCTGTCCACATGGGGAGGGGAGTCAGCTGCCAGGCAGCGACTGCCTTCCCGGGCCTGTGGGAGCTGCCTCCCTTCTCCAGTGGCACACATCCATCGCCTGACAGATCTTAGGATCAACACGGTGGAGATTCACCAGGGCAGAGTGAAATCGCCGCGAGCCGACTGAGACTTTCAGTCCTGAGCCAGCGTTCCTCTCAGCCTGTCGGAGGAGGCCTTTCCACTGTATCCACGAGTGCCTCCCATCTCTGATGTGCCGGACCCCATCGGCGATCTGTGAAGCTGGGGACCCCAGCCCAGCATTATGTTTTCAATGTATAAATTAAGACACAGGATTAACAGAGAAACCAATTAAATTGGAATAGTTATCAAAAAGTTCCAAGGCCTCAGGTTAAGCATCTCTGCAGTGTACTTGAAGGGGACCAGGTTTTATAGAATCCGCTACAGGCCAGCCCCCTGAATCCTGTGTTCAACAGGCTCAGGAGATATTGCCGAGCTTGTGAAGGACCCCGGTCCTTGTGTGTGAGAATGCTTCCCTTCTGGAAAGCAAAACTAAAGACTGGGGGGCAAAAGTGCCCATGGGCTGGCAATCAACCAGTCAGTTCACCTTCATCAGTCAGGGGCTGACTGTGCCAGGCATGGGGTTAGGAGCTGGGGACCCGGCAGCCAAAATAAAACCATCCCTGCTCACATTCTCTTGTGGAGTTCACACGGGCCAATCTTTCATCCGTGAGTATTTCTTAAATTCTTCCCGTGTGGAAGGTATTGGTTACTGATTACTGGGAACAGAAAAACAAGAATCAAGCCACGTCTTCCCTTCGAAAGCTCACATTCCAGCATGAGACAGGAGACGTATCCATCGAAAACATTGCTTACACACCTCCTGGCATCAGGTCACACGAAGACAACAGTGAAGTGATCCCAGCCCTCTAGGTGCTGACAAGATGTGTATATTTCTGTGTTGGTGTGTGTGTGCATGTGCGCATGTATGTGCATTGTGTGAGTATGTGTGTGCATGTGTGTATGTCCGTGTGTACACGTGTGTGCGTGTGTGTATGCCCATGTGTGCGCATGTTATGCGTGTGTATATGCCTTGTGCACGTGTGTGCATGTGTGTATGCCCTGTGTACACATGTGTGTGCGTGTGTGTATGCCCATGTGTGCATGTGTGTATGCCTGTGTGTGCATGTGTGCATGTATGTGTGTGTGCGTGTGTGTGTGCACAGAGAAGGGATAAAGGATAAAGATAGCGTGGAGGAGGGCAGGAGCATTTGCAGGGAGCGAGTTATATTGGGCAGTGTTTAGAATCAGAAGGGAGCGGAATCCAGCATTTCTTTGCCAAGACTCTGGAAAACAATCATTCCACTGCATCAGGAAACACTTTTGACATATATGCTTTTTCAAAATTCCATTTTATGTAGCAGCTTGGATGTAAATACCATAAAGTACATAAACAGCTTTGAAATTAGACTCCCTAGAAAGAAGAAAAGAAAACCATCTGTTTATGGCAAAAGGTCTCCAGTATTTTTCTTCATCAAAAGGCAAAAGTGTTAACCCTAGAAAGCTGTCCTCCTCGTCACTCTCCCTTCTGCGGGCCTCAGTTTCCACATCTGTAAAATGAAGAGCTCAGACTAGACGGTCTCAGAGGCCCCTTTCCATCAATGAGGGATCCTGTGGCTCTGGATTCCACCTATTTCCAGCTAATAAACTTCTTGCTCCCTGGTGAGCTAGCAGCGATCCTCTGGAGATCGTGCGTTGGTCAGATTAACCTCTGGTCAAGTTCTTGGCATCTCCCTCATTCCTCTAACATCACAACTACCAGACAAAAGCAGTGACAACGATGACTTCTTGTTCAGTCCTGTCTGACTCTCCATGACTCATTTGGGTTTTCTTGGCAAAGATACTCAAAGGGCTGGCCATTGTCTTCTCCAGCTTATGTGACAGATGAGGCAACTGAGGCAAACAAGGTTCAGTGACTTGCCTAAGGTCACCCAGCTAGGAAGTGTCTGAGGCCTCATTTGAACTCAGGCAGAAGAGTCTTCCTGACTGCAGGCTCGGCTCTTCACTCACTGCACTACCAGGCATACAGCTTTAAGGTTTGCAGAGGACTTTACAAATATTGTCCCACTTCATCCTCACAAACCCTGGGAAGTAAGTGCTGTTATTATACCATTAACCCCATTCTACAGAGGAGGAGACTGAGGTAGAGAGGTAAAGTGACCAAGATCACAGCTCGCATACCTGTAGATTCAGGTTTAAGTCTAGAAGCTGCACTAAAGCCTTTGGGAGAGTGTGGGG
>CM053586.1:5989674-6024734 GCA_028646515.1 Pseudochirops corinnae | reverse complement strand
GAAGTCACATCGACCAGTGAGTGTGGTTTGGAGTCTTGGCCCAATTCGACCATCTGTTATTTTTGTCGTTTATTTCCTTTTTCATTTTATTTCTCAGTATGTCCCATGAAACACTATATAATACAAATATATTAGCAATACTCATTTATAACGTATTTGTGGATGGTGTGCGTGATGTAATGTATTATAAATGAACGCGTTGCATATAATATAAATATATTACAAATAGAAAATGGGATTTTTTGGAATAGCTTTTGCTTTTGTCCCCTTCACTTCTGAATAGATCCCTCCTCCTGCCCTCCCCTAACCAACAAGCCCAATAGCATGTGCATTGTTTCCCTCTCATTCCCCCAAGAAGTCGCCCATTTTTCCCAGGCAGTGTGTTTGTTTTAGCATCTGCCATGACAGAGATGGTTAGCAAACATCTAGAAAATGGAGTGATGATCAGGAAGAGCACACCTCACGTTGTCCAGAGCAAACTAACCTCCTTTACAGTTCTTGTGAGGACGGTCACCAATCCTGGCATCTCCAAAGAATGCTGTGGGTGTCATTCACCGTGATTTTATCCTAGGGCTGGACAAAATCACCATGATTCTTGTAGAGAACATGAAGGGTTGAGGATGAGATAGGGACTGTGTAGTCATACCCAAAATCGTCATTAATTACCCATATATTCATATATATAATTGGGGAGACAGAGAACATGAGATTCCAGAGGCTGGAGATCAGGAAGGGCATCGTGGAGAAGGTGGCACTTAAGCTGAGTCTTGAAGACTAAAGGATTCCAAGGAGCAGAAATGAGGAGAAAGCATTTCAGGCCTGGGGAGCAGATGCCACAAAGGCACAAAGACAGGGCATGAGCCCAGGGCGTGGGGGAGAGGCATGAGGAGCAGTGGAGAGGCCAGTTTGGCTGAACCCTGGAGCATGTGAAGGGGAGGTCAGACATAATAAACACACACTGTGTCTAGATCAAAGGATGTATACCCACACAGAGAGATGACAGAACCATCAGAAGGCAGGATAGGATTTTGTGGGCATAACTAAGAATATTACAGAAAAACATATAGGGAATGAACTTGTCATGTAAGTAATTTGTAAATTTATGTGTGTATACACATGTATTTATACATATTCATATATAGACACATACATAAATGAATATTTTGGCTTATTGTTCAAAGTTAAATTTATACATACATACGTAAATGTCCTTTTTTAATTGTCTGCAACTCCAGCCTGTCTGGATGCCAGAATCTGTTATTTCAACCAGTCTCTCCATTGTCCCTCTGAGACAATTACCACCTCTAATCAGGTCCCCTCCAATCACACAGACACTTTCAGCCACTCAAAGTGTAGATGGTGAAGCTCACTTTACCATAGGATTTTAGGCTCAAACATACTCCCTTTCATCATAACTAAGCGACTGGATCTCTTTCATATGGAGCAGCAGCCTACAGTTCTCCCATTTGGCCCTTCAACATTTCCAAAAAATGATCTGTGCCTGAAATTAAAGTCCCTAAAATGCCGTATCGTAACACTGCAGAGATGTCAGCACGAGCATGTCCACATCAGACACTGCATGTGGGGATTGCAGTCTGTATGTGACAGGAGTTGATGGGTAATTGTCATCAGCCCTTTTGGCACTGGGTATTGGCCTGTCCTCCAAAGGTGCTAGACATCTTGGTCTCCCATTATGGCCCCAAGATGCAGAACCTGGGACTGTTCACATCTCTTTCTCCAAGGAAATTTCCCACCCTTCTTCTCTGAGCAAGGGACTTTAGAAGTAGTTCTGCTTCTGCCCTGTCTCCTGTCTTCATTTTCTTGTCATTCTTCTACAGAGGAGAACAGAAAAACAAGAGGGGGTTTTAGCAGCTTTTCTGAAGAGAAGACGTCCTCTCTGGCCTTGGGCTCCTTTCCTGGACATTGTACTGTCTTTACTAGTGCCTCTTGCCTTTCTCTGATGGTCTCCTCCCTTCACTCTTCTTCTTTGCTTCTTCCCTCTCTGGCAAGAATGTCTGATCTGTAAGCAAAGAGTGCTCTCTGGCCCTTGAAGCTGGATGGTGAAGGGTTCAGTGGTCCAAGCACAGTGTGATGAATTGCAGGAATACAATTTCAACAAGCTTGCTCTGGCTTGGCACAGTGCCTGGTACTGTTAGCATCCCTTCTCTCTAGCCAAACAAACAGGAAAAACAGTACACCCCCTAATTTAACTGGCTACGATTTAAGTAAAATCAGTTAATTTCTGCAAAATATGGTGCATCTGGGCATTAATATGGAAATATTGAAGGAAGGAAATTGGGGTTACTTTCATATGACCCTTAAGGTCATGTTTACTGGCAATAAATGCTCATCATAATGGTCGCTCCAGCATGCCGTCCTACTCGGGTGAAAGCAAAATTAACCAGGCTTCTATTCATTACGTCCTCATTAAAGAGCCAGGCTAGCCAGAGCAATAACGAAAGCTTGTCATCATTACTGCACTGTCCCCACCAACACCATCCATCCCACTCTCAAGGACATCTCTGTCACACAGACACAGTAGAAGGGTGGCTGGTACAACAATACAGAAATCACCAGCTGATTTATTTAAACAGCAAAACAACCCTTCATTTGCCTTCAGATTTCTAAACCTTCGCAGTTTTCTTATACTCATAGTATTGTATAAAAGCAATCTTCCAAGTATCTAACACCCAAGGCTCACCTAGATCCATACTTGCCATTAAGAGAATGGGCAGTTAAAAAGAAATCAAAATATAGGAGACTCATTCACACTCTTTTTTATTATAGGCTCATGTCCCACTCAGAAAGGAATCATGTGAACACGCAAAGGTTTTGAAACATCCATCCTTGTGACAAATGAAGACAGCCAAACTAATTTTCTTGGTGACCTTATCTAAATTAGTCAGAAAATATCAGTTAGGATTTATGACTAGTTACAATTAAGCCCTTTGATATCTTCTAATTAAACTGGTAAAGATTTATTCCCATATTATGCCTTTGATATTCCTTTAAAAATTATAACATGAAAATGACTGTGGCCCTTGGAATGGGACATTTCTATTTCTCCTACGTGCTGGTCAGACTCCACCCCATTTCATCCACACCAAGTTCCCTTCCCCATTAAATCACTCACTTATTTTTCTTAAAGTCTACAAATGTTAACCATCAGCTAGAGAAAATTCTGTTTATGCCAAACCAAGAAGGCTAATATTTCACCATCTGGGTCATTTTTTTTCTTGTTTATGGTTAATTCTTTAGAACTTTGCCCCTTTTCCAACACCCCAACCCTGAGAGGTGGCAGCCTGGAATTTAGAAGAGTGTCAGTAGCAAGTCTGCTCCAAGTGTTTGACAGCTGATGTACCTGGCCTGGCCAGCTTGTAGCAAAGCAGCTCCTTCTTTGAACCGTCACATTTCTCTCTTTTTCACAAGATTTTTCATGCAAAATGTTCATCTTCTAGGAGTCCCCGACACACAACACTACGAGATTTTCTCTGAGTGCATTGTATTCTATAGGAGTAGATCTTTCAGCAGAATGCATTTTGGAACAAAATCTTTTCCCATTTATTAGCACTCTTTTCTCCCCACAGGCGAGTTCTGTTACCTGGGAACTACCCTCCGCCATATAGCGATAGAACCAATGCCATCGCTCTCTGACGTGAGACAGCTCATCACCTTGTATGGGATTCTCCCATTAGGTAATAAAGAAAGGACATTGACTTGTGGGCCAAGTCCAGTGATTTCCCTCCTGTGTGTAAATATGTAGTCTACACATGCAGGTGTATGCATGTGGGCACACCGTGTAGCACTTTGAGGATGCTTAATGGAGTGTTGTCCAGAGCCCTTTGCAGATTTCTGTTTTCCAGTTAAGTGTTGGGAGGGAAGGCAGGGTTTCATTTGCATAAAAGGCTCATGAAAGCCATTGACAAGTATCTCCTGTTTGCATGGTAACCATCCTGAGCTGCAAGACAGAAAGGAAGTCACTGGGGAAAGGCAATAACCCGAATAAGAACCAGGGCTGAAAATTAATGAAATTGGGCAGGAGCAGGGGTGACAACGTACCAGTTGCAAGAAGGCTGCAGTTATTGGTGGCTAAAGAATGTGAGTGTTAAGGAATTAGTCAAAGTCCATTTGAGGATGCTGAAGGAACACCCTGTAACTGCTTTGCAAGCTTCCGATGCCCGCCTCTATGCTGATTAAGTGTCATTTTCTAGGCAGACTACTCCAGGGTTTTTGACTCAGAGACTGAGGAGAGGTTACAGATTGGACTTGAAAGGGACCAGCATTTTCCATGGCAAGGTCTTGTGCCTCTCTGAATAACCTTTATGTAATGATGTCTTTAATCGGGGACGGGAGACCTCCATCCCATATAGCAAAGATGACCTGGGGACCCAGGTCCCAGTCTAGGTCAGCCCTGTCCTCTTTGGGGCAACATGAGTTTGGGTGGCAGGTGTGTTCTTGGTGAGAGGCAGTATGGGGCAGTGGAAAGAGCATTCACTCTGGCGTAAGAGGTCCTGGGTTCAAATCCTGTCACTGACATAGTTACTTTGGGTAAATTGCTTTTCCACTTGGGGCCTTCATTTAATGCTCATCTTTTTCTTTGTTTCTTTTTTTTATGATTTTTTTTTTTTTTGCTTTTTGGAGGGGAGGACGGGTCAGTTGGGGTTAAGTGACTTGCCCAAGGTCACACGGCTAGTGAGTGTTAAGTGTCTGAGGGCAGATTTGAACTCAGGTCCTCCTGAGGGCTGGTGCTGTATTCACTGCGCCACCTAGCCGCCCTAATGCTCATCTTTTAAATGAGAGTATTGATCTAGTGGGTTTCTAAGGTTCTTTCAGCTCCAGATCTGTGAGCCTACGGCCTTTCAGCAATAAGTCCTTCAACTTCTCTCCCAAATAAGATGGCAGCCATGGGTGTGGCATGGCATTCCCTCTTGATTTGATTCTGGAGACATTTTCCACAAAATGTCATCGACTTGACAAGGAATTCAGAATCAGGTTTTTCACTTTTTATCCTCTGAAGCAAATGGAACTTTGGGTTAAAATAACTGGAAGAAAAATAGTAACAGTACATTGTCCCAGAGTCCCCACTGCAATACACTAAATGACAGGAAGTGCAGGAGCATTCTGAACTGACCTGCGAGTGTCGGCTCGCCCAGAGAGGAAGGCAATCTTCCCCCTCTCAGCTCACGAAGGCAAGTCGGTGCCTGGTATTTTCAACGAGTTCTCATTTTATGTGTTTCTAATGTATAAAGTTTATGCAATTAAAATGGGTGTATAAGTGAACTTTGGGATGTTCAGATTAAGTTTCCTTGGCTGAAGATTTACTTCTGTTATAAAAATGAGTGGGTTTATTGGTCACATTTTAAAAACACAGATCGCACACATCCATGCATCTGATCACTATGGTCAGGAATGACAAAATATCCCTTGCTTAAAGTGACAAAGGCCATTGAATGCCAGTGAGTTGAGACACCCAGGAGTACGCTCCCCATCAGAGCTGCCCATGGGAGGCCAGCCCAGGGCTGGCCATAGTGCTCCCAGGGGCCACAGTTGATAGAAAATCTCCCCAGTTCATCTCTGGAACTGACCTATCCTCCTGGGACCCCAGGAACAAACTCATTTGGAAAAAAAAGTTGGTTATAAACCCGTTCTTGTGTAACTAGTGGTGCTATTCAATGGCCTGTGTCTTTAAGAAATCTACAGGACTTCTAATAAGATAAAGTAAAAGTGGTCCAGGAGCTTTTATGGGTGGGAGTTGATCAACTGCCAGAACCAAATTACCAAAGCATTACATTAAAAACAATGCTTCCATCATGCAGTGGACCTGTGAACCCATCAATGAGTAACCCCTCCAGTAAGGAAAATTGCAGCTCAACCTTCTAGCCCTTCTTATTCTGTGCCACTTTTGCCCATGTCCTTCCATAAATTCTCACTTTTAGGCTGGGTGGGAAGGAAGGGAAGAGTCAGCCCAAGATGCTGGTATCTTTCCTCTAGGTCTCTTGACATTACACGGGCACCACTGAACAAGAGAGGCTGCCCATCTCTCTTCATTCTCAGTATATGAACAGCCCATCTTCTACTAGCTATATTTCTTTGATAATGTTTTTGATGTCATATTATAGTGTGTGTGTGTGTGTATGTGTGTGTGTGTGAGAGAGAGAGAGAGAGAGAGAGAGAGAGAGAAAGAGAGAAAGAAAGAGAAAGAGAGAGAGAGAAGGAGAGAGAGAGAGAAGGGAGAGAGACAGAGACAGAGAGGAGAGGGAGGGAAGAGAGGAGGGATTCATCACTGGATACTTGCTGAATCCTCCATTGCCCTTGGAGTGACCCACAGTTTAAATGCCAGTGAGAGAGTGGTAATCCATGAATGACAGAGGAAGCAAAGTTTGTAAAAAAATGAGTGTGGGCTATTTTAAGAATACTCAATTAATAAGTGAAGTCCACCAGCTTTGTATTTATGTTATATGTTATTACAAATACAGAAGAGTGACTGTTTGTACAGGGAACTCCCAGGTGAGGAAACTCCCTCCACCCACACAGATCAGTTGCTTTTTTTGTAACTAGTCTTAGAGAGTTGCCTAGATCTCTTAAATGTCAAATTACTTACCCGTCCAGTATCTGTAAGAAGTGTAACTCAGGTGTACCTCGCTTCAAAGCTATTTCTCTGTACACTCAACCATGATAGATATTATTAGATTACTGTCAAAATAGTGTAATCACCAGTCTGAATAACAAGGTGGCATAGGGTGAACAAAAGAAAATATTTATGCTCAAGACCCTGTGCTAGATGTTTGGATACGAAGAGGGTATAGACATAACTCCTGCCCTCTGGGAGCTTTCAGTCAATGAATTAGGTGAGGCATTCAAATAACAGCAAAGGAGAATGTAGAAGGAGCAGAAGGGGCCAAGGGTTGGAAGAGAAAGGAGCCGCCCTGAAGACGTTTTCTGGAACTCACCTCAGAGCACCTTCAGATCGGAGGTCTCGAGGTAACAGCAAGGCAATAAAAAAGCCACTGTTGATGATTTTTAAAGCTGCGGCACTTTGGCCGAGTCATCCAAGACACCTGGACTTCAGTTTCCTTCTAGAAATTTGGCTTAATCGGCCCCTGGAATTCCTGCTGGGTCTAGACCTGTGGTTCCTTGAGCCTCTGACTAATGATTCAAAGACAGAGAAGTAACACAGAGCCAAGAGTGGTTCTGAATCAGGACAGAAATTACATGGAACCACAGGAAACCACGAGATTGCTTTGGGCCCATATTCAGGGACGTCTCCCTTGCCCCTCCATACACAAATATCCCACCGAGCCACCTGAAACAAGATCAGACCTGCCCCACGCCAGCGCAGCACTCAGAGGTTTGCAGAGCACCGTCCTTTTTAAATAATTACTTTTTAACAGTTTTCCCCACTTTTAACATTCTTTTTTTTTCATATTAGTTCCAAATTCTCTCTCTCCCTCCCTTCCCTACCTCCCCCCTCTCCCACTGAGAAATCAAGCAATTGGATATAGGTTGTACATGAAGCACCGTCCTTGAAACAAACAGGTTCCCATCATTTTACAGATGAGGAAGCTGAGACTCACAGAGGTGAAACCTAGGTAACATTCAAGGCAGAATTTGAACACAGGTCTCATGACTGAAGCCCAGCCCTCTCTCTATTAGGTGATGCTATATCCCAATCTCAGTATCTGTATCCTATGGGTTGCTCACCCACCACCCAGGTACAATCATTCATCTTTAGTAATATACTTTTGTTTTCATTTATGTCCTATTTATTTGGGTTGAAAGTTGGGAAATAGCAGAGGCTTAATACTCATATTTTGTTTGTAATAGCAAGGTTCTGGCACTGGAGTCAGAAGATGTGGGTTCAAATTCTGCCTCTGATATTTACCACCTCTATGACCCTAGGCAAGTCGTTTAACCTGTCTTGGATCACCTTCTGTGTCTGTAATCCCCTTCCAGCTTGGAATTCATGATCCTGGGATCACAGAGATGTGTACTGGTCTTAGAGTTCTCTGTCTGGTGTTGCCCCAACAGTGCTCATAAACCCCCCAGTCTGCAGGGGAAACTCTAGTTTGAGAAAAGCATTGGGTAGTGAATCTGTGTGAGCAAAATGGGGCACATGTCCTGACATAATGGGCTGGGGAGCAAATCCTACTGAGTAACTGCTGGTTTCTGCAGCAAAATCCCAAACATGCGCTTGTGACCTCCGGCAGGTTCTCAGACAGTACATGAGAAGGCACCACTGGTGAAGACACTGCTGTTGGTGGGGCCCTCTGGTGTGGGCAAGAAGATGCTGGTCCATGCCATCTGCACTGAGACTGGAGCCAACCTCTTTAATCTGTCTTCGACCAACATCGCTGGGAAGTACCCTGGCAAGACTGGCCTCCAAATGATGGTCCACATGGTCATGAAGGTATGTGCCCAAGGAGAGTCAGGCAGAATGCCACCATTTTCCTCATCAAGGCCCCAAGCAAAGGGTTTTCCTTTCTTTCTGCTACATTCCATCTAGCATGGGAATACACATTGCCCTTAAATTTCCACATTCTATCCTTCTGAGAACTATATGGCTAATAGAAGGACCTGGGATTTATTAAAGAATTCAGTATGTGCCAAGCACTGTGCTAAATGCCAGGGATACAAATAGAAAATTGAAGCATTTTCTGCTCCCCAGAAGCTCACATTCTAATGAGGGGAGACAACATAAAATAGAGGGTTCATGGTCAAGTTCATGGAAGACAAGGAGCCCAGCGAGAATCTAGGCATCAAAAGGACCTTGGGGAGTAACAGCAGGCTGGGTGGTCCCCCCAAGAGGATGATGAGTTCAGGGGTTAGAGTGGAATGAGGCTCTGGGATGTTTCCAACACAAGTGGGGGCCATTGCCTGCAACATGTTGGCAGATGTTCTCTGAGAGATAGTGTGGCTCAATGGCTGGAGCAGCTGGCCTTGGGGTCAGAGAGATGGGTCCTCTCTTGTCTCTGACCTGCACTAGCTACGCATCTGTGGGCTGATCACAGTCTCTCACTCCAGACTATGACTTGAGATTCTAAGAGTTCATAGTTGGATGACAGCTTAAGGTTTGCAAAGTGCTTTATGTATAGGATCGTCTCAGTGAGGTAGGTACCATTATCACCCACACTTTACAGATGAAGGAACTGAGGCAGAGAGGGGATAAATCACCGGACCAGGGTCACACAGCCAGTAAATGTCTGAGGCAGAATTCAGATTCCAGCCTTGCAGTGTCAGATCCAGTACCTTCTACGCCCAGCCAGTGGCCTCTGTGGGGCCCTCCCTGACCGTGGAGCAGGCAGCAGAGTGCCCCTTGCCCTCTCTTCCTATCTTCAGCTCCTAGGACAGTTAGGAGTCCTCAGAGCTGGAGCCTCTACCTCCTACGGGTGCTGGTGTCCTTCGGCAGCCAGGAGAGGGATTAGAGGAAGAGGGCTCCCTGGACGGAGCTCTGCCTCCCATGGGCTGTTGGCCAGTAACAGGCCAAAAGCCAACACTCTGGGTTTAATTTTTGGTCCACTAAAGCCTCCAGTTTTAGAATCCCCTCTGATCCAGTTAAGCCTAGACAGGCAGCCCCTCCATCTCCAGGTCTCCATGGAGGGCAACTGGTGGGCACAGGGCGCCTGCCCACTGACCTGCCTGTCGTTGAGAGCCAGCCTTCTAGCAGGTCACCTCACTCCCTGCGCCCCCCAGAGCAGGACACCCAGCATCCTCACCAGAAAAGCCCCTGATTCGAAGAACGAAAGAGCCCTCTGCCGGCCACTGGAGCAAACTGCCTGGAACCACTTCCCACACCATTCAATTAAGAATTAATTATGTCAAGTGCATTTGGCCTCAAAGTACCCATGGATAATTCACATGGAGGGCTTTTGAGCGACAAGCCGTCTGCTGGTGCTCTGAGAACAATGGGCATGAGCCCCAGTGGAGGCTGGACATCCCATGTCCTCTGGTGGAAGGAGTGGAGGGGAAGCCCAGGATCAGTAAGAAGACTGTAAACTGGGCAGCCTGTGTGGACAGGCCCCTGTCCAGGTCTATTTGAAAGAAACAGAAAAGTCCACCGAACCTCAGAGAGATAGCATGAGAAGGAGCTGGATCTCGAAGCAGAAGATCTGAGTTCAAATCCAGAAAGTTAGGGGAGGAATTTGATGTCTCGTCCTCTGGCTCCAGAGCAAGCGTTGTTTCCTTTGTACCGCGGCACCTTTCCTGATCCGGGTCTGTTTCCTCATCTGCTGGACTATATGCCCACTCCCAGCTCTAAATCTGATCCAATGAAAAGAAAGAAGACCTCCTATCAAATCCCAGAATCCAAAGGATCATAGGACCACCTGTGCAGAGCTGGAAGAGACTCACCTTAGAGGCCACTGACTTTGCAGATGAGGAAATTGAAGCCCAGAGATATGAAGTCACTTTCTCAGCATCACACAGCTAGTGTCTGAAGCAGAATTTGAACCCAAGCCTTTCTGATTCCAAGTCCAGCACTCCAGCCTTTGAGCCAGATTACCTCTCAGATTGTCTTAGAAATCACTGATATATAAGCAAAAGGCCTCATTCTGATACCAGGAGCTCAGCATGCAGAGGAAAAACGGACACTAGTGTGAGGCTTAATTCTTGCAGATACCCTGTGTATGACTAATAAGCCTGTTACTGGTGTGCAAAATCCACAAGCAGGGCAGGGTGGGGACCATGGCTCCCCAAGGGGCATGTCTTCATTCTGTCAAAAAAATAGTTCTTAAATGCCACCTGTCGGCAGAGAATATAGTTGTACCAAACTAGGCACATGGGATGCAAAGAAAATGAAGACATGGTCCCTGCTCATCCTGGAGGGACTTCCTTCCTTCTTTTCTTTTTTCTTTTCTTCTTTCCTTCTTTCTCTTTCTTCCTTTCTCCCTCCTTCCTTCTTTTCTTCTTGCTTCCTTCTTTCTTTCCTTCCTTTTTTCCTTTCTTCCTTCTTCCTTTCTTCTCTTCTACCTTCTTTTCTTTCTTCTTCCTTCCTTCCTTTCTTCCTTCCTTCTTTCCTTTCTTTCTATAGCATGGAGGGAGGGTGTTTAGAATCTTACAGCCCACTAAGAAAGGCACCCATATAGATAGATAAGTATATGAATCAGAATGAGTGACTGCATGAGACTGTGGAAAGAGAGCCTGCCTCACTGTCTGGAATGTCTGGCTTCAAGTCATTTCTCTGACCCATCACAGTCATATGACCTGGTCACATCAAGTAACCTTCAGTGCCCCAAGGCAGCTCTCTAATCAGTCATTCACTGACAACAATGAAACTGTCCATTTTCTGAAGGCAAGGAGCTTGTATTTTATAGAAGAAGACACCAGGTACATGTACCAGCAGGTGAAGGATTCATGAACACAGCATCAATGCCAGATATATATGATGTAGTGAGAGAAAGAAGATGCTACCATATCAGTCACAGATAGGGATGAAAGAGTCAGAGACCCAGACAGAGACAGAGAGAGCAAGTGAGAAGAAAAGACCTCCAGAGACAGGGTTGGAGTGAGAAGGAGCAAGAAAGAGAACGTGTGATGTAGAAGAGAAGATAATGTGCTTGAGTCATATAATTTGCAGGAAGACGGTCCAATGAGCACAGGAGCCCATGGAGTGAAATGGAGTGAAAGCCTTTGGGCATCCCACATACAGAGCTTGAATCTGAGCCCACTTCTGTGGGCTGCTGTACCAGCAGACCTTGCTCCAGACATCCTAGAGGCAATGGGAATCACTGAGGAGTTTTGAGTAGGGACGTGACCAGGTCCAGTCTATGTTGTGGCAGCATTGGAGAGGTCAGAGCCTGGAGCCCAGGAGAACAATCAGGAGCCTTTCTCAGTGATCCAGGCAAGAGCTGATGAGGGGCTGAACTGGGATAGGGTCCCCATGAATAAGGAGGAGGAGCAGGTTGCAAGTTGTGGTGAAGGAGCTGACAGCTCTTGGAAGCTGATTGGATTTGACTCTTGAGAGCCGGAGAAAACTCGAGGATGTTGAAGTTAAAGACATGACCTCTTGACTCCAAATCTGTGATACCACAAGGGTCTCCTTCCTTGTGGTATCCTTGCTGGCAAAATGAAAATAAGGTCAGGGTGAGAGATGGTGAAGAGGATTTGAAATTTGTCAAACCGTCAGCGAACATTTATTGAATACCTACTGTGTACTGAGCAATGGAGATACAAAGAGAAGCAAAAGACAGTCTCTGCCTTCAAGGGACTTACAATTGAATGCAAACTAAGTAAATGACCAAAGCCATAGTGGCAGTTAGTGATGATCTCTGTCAAACTGGAAAGAAAGCCCAGAGAGTTCTGTTAAATATGTTTATCAATGACATTGGTGAAGTCATAGATAGTTAGCTTACCCATTTCAAGATACCAAGGTCCAAAAACTTATCAACCTAAATAAATAAAAAGGTCTAGCCTTGGGCTCAAAATATCAATTGCAGAAAGACACCAGAGGGACACCTCGCTGAATCTTGCAAACTCCTCCATGGCTGCCCAAATCTGATATCTGCTGGTCTCATCTTGCTCTGAGGTAGCTGGAAGAAAGGAGCACAGAATTCCCAGCTATACCCCTGCTCCCATGCCCAGCTGATACTAAACACACCCGGCTTTCATTAAAGTCACTGTGAACAGCTAACCTTGCAGAAAAGAGAGAAGCTGGGCTCAGAAAGAGTCTGTTTTGTGCAGTTGTTAGTTAATGTATGACTCTTTGGGATCCATCCAACCCCTGAATGAAAGCAAAGCAAATGTGGATCCCAGATTCAGTTGTTATTACAATGAATTTCCTTCCCCCTTTGGAGAAAGAAGCTGGTGCCAATTTTTTTTCAACAGCAAGACAACTGAAAAGGCCCCTTTTAAAAGGGTCATAAATTTAGAGCCGGAAGGAACATTGGAGGCCACCTCATCCAATCCCCTCATTTGACAGAAAAAGAAACTGAGGCCCAGGGAAGTAGAGCCTTCTGTACACTGAGGTAGTGAGTGGCCCAAGCAGGGTTCAAATCTGGGCCCTCTGGTTCCACACATGAAATCAAGAGTATTTGTATTCAGGTTCCACTTTATTTGAGTTCTCACATCCTGCCTCAGCAAACCCTTCGCCCACCCTGGGCTTCAGTGTCCTGACTGCAAAGTGAGAGGGTCAGAATGGCTGGCCTCTAAGGTCCCTTCTTGTGCTAATGCTCTGGTCCTGTGGCCCTGTGACTCCAAATCCCATGGTCTTTCTACAGCTCCAGCTTTCTGCAGGAGCTTTGGTCAGTCAAAGGATGGTCCTACGTGGGCCTTGGCTTGGAAAGGAGCAATCTAAGTGTTTCTGCCTATTGAGAGATGGCCACCCTGAGGATTCCCCCAGCAGAGATCAAAGCCCTAGAGAAGCTGATAGAAAAGACCCTAAGACGCCTCCAGACCCTGGAGCTATCATGTTTCCTATTGTCCTCTTAGAGGACAGAGCCTTCAGCCTCTGTGTGTGTGTGTGTGTGTGTGTATGTGTGTGTGTGTCCCTACATGGTTGTGGGGGCAGGGATCTAAAAAACCAAACAAACAAAGATCCTCCAGGAAATGTAGCCCTTCCGCCCAGGGGATGCCTGAGGAGGGGTCATGCCTGGGCTTTTTCCCATTCAAGTCCTGGGGGGTTGGCAATCTCCACCAGCAAGTGGCCCTGCCACTAGCTCAGCCTGCCTGAGACTGGGAGCAGGGAAGGAACTGTCCACTCCAAGAGAGTCTTTCCCAGGGCTCAGCAAAGAAGGGAAATAAGAATTCATCCCCAAAATAACCAGAGTGACCGGAACTAGTCAGCATCAGCACACAATGGGCAAGCAACAAGCCACTTGGATTTTTCAAAAACAAAAATACTGTCAGAGCTCATGAACCTGGGTCTGGAGCTCAGCTCAGCTCAGACCCCCTCTGCCTCCCGCATTCCTAGACCATCCTCAGAAACTGTGAAGGAGGCAAAAAATAATGTGAAGGACAAAGAGCAATGCCCTGAGCTCTCACCTAGCCTGGACTGAGAGAATGCGGGGCAGATACGGACCACCACTAGCCTGCCCCGTGGGTGGAGGCACAGGGGCAGGCGTGTACAGGGTCTGGAGCAGGAAAGAGCATCCCTTAGCAGCTGGGCGAGCCCTTCATTTACCAGCCAAGGGAACAAGCCCCTTCCTGGGGCTTGTGGGACATAGGAATACAGGTGACAAGGAGCAGGTGGGGCAGGGGGCTACACACGAGAATGGACATGGTCTCAACTCTGGTATCAAGAGGACCTGGTCTCAAAGCCCAGCTCTGCTGCTTCCTGCCTGTGTGGTATTGGACAAGTTATCATCCCTCTTCTGTAAAATGAAGCAGGTGAATTGGGCGGCCTCTAGCTAAATCCGTGGTCCTGGGATGTAAGCTGTTGTCCCTCAGTTTCCAACAAGGGGGTAAAAGATCTGTCCAGTTCCAAAAGCAAGCTGTCAGATATTCATTTAATTAAGTTACTTCCCCCTCAGCTCCAGAACATTCTTCCAAAGGTCCTCCCAACACAGAATTGGCTGCCTGTCCTCTCTGAGGATGCAGTATTCCTCATCATGTCCTCCCAATTCTAACAAGTGGCCGTCTTTCAAAGTAATAAACATCCTGCTCATACTTAATGTGTGCCTTTATCTTAGATCCAAGAAAATGGGGACCGGGTGGTTAAGTGATTTGTCACCGATATCCTTGTGCTGGGATGAGCCTTGGCTCTCAAGTTGGAAGGCCTGGGTCCAAATCTTAGCTGCCACTTACTGCCTGTGTGACCCTTGCCAAGACACCAATCCTCCCTGGGCCTCTCTTTCCTCACCGGTAAAGTGAGGGCCTCTTAAATTCTCGTCCAGCTTTGAATCTAGGAGCTGATGGCCTCATTCCTGAATCCTAATCCTTAGACAACCTGTGATTGTGCAAAAATATTCATCTTTCCTCCAGGAGTTAAATATAAAGATGAATGTCCTCTTTCCCCTCCCCTATCCATCGGAAAAACATTCTCTATATTAAGAATGGTCTGTATTTGGAGCCAGAAGACCTGGCTGCAGCCCCAGCTCTCCTGTTTATGAGCTGCTTAATGTTTGGTAAATCCCTTCCCCGCCCAAACCCTCCGAATGAAGGTGTTGGACCAAGCCCTAAGTCCGATGGTCTTCTCTACGTGGACTTAGCAAAAGCATCTTGGGGACAGCTTAAACTTGTTGCCACTTAGATTGGGTTCAGGGACTTTTTTTTAAGCCAATGAGCTAAACTCAAGTTGCTGCATGGTCCCAGGGCTGATCATCATGCCAAAAATGAGCTCCTAGTGTGAGCCAAAATAAAGCAACATAATCCAGGGACCAAGAAGTCAATGGAGCATGTCCCAGGACAGACCGAGGTCTCCCCTACCTCCCACCTCACTCTCCTCCAGCCATGCCACCCCATCAGTTATATGAGATTGAACACAGAGAGCACAAACATTGGATTGGCATTGATCATGGTCTCTCCAGACAGTCCTAGACGGTCGGGCTGGGTGAGTCTCCAGCCAACACATCCCACCTGCACAGCATCTACACCACATTAATGGCCGGTGAAGATCTGTTCCTTTCTCCTTCTCAGCCCCTGCTTGTCACCTGCATACAGAACACAGCAGGGGAGACGAGTGTGAGCCCCACACCTAAGGGCTTTGCCCACCACCACCTGGGAGGCACCGCCTTCAGGGACCCGAGCTCAAGCTTCCCATTTGTTTCAGGATAACCCCCCGAAAATGGTAACCCAAGCCCCGCTGCACTTGATTCCGTCTAATGAGGGAGACTGCAGTAGAGATGGGGTCTTTGCCACAGTTCCACACAAAGCCCCAAGTTGCTGGAAGAAGAGAGAGAGAAATAAATCTCTGTCTCTTGGGGCTTTGAAGAGAATGGCCCGTATGTGGTCATTCTTTTTACCAGAGCTATAAATCACCAGGTGACATTTAGCCAAGGACCACCATTACACCTCATCCATGTCTGGAGGTGCCCACACAGTCTCTCCAGCAGGGTTCGAGGGAGCAAAGAGAAGCCTGGTTGCACAGGGCATATAAAGTCTTGGGTCTCTTTATGCTGAAGAAGGCAGTGTTTCTGTGGGTGAATAAACTTGAGGACTGGAAGAAGAATGTAATTAATGTGGGGTGGAGGAGCCTCAATATCCCTTTCATCTCCAACTGGAAACACCAATTCCAGGGGGCTCCTGAGAAGCAGGCAGTGACTCCTCTGAGTAGGATTTTGAAGCCTTTCATGCTACTTGTAGGAGAGAGCAAGTGTGGAGGTGTGAGGCAAAGCCTTGTGTGGCATTGCTGCCCTTCTCGTACATAATGGCCTGTAGAGGCTCTGGACAGGATCACAAATGAAGGTTCCTATCTGAATCAGGTGGTCTCCGAGTTTGGAGGCTGTTTCCAGAAGACAGTGGGGCCCTGAGGGGAGAGCACTATGCTGGGGAGCAAAGGGTCCCACTTTACTTGCCAGCTGTGCTGCTTATTGCCTGGGTGACCTTAAGCAAAGAACTAGAAGGGACCTCAGAGGTCAAGTCCAATTCCTTCATTTTACAGATGAAGAAACTGAGGCCCATAATGGGTGGATAAGTAACCTCTCTAAGGTCACACAGAAAGGAAGCATCTGAGAGGGGAATTTGAACTCAGCTCTTTCTGACTACAAGGCTACCACTCTCTCCTCTGCACCTTTTGGGAGTTTGACCTAGATGACTTCTAAGAACCCTTTCAACTCTGCATCTCTGGAGTTGGTGCCTGTGATCCTAAGTCTCCAGCTGTCGTAGAAAATGAGAAAGAATTGATCAAGGTGCTAGCTCTGGGTATATGATCCCATGGGCTTGAATCACAAAACCTCCCTGAACCTCAGTCTCTTCCTCTGTAAAATCAGTGGGTTTGAATGGATGACCTTGAAAGCCCCCCCTTCCAGGTTAAGGTCTGTGACCCCATGACATTCTTCTTACCATACTCTAAACAAGTCAACAGGTCAACTAGTCAATAAGCTTTTATCAGGCACTCACTGTGTGCCAGGTTCTGCCCTCATCACTGAGGCTTTTGAGCATATGACAACTGTCTCAGAGTCCCATGCAGTCCTAACACTGTCCCAGAAAATCCCCCACAGTCTAGAATGGGGTGTTCACATGTTCTTCTCTCCATTTAGCAACAAATGTGTGTCTAAGAAGGGAAAACAAAGACTTCCAGTGAATGTATTGCCTTCCTCTTTTTAGGTAGCGCGGCTGCTGCAGCCATCAGTGGTCTGGATTGGAGACACTGAAAAAACCTTCTACAAAAAAGTTCCAAAGATTGAAAAGGAGGTGATGGCCTGCTCCTGGTCACTTTCTCAATGGTGCTTCTTTCCCCAATCCCCAACGAGGTCTTCTCAAGTACTGTATGAACCTCTGGTCTCCTTTTCTGTCAAGGTCGGGGGTTGGGGGTGGAGTCAGGGGGTAGCAACATCTCAGGGGAGGCCTAGCTGGGTTTGAGGCAAGCTGCAGGAAACCAGGGTCATGGAAAAGCAGCCTGAGCCTGATACCATAGAAGGAATTCTGTATGTAGAGTTAGAGGACCTGGATTGAAACTTCTGTCACTGTATGACCTTGGGTAAGTCTCTTCTCCCTGGCCTCTGCTTCCTCCTCTCCCAAATGAAAGGGTTGGACTAGAGCTGATAAGAACTAGCATTTATATCTTGCTTTAAAGTCTGCAAAGGGCTCGACAAATGGCACCTCATTGAATGACTAAGATCCTTCCTAGCCCCAAATCCATGGATGTGTGATCTAAAGAACCCAGCAATAACCCCGGGGGGAGGGGGAAGGAGAAAAGTGAACAAGCCCTTTGGAGAGCTCTCTGATGGGCTTGAGGAAAAGAGCAGCAAGTCAGCATTTAGTAGGATGAGGGCGTCATTTCTTCGTAATAATTATCACTGTAATCCCTGGCCCTGGGAACAAAGACCCTCCATCCCTGGTGGAATGCCCTGTCTGCGGAGGCACCTCCAGGGAGCCTCAATTCAATTGCTTCCTTCCTCCTTTTCTCTCCTTTTGCAGCCCCCCATGGTCCCTGTAACTTCCCCCTGCCAATCACCAGTACATTTCCCACAAGTTTTTTTTTTGTTATTTTTTTTTAAAGGCAGCTACCCATGATTGTTATTCTGCATCAATTTGCACCACAGCAAATAGTGGTTAGCTGGGAATTTCTGATTAAATTCATAAGGGTTTTAATCACTGTGTGCTCTTATGTTTTATACATCACTTTGAGCAGGTAGGGATGATTTGGATAAAGAGGGAAAGAGTCATCCTTTCTTCTCCTAAATGATCTCTGATTGCCCTATCATTTCAGACACTGTTTAGAAGCCTCGTTTATTACTTGACCTGGGAATAGCCATTGGCTCCCTCTCGTGGCTGAGTGCTCTGCTAAAAGGAGCTCATTCCCATGTTTCTGAAATGCTCAGAGCAAAAATGATCGGGAGCAATTAATCAATCAACAAGCTTCATGCCTCCTATGTGCCAGGCGCTCTCCTAGGTGCTGAGGAGCAAGGTTGGAGAGCTTCAGAGAAATTCAGTGGCAGATTTTAGCCGTTTTATCCATCTGCATCCAGGAAAGGTTTTAATGTTTCCATGAAAAGAGAGTGGCTGCTGTATTCACTCACCAGGTCATGAATCTGGAGTGAGAGGGCCTGAGTTTCAACACTGGCTCTACCCCTCAGCAGCTCTGGCCTTTAGCTTGCTCTTCCTTAAAAATGAAAGGTTTGGACGCGGTGTCTTCTAGATCTACAGCTATGGTCCTACGAGACGCGAATTCAGAATGTTTAAGGGACGGTCCTGTTGAGGAGAGGTTTAACATGTTTCTCTTGGCCCCAAAGGGCAAAACTATGACCAGTGGGTGGTGTGCTTGCTGGTACACCAGTCTTGGAGTCCGGAAGGTTTGAGTTCAAATCTAGCCTCAGACACTTAGCTGTAATCCTGGGCAAGTCAATTAATCTGCCTTAGTTTCCTCATCCAAAAAATGATGGTAATAATAGGTCCTGCTTCCCAGGGTGGTTGTGAAGATCAAATGAGATATTACATGTAAAGTGTTTCGTAAAACTTTGAGGGATATGTAATTGCCAAGTCTTACAATGATCGTCGAGGAGAAGTAGAAAACCAGCCAGTTTAGTCTGGCTGTCACGGAAGTCTTCCCAACAATGCGAGCCGTCCCACAGAGGAATGGACTGCAGCAGGGAAGGGCTGATTCTCCCTCACTGGAGTTTTTCCAGCAGAAGTGGCCTGGCTACCTGTTGGGGATGCTGCAGAAGGGATTCCTGGTGGGAGATAGGTTGGACTGGAGGCCCCAGAGGTCTCTCCATGCTCTGCAGTTTGGGAGCTCAGTCCCCCTCCTCATTCTTGGAGCTAGCTGTGCTATTACTCCACCTTCCCCTTCTGGGAGCTGGTCAGAGGTTGTCATATGCCAAATGCCGCAAGCCAATCTGTGCCTGCATTTTACACCCCATTACACTCTGTGACTTCATCTACCAAAAGCCATCCCAACCTCACAGCTTCTGTGTGCCATGCAGCAAGAGGACAGCTGCGCCGGCCATCATCATCATCATCATAGGGATCTAATGGCACTAAAGCAAATTGGAATTGCCTTGTGAAGGCTTGCCCTCATTAGCAATAGGCCACACTCACATGGCTGGGCCAGCTCTGAGGCAATCACTTGAGAAGTTGCCCAGAAGTAGTGATAAGGAAGATGAAGGGGATATTAGCCAAGTGGCCTGTGGCCACATAAATAGTAGATGGCTCCAGGCAAAATCAGGAAGAGCCCAAGTATGGGAGGACCACCAATGGAGCCCACCTTTCATTTCCTATTCCCTTACTAATGGGAACATACACACACACACACACACACACACACACACACACCATTAAAAAGACTTTGACTCTGGACACTTAACCAGTAGCAGTGTTAGTGACCCAAAAGCTTCACATAGCAGCTTGAGGATTTTAAAAATTCTCTATCAGAGACCAGAGTGGAGGGATTGAGAAAGTTCTTCATACCAGCCAACCTATACTCAAAGTCCTTATGGTGATTTTGTATTGTGGTCACCACCCACATGTCTCTGGAATCTGTAATCTTATTAGGAAGGTAGATAAATGGATGGATGGATGGATGGATGGATGGACAGACAGATAGACAGATATTTAACTAATCCACAACCTCTCTCTAAAAAGGAAGTTAGAATAGTTTCCAATAAGAAAGGGATCACTGAGGCAAAAATGATATGTTGTTGGAAGTCTGACGCAGACCCTACATACAGCCAGCTATGTCTGCTTATTCTGGAGGCAAATTCTAGGACACCCAGACTGAGCTGGAAAAGTCTCAGCTGGTCCATGGGTGATGCTAATGGGTACCTACAGCACTGAGGTTTCCTCTAAACCACAGGAACATGGCTCTTAAATTGATTTCGTTTCCTTATAGACTGGGCATGGAACAGTAGGAAGGATGAAAGATTTGAAATCATGGATTCATATCTCAAAAACTTCTTGTGACCTTGAGCAAGATGCTGCTTCCTCAGCTTCCTCATCTATAAAATAAAGGGTCTTGGCTAGACCACCCTTTCAGTTCTAAATATATGTCCCAGGACTTCAAACTTCCTGAATTTCTGGAGTTGAGTGAAAACTAGGCAGGCCTACCCTTAGGAGAATTAGGGTCCAAGGAACTCAGGTCCTTTCTGCAAGAGAATTCCCTTACTCCATGGCATTAGAGACAGAGTAGAGATCAGTTGTCTCATGGTAGCTTATAGATGATGCAGGGAGTGGGTAAAACACTGGACTGGGAAACACTAACTCTGAGTTAGAATCTCAATTCTGCCACTTCCTACTAGTGTGATCTTTGGCAAATGACTTGGTTTAGACTCTCTGAGGTCTCTTTCAGCTCCAGATCTTGGCCACAAGTGGGATTCACATCTGGACAGAAGGCACCTTGGGGAGCATTTAGCTCAATCCTCTTATTCTACTGATGAGGAGAGCAAGACTCAGAGGGAGAAAGCATCTGTCCCGTTGTCAGCCAGCTAGTCAGTGTCAGAGCTAGGACTAGGAGCTGTGATCTCCTGTTTATGCTGTCCCAGTGTGTCAGCCTCTCAGACATCAGAAATGAGTGCACGGAGAAGTACTTTCTGCTGCATTCAGAAAACAGCCAGACCTTGGTTTAATCACAACTTCAGAACTGTCCAAATTAATGTAACAACACAGAACAGCAAAGTTGAATTCCTAATCTACTTTCACTGTCTCTTTAAGAGCAAGGATGGGAGTATAAGCTATCCTTCTTTTGTCGATACTGGCTCAGATGCCACCTCAAATCCTATCTACCAAGTGCTATCCAAGTATAAAATTAGTGTTGTTTGCGTTGTTTAATTTATTCGAATAAAAATGAATGAGCCAATTACATTATAATGTAATCCAAGAGATCGGCTGAAAAGGTAACCAATGATTGCTCTGTGGGGGTACTCATTTCTTTCTGCTGAAGAATAGCAGAAATTGCATTAGAGCATCTTGGTAAATGAGTCTCTCTCACCTTCCCGAGCCCTGCTGTGGCTGCAGTGGAAGCCCAGTTGTTGTGCTGGGAGGGGACCAAACCCATCTTCACCACTGGGTCACCAAGAAGTTTTCAGCGTCTGGGGGATCCAATTTCTCCACCTAGAATTAAGGGTCAGTGCTTTGTTATGGAAGGCCCTTGAGCCTGCTTAAGTGACCCATACCCAGTAAAGGAACGTATGACTGATTTTGTCATCTGAGCCTGGGCTCTGGGTTCTCACTCTATGGACTGGACAAAGCTTCAAATTGATATGCCTCCAAACCATAGTAGAAATATTCATCATAGGGGGCCATCAAATTAAATCAGTCAGAAATGGAGGTTTTTAAGGGCCAAATGCCAAAATGTTGGATCTTACTCACCGGCGAACCTTGATAGTATTTCTGGTATTCCTCCCCTTCTCTCTGTTCCCACAGCCACCACTTCATTTCAGGGCCTCATTGGCTCTCACCAGGACCATTGCTGAAGACTTCTGATTGTTCTCTCCCCTGTCCCAATCCATCTTCTTTACTCAGCTGCCAAAGTCATTTTGCTAAAACATCAGTATCACTCTGTTGTCTCCCAATTCCATAAGGCCCATGGCTCCCTCCTGCCTTCAAGATCTGATTGTCGGTCCCAGCCCTTCAGAACCTGCCCCTTCCTACCTTCCAAGTCTGCCTATACTTCCCTCCCATCCAATCACCCATGATCCAACTATACCAGGCTACTCTCTGGTCCTTACGCACAATATGCCACCTCCCACCTCACCAGCTTTGTTCTCCATGCTTGGGATGCTCCCCCACCTGGCCTCCACCAATGAGCTTCCCTGACTTGCTCCAAAGTCAGCTCAAATCCCCCTTCTGCAAGAAGGCTTTCCTTCTCTTTCTCCTCCTTTACCTGATCCAGCTGCTAATGCCTCCCTTGCGAGATAACCTTCCATTTTCATTGAATATATCTTGTATGTACTCATTTACATGTTGTCTCTCTCATTAGAGGGTGATCTCCTTACAGGCAGGGACTGTTTTAATCTTTCTTTGTATCCCCAACACTTAGTGTGTTACCTGGCACACAGTAGATACTTAATAAATGCTTTTACTGATTGAATTATACAACAGACATAGGTTCCTTGTAATCATGTCATTGAAAACAAAACTAACATCCACCATTCCTAAGAGTACCATAAGTGAGCTTAGGATGTCCAATGGAAAAAGGCTTGGATTTAAAATTACAGGACCAGATCTCCCATCCCTGCAAGTTCAGATGTCACCTGCTTCTCACTGGGCTTCAGTGCCCATAAAATGAGGCTGGGTTTGATGGTCCTGATGGTACCTTCCAGCCCTGATTCCTAGAGCCTGATGAATGTTCCCAGACTGTGCACCTCACAGGAGCCATATGTAGAGCTACTAATATTCCTAAAGGGATTTTTAGGCATATTCATAGAACTTAGCTTGTTTGTTGCTTCCTGGTACACACATATGCATGGATTGACTCTACAATCTGAGCAGTGAGCTTTTCCCTGAAAGAGATCAATAAGACAGATTGTGAAGACTGCACCTAGAAGGTGCCTCCTCAAAACTATGAGGGCTCCACACATACAAAGCTGATATGATGGAAAACTGACCTTTTAAATGTATAGGTGAGAATCAGTTGAGTACACCAACCACCCAACTACCTCACCCCAATTAAAGTAATTAACAAGATGCTACTCCCTGGAATCTTTACTAAGGGGAAATATCTCTATTGGATCATTCAGCCAAAGGCTTTAGACCAGGTACAAAAAGTCCTTGCTAGCCATTGGATGAAATGGGGTATGAAACACAGAAAGTACATTCAAACTGGTCAAATACACTTGGCTATGCCCTTTGGGGCTGGTCTGCTAGGATGGAGCTGAATGAACATCAAAACTTCTGTCAACTTAGTGGTACAAACCCCCAGCCAAGTCCATGAAAAGGAATCCCTTGGGAGAGAGGAGAGGAGAGTGTGTTGGCCACCTGCTCCACTGCATTCCTCAGGCTGTCTAGCCAAGGAAAACCCTGGAAACTTTAGAGGGACTAAAGATTTGGAGTTTTTACTGTTGTTTTCAGAACAAGGATTGCTTGCATTGTCTGCATTGGGAGCCAAGGACGTGTATGGCACCATGTGTGTTTATAGGGCTATTCATGAATCATAGCTCATAGAACTGGAAGACATCTCAGAGACCTTCTAGGCCTACTCCTTCATGTGACAGGGGCATAAAGGTGAAAGAGCCTACCCAAGGTCATAAGATCATAGAACTATGACTAGGCAGGACCTTGGAGGCCCCCTGGTCCAGCCTTTCATTTTGCAGCAAGGAAACTAAAGTCCAGAGAGGTCCAGTAATTTGTCCAAGGTCAAGGAGGTAGTAAGTGGCAGAGGAAGGATTGGATCCATTTATCACTTATGTAATTTTTTCATCTAATTTTTATTTTATTTTTTTTCAATTACATGTAAACAAAAATGTTAACATTCTTTTTTTTATTTTGAGTTCCAAATTCTCTCCCCCCACCCCCTCTCCAAGAACTTTGATTTGATTAAACCTGTGTCACTTTTATGATTTTAAAACTCAAGGTACCTTGGATATCCTCTGGCCAGATCCCCTCATTTTCAAAGTGAAGGATCACAGCATAATGTAAACCTCTTGAGGATTAATTCCAGAGATGGACCATAGACATGTTGGATAAGGATCCCAGACACATTGCAGGGGCATATGCTCTATTCTTCTGGGGACATGACAAAAGGAAAAAGAAAGTCTTATCATTCTCTTCATTTACTTTTTCTTCCCTCTTCTGTCTTATGTTATTCTCCTATTTCTTATCATCACTCTTTGCTTCAACTCAACATGTGTGTTAAGTGCCTACTGTGTGCAAATCAGTGTGGCATAGCAGAGAGGGAGCTAGACTTGGAGTCCAGCAGACTTGGGTTCAAGTCTCAGCTCTGACTTGTACTGACCATGTGACTCTGGACAAGTAGATTTACCTCTCATTTCCCAGACAACTCTTGAAGGTTCTAGAAAAGGTGTTAAAATGCATTAGGAGATGGAGTTACTTATCAGGTTACCCTGTACTGAAGAAAACACATGTCTGGTCCCACCGACCACCACCACCCCAAAAACCTGTGTAAATTACAATGAGAGTGGGTAGGGATAGAGAGTCCAGACACAGATCCTGGCCACAATGAGTTTACATTCTATTGCAAGTGAAGGACATCAGAACTGCTGGGTGCCCTTAGGGACTGGTCTTGAGCTCTTTGGGGTAGAACACACCACCTCATTTGGGGATATCACCAAAGGCTGGGGTCCAAACTCCAATGGCAGGAGTGACAATTTTGACCCCATGAAGATCTATCTTCTGGCCTAGCCAAATCCCAGTAACAACCTCCTGATTTTCACTAAGCTTTAGTCTTATAAGGAAAATGAGGTAGTCACTTAGGATGGGATTTCATGGCTCTTAGCCTTGAAAGTCACCTGAGATGCACCAACCTTATTGACAAGGTCACCATGAATACCACCTGACTGGGTCCAAGGACGAAGCAGACCCCAACTGCCATGATATCAGTGATGATAGCAATGAGTGTCCCAGAAGAGCATTACCATCCATACCCTAGGCTACTAGACCATTTCTCTGTACGTAGCATGCATAGAAGGTTGCCTTAGCAAGGACCTTGGAAGCTGCCCAGTCCAGTCCATGCCCAAAGTGGAATACTAGCTACCACATATCCAACAAACTTTGAGACTTCTGGGAGCCAAGATGGCAGAGTAAGCAGTAAATCACCATGATTCTCCAATGTTCACCTCCACAAAAACATAAGATAGAATCCAAAAAAAAAAAAAATCCTGGAACAGCAGAATCAGCAAAAAGATGGATTTCTTTTAGCACAAGAAACTTTGAAGATCTGTCTCACTTGGGTAAAAGGGGAGCACAGTCCAGGACAGGAAGTATCCCAGCAAACCAATAGCAAGCCCCACCTCAGCAAACCAGCAGGAGATTCTGAGCCCCAGTGTGGTGGAGCAGGTAAATGCCAACACCAAGAACCCCAAGTGCCTCAGCATAGTCAGGATAACAGGCATACTCCAACTCCAAGAACTGACACATGCTTCAACATAGCCCTGAACAAACTGGCAGCTGCCAGCAGTCAGACCACCATTTACTTTGTCATAGCCCTGAGGAAACACAGAAAATACTCCACTGACCTCAGCTCACACCAGACACCAACACTAGGACACCAGCTCAGCACCAGGTAAACTAGCAGACTCCTACGGCCTACAGCAGTACTGGCCACCACCCACCCCACCCCTTCAGCACAGCACTAGACATGAGGGTCCTCTGTGGGCCTCAGGGCAACGTCAATGCAGCACCATGTCAACAAACAGGGTCTGTTGTCTCTGGCACAAGAAGCCCAAGACAGTGTCCCTTTCATCCCAGAAGCAGAGCTCAAATTTAAAAGAAAGGAAAAAGACCAAAAAAGATGCAAAAGCACAACAAAAAACAGAATTTGACAATAGAAAGTTATTATGGTGACAAGGAAGACCAAGATACAAACTCAGAAGATGACAGCAATGTCAAAACAAATAATGGGCAAAGCCCCGAAGAAAAACAGGAAGTGGTCTCATGCCCAACTCATGGAAGAGCTCAAAAAAGACCTTAAAAATCATATAAGAGAGGTAGAAGAAAAACTGGGAAAAGAAATGAGAGGTGTGAGAAAATGATGAAAAAAGGGTCAACAGCTTGGAAAAAGAAAACAAGTGCTTAAAAAGTAGAATTGGCCAAATGGACAAAGATAAAAAAAAAATCTACTGAAGAAATCAACTCCCTAAAATGTACAGTCGGTCAACTGGAAAGCAACTCTTTAAAAGTTAGAATTGAGAATGGAAGCTAATGACTCTGTGAGACATCAAGAATCAATAAAGCAAATTCAAAAGAATAAAAAATAGAAGAAACTGTAAATATCTTATTGGAAAAAAAAATTGACCTGGAAAATAGACCCAGGACATGTCAGAATCATTAGACTACCTGAAAGCCATAATCAAAAGGAGGACCTGGGCAGCATCTTTCAAGAAATTATCAAGGAAAACTGCCCTGATATACTGGAACCAAAGATCAAAATAGGCATTGAAAGAATCCATTGATCACCTCAGGAAAGAGATCCCAAAATAAAAATTCCAAGGAACATTATAACCAAATTTCAGAACTATCAGGTCAAATAAAAAATACTGCAAGTGACCAGAAAGAAACAATTCAAATGTCAAGGAGCCACAAATCACAATTGCACAGGATTTGGCAGCTGCAATACTAAAGGATCAAAGGTCATAGAACATAATATTCCAGAAGGCAAAGAAGCTAGGACTACAACCAAGAATCGCCTCCCTAGTGAAATTAAGCTTAATACTTCAAGGAGAAAAATGATCATTCAATGAAATAGAAGAATTTCAAGTTTTCATAAAGAGAAGACCAGATTTGAACAAAAAAAATATGATCTCCAATATGAAGACCCAAGAGAATCGGAAAAAGGGAAAAAGAGAAAAGGAAACATAAAGGGAGGGGAGGGGTAGAGGGAGAAAATTTGGGGACTCAGAATCTTGTAAAAACGAATGCTAAACACTGTCTCGATGTAATTGGAGCAGGGGAATGAGATACTATTTAAAAACAAATCATATCCAACAAGTGGTCACACAACCTCTGCCTAAAGACCTCAGTGTGGACCATCCCGCCTCCCACCTCGCTCTCACGTGTCCCTCTTCTCATCCCTGCTTTTTCTTGTGCCTGCCTTCTCTGTCACTTATTCCAGTTCTGATGCACAGAAAAGAAATCTGGGAACCAAAAGAAAATCCTCTCTTAGACGTTTCACATCTACTGCTATTGTGTGGACTTCAAACATCTCTAGGCCTCCCAAGAGCCAGGAGCAGCTCTCTCTTTGTTGTCTCTAGCTGCTTGTGGAGGCCGACTCCAAGGACCCACTGCTACTTCTGGGCTAATTGTAAGCTAGCGATGCCCACAGCACAGCCCAAAGCCACTCAAGGCTGCTAGGTTTGAGGCTTCCCTCTTTCCTTAAATGCAGATTCTGGAATCAGTGACAGACTCCATTCTGACTTTTGCCACTTCAAAATACAGATGTGGCCTTTTCTTTTGACCTAAGGCTAATATGTTGATAGTCGATAAGAAAATTCATCTTCCTGAGTTCAAATCCAGCTCCAGACATTTACTCACTGTGTGACCTGTGGAAAGTCACTTCACTGGACCTCAGTTCCTTGTTCTGTAAAATGAGGTGGGGGGGGGGGGAGGGAGTAAGGATTGGGATGGTTGGCCTCCGAGCTCCTCTTAATTCTAGATCAATGATCCTATGATCTACCTTGTGACACTGGACAAGACACCTGACCTCTCTGGGCCTAAATTTCCATCTGTAAAAGGAGAGGGCTGGCTTCAGCAGCTTCCAAAATCCCTTCCACCTCTAAATCTGGGAGCTTCTGATCTACACATTGAACCCAGGGCCTAATTGGCTCCTACTCAGCCCGTCACAGCAAAATTGTACAAAGACAATAGGTATCTAATCATTGAAGAACTGCTTTTAACAGATAAGCTCTCTCCTTCCATGATGAGGCAGGCATTAAGGAGGCTGGAGCTGAGACCTCAGCATGTCTTTGCTGTGTCAGACACTGAAGGAAAAAATTTAGCTCCTCTCATAAATCAGTTCATTTACAAATAAGGAAAAAAGAAAAAAAGAAAAAAGCCTGCTCCATCCAAGCCTCACCATGAAGCCCAGCAAGCTTCCTTCCTGAAGAGAAGCAGCCGATGGTTCCCAGGCTTTGTCCAGAGGATTGGCCCCTGGAACAGAGGCTTCCTTCCTTCCTTCTTTCTTTCCTTCCTCTGTTCCACAAATGTGTAACAGAGGGAGTACTAGCAGCCCAAGTCACAAGGCCCTACTAGGAAGCAAATCCTGAACTGCCCAGACATAGCAGTTGTCCCAGAGCACACAGAACTGAAGAAATTTTCTCACTGAGAAAGAGTCAGAACTTTCTGACGCTTTTGCCAAAAATGTAACCTTAATGCTTAGCACAGTGCCAGGTACACAGGTGCCTGATAAATGCTTATTGGTTGATTGGACTGCCCTGTCTTAATCTTTCCTATTTATCCAGGCTAATCTTTCTCTCTCTCTCTCTCTCTCTCTCTCTCTCTCTCTCTCTCTCTCGTCTCTGTCTCTGTCTCTGTCTATCTCTCTCTCTGTCTCTCTGTCTCCCTCCTCTCTCTGTCTCTCTCTGTCTCTGTCTCTGTCTCTGTTTCTCTCTCCACCTTTCATCCTCTATGTCCTTCTGTGGGTCTCTCTTTGTCTCTGTTTCTGTCTCTCTCTCTCTCCATTTCCTCTGTCTTTGTCTCTCTGTCTGTTTCTCTGCCTTTATTTCTCTCTTTGTCTCTCTGTCTCTTTATCTCTCTCTGTCTCTCTCTGAGTCAATTTCTCTCCTCTTTCTCTTCTCCAGATGGAACCTAGACGCCTGAAAAAGCAGCTGCCCAGAATTATAAAGCTGATGAAGCCTGAGGATCGCATCCTGATCGTGGGGACCACCAAGCGCCCCTTCGAGGCTGATATCAAGTCCCTGTGCAGAATCTACCAGAAGATTATCATGATCCCCAGGCCAGACTACGCCTCCAGATTTGGCAAGTCCCCTCACTCCCTTTTCCAAGCTCAGTTTCTCATAGTTCCAGCCAGCGGCTGTGCTCTTGGGGGCATGCCTTGCTTTCCTCTCCCAAATTTCCTCAGAGATTATTTAAGCAAAACTGAGGATCTAGGGAATTTCACTGAAACAACATGGGGAGTATAAATCACCTGCTCATGAAAGTGCAATAACGCGACTTTGTTCTGTTGTGAATGTGCTTCATGTTGTGGAGATGAGATGGATCTGGAGGAGAATGATTATTTGGGGCTGGGCAGATAACAAGAGCCCTTATGAATGCTAATGTTTCTTTTGACAGGAATGGAGAGCTGAATCCCTCACTGAACAGACATTTAGCATTTTTTCATAGATTCTGTTATCTGTTTTCCAAAGCACCAAAATATTCAGGTTCAAAAAGGACAATAAAGCAGCGTCTTCCCCCTCAAACATGGAGCATCCTCTGAGCTTAGGTTCGGAATTGGCTCTGCTTCACCAATATTTGCTTGGTTAGTTGTTTGTAAGTAGTCAAGAACTGATGAAACTGACTTTTCACATATTTTAAAATACAGATCCATCTTAAGAAGCATTTATGTCCCAACCAGCATGTGAGATGTCCTGTCAGAGCTATGTGCCAGCACTGTGCTGGGTGCCCATGAGAGAAGGACAAAAGGGAAATCCAAAGCCCTGCCCTCGAGGAGGAGGAATTCTCATGGGCCTATAGAAAATATCACCCAGGCCAAATCAGCAGGCATTTATTCACACATTGGTGTACTATTATACTATTGGTGCACTAGGTACTAGGAAAACAGAGACAGAAACTCAATTTCCCGACTTTCAGAGAGCTTACATTCTCTTCAGATGAGATAGCTCAGTGGCTCAGTGGATAGAGCGATGGGCTTGGGTCAGAAAGATCTGAGTTCAAATCCTGCCTCAAATACTGACTAGCTGTGTGACCCTGGGCAGAGCCATTCACCTTCTCTCTGCCTGCTTCATGTAACAGCACCTACTGATCGGGGTGGTTGAGAGGACCAGATGAGTTACTTTGCAAATCTTACAGTACCATATAAATACTAGCTATGATTATTAGTCAATACGAAATATATGGCCAGTAAAGACATCATCATTGGAGGGGTGGTGGAATCAGGAGTTGAGCCTTGAGTTAAGCCTTGAATGGAGCCAGGGGCTTTCAAAAGGAAAAGGTGAGGAGGAAGAGCACTCCAGGCATAGGGGAGAGAGGGTCAGATATTGTACATGGGAACAGCTGAGAGGCTTCCTTGGCTGGAACCAGGGCATGGGGAGGGGGGGGGGGGTCATGGGCACAGTCTGGATAGGTCATGGACCTAGAGCTGAAAGGGCCCTCAGAGCCCATCTAGTCCAACCATCTCATTTTACAGATAAGGAAACTGAGTCACAGGGAGCTACCGTGAATTGCTCAAGGCCCTACAGGCAGTGTCAGAGGTGAGGGGTTTGAGTCAGACTGTGAAGGGCTTTAAATGCTAAGCAGAGGATTTGGTTTATTTGTTGTACCCTAGAGGCAGTAGGAAACCCCTAAGGTTTCTTGAACAAGAGAATAACACAACCAGACTGTGCTTTCAGTCTGATTTGGGCCAGTTTGGCAGACGTATTTAGGATGGACTGGAGAAAAGAGGGCTTTGTTTATACTTTGATAAAATAGATAAAAGTCACAGCTTTCTCTGGGAAAACTTCTGGGGTCAGTAACTGATCTTGACTCCCAGGTCGGAATTGTGTCTGCTGATCCCTGGATGTCTCCTGTGGCATCTTTGCTAGCCCCCAGTGGAGCCTTCTGCCTGAGAATCAATGACATGTCAGTGTAGCTGGATGGGGCCAGGCTGGGGTGGGCTGGGAAAGCTGGGGTCCTAGGGGCCATGGGGACCAACTGGAGCTGTTAGGGACAATACTAAGACTAGCTCATAGTTATCTAGTGTTTTACTGTTTGCAAAGTACTCTGTACATATCTCATGGGACAGCTGGGGGGGACAGAGGGAGGAGAAAGAAGTAGGGGTTGACATGGCCAGGCTATGATTTAAGAAGACTGCTTTGGTAGGTCTCTAGGCAGGGGAACTAATCCTGCTCAGCATCAGAGAACAGGGCTGGAAAGATTCTCGATTTTGTCTCTGTCTCTAGAACTCTTCTTATATACACACACTGGCCTCCTGTCTCAGCCAACCCCCTCCTGCCATGTCAGGAACAGGAGACAGAGCTCACACCTTCCTTACTTAGCTCTAAGTTACTAAGGGCTAAGTATCTGCTAAATTGATTACTGTTACAAGCAGTCTGCCTCAGAAGGTGAAAATCACTCTCTCCCTTTCCCTTCCTCTGCTCCCCCTCTCCATATGTGTGTGTGCATATATACATTTATACATGTATACATATATGTTATATATGTATATGTGTGTATGTAGTTAAAATAACAGCTCACTAGAGAGCACCTCATATATATCATTTCATTTGATCCCCACAACAGCCATGGAGAGTAGGTGCTATTACTATCTCCTTTTCATAGATGGGGAAACTGAGCCTCAGGTGAAGTGACTGCTTATGGATTGGGAGTAGGATTGGAACCTGGTCTTCTTGGTTCCAAGTCCAGCCCACTTTTCTTTCTACTAGACTTATCCTGATGTAGTGGGTTTCCTCACTAGAGGTCTTCAGTTGATGCCTCAATGACCAGCCATTTGTCAGAGATTTTGGAAGGAGGATCAGAAACTCATGAGAGACCTTTTCAATTCTGAGATTCTGTGACTCTATAAATATGCCCCTCTCCAACTCCTTCCCACCCTCACCCTTTGCTCCTAGCCTTGCTTCCCGGGGACAGCAGAACAAGGCTAATCCATTACCCCAATATTTAAGGATTGCTCTCATAATCCTCCAGCTCAAAATCTTCCCTACTCTTAGTTCCTTCAGTGACTAATTGCCCAGTTCCCCCCAAGGATAATTTTGAGGGGATGTTTCACTCTTCCACTCATCCTCAGTTCTAATGTCATTGGTTACAAACTGTTTCTGCCACTATGATATTTCATGCACTGCCCCCTCCTGCCTCTTCTCACTGCCAGTCCCTGGATCAAATGCCCATTACTACCTCTAGCCACCATTTTCACACTCTCTCCTACCTCCAATCTGTCATATTGACAGGTATAGATACATAGATGTATCTACATGTGGACATAGATATGTCTACATAGATATATATGAGAAGATAATCTTTCTTACTTAGAGACCTAACCAAGCCACTGCTTTACTCAAAAATCATCAGTGGCTCCCTATTGTTTAGATTCTTATTCATGATATCCAAGCCCCTCCATGACCTGGCAAGCTACTCATATATTCCCATACTTGTCTCATCCCACTCCCCTCTGAATACTTTTCATTCCAGCCAAGCTTAATGTCCCTCTAGTCCTGGACTGTTGCATAGTAAGAAGCAAAATTGGGAAAAGAAATGAGTGAAGCAAGAAAACAGCATGGTAAAAGTGGTGCAAAAAGTATGGAGGAAAATAACACCCTACAAATGGAATTGACCTAATGATAAAAGAAGCACAAAAATTCACTGAAGAAAAGAACTCCTTAAAAAGTAGAATTAGCCAAATGGAAAATGAGGTACAAAAGCTCACTGAAGAAAATGATTCCTTAAAATTAGAACTGGGCAAGTAAAAGCTAATGTCTCTATGACACTTCAGGAAATGATAAAGCAAAATCAAAAGCATAAAAAATAGGAGAAAATATGAAATATCTCAATGAAATAGAGCTGACTTGAAAAATAGGTTGAAAAGATATAATTTAAGAATTATTGGACTATTGAAAGCCATGATTTTTTTAAAAACTTAGATATTATATTTCAAGAAATTATCAAGGAAAACTGCCCTAATAGCTTAGATCCAGATAGTCAAATACAAATTGAAATAATCCACAGTTCTCATTCTGAAAATTCCCAAGAATATTATACTGAAACCCCAGAGCTCCCAGGTCAAGGAGAAAATATTGCAAGTGGCCAGAAAGAAACAATTCAGATATTCTGGAGCCACAGTCAGGATCACACAAGATTTAGTAGTTTCCATATTACAGGAGTGAAGGTCTTGGATTATTATATTCCAGGGGACAAAGGATCTAGGATTACAACCCAGAATAACCCACCCAGCAAAACAATATAATCATTCAGGAGGAATATGAATATTTAATAAAATAGAGGACTCTGAGGCATTTCTGATGAAAAGATAAGAGCTAAATAGAAATTTTGACATTCAAACAGAAGATTGTAAGAGAAGCATAAAAAGGTAAACATGAAATTGTAATCATAAGAGACTTAATGGAGTTAAATTGTTTACATTTCTATATGAAAAGATGATACAATGTAACTCCTAAGAACTATATCATTATTAGGACAATTAGAAGGAGTTTACATAGATGGAAAGGGAAAGGCAGAATGAGGCAAATTTTATCATTTAAAGGAGTAATGCAAAGAAGAGCTTTATAGTGGAGGAGGAAATGGTATGTGTGGCAGGCAATACTTGAACCTTAATCTCCTCAGAATTGGTTCAAAGGGGGAAGAATATATACCCATACTCAGATGGGTCTAGAAATCTATCTTATCCAGTAGGGAGATCGGTGGGGAAGGGGTAAAGCAAAATGAGGAAAGATGATAAGGGGAAGGGTGGATTGGAGGAGATAGTGGTTGGAAGCGAAACAGATTTTACAGAGAGACAGGGTTGAAAAAGAGAGGATAAACAGAGGGAAATGGAATAAAGGAATAGTTATTGATCATAACTGTGAAGGTGAATGGAATGAGATAATCCATAGAATGGAAATGGATAGTGGAATAGATTAGAAACTAGAATCCAACAATATGTTGTGTACAAGAGACACACTTGGGTCAGGAAAATATAAACAGAGTTGAAATGAAGGCTGGAGAAGAGTCTGTTATGCTTCAGCTAAAGTAACGAAAGCAGGGGCAAGCAATCATGATCTTAGACAAAGCAAAAACAAAATTAGACCTAATTGAAAGAGATAGTCAGGATAACTACATTTTACTAAAAAGGTTCCATAGACAATGAAGTAATATCAAAAAAATCTTACAACAAATTTTTCTGATAAAGTCTTCATTTCTCCAATATATAGGGAACTGAATCAAATTTATAAAAAAAAGGAGTCATGCCCCAACTGCTAAATGGTCAAGGAATATGAACAGGCAGTTTTCTGAAGAAGAAATCAAAGCTATCTGTAGTCATATGAAGAACTGCTCTAAATCATTTATTAGAGAAAGACAAATTAAAACGACTCTGAGGTTCCACCTCACACTTATCAGAAATAGCTAATGCTGGGGGGCATGAGAGAAAATAGACATATCAATGAACTGTTGTTGGAGTTATGAATTGGTCCAACCGTTCTGGAGAACAATCTGCAACTATGCCTAAAGGACTATAAAACTGAACCAGCAAATGCCACTACTGGACCTGTGTCCCAATGAGATTAAACAAAAAAGGAAAGGACCTGTATTTACAAAAGCGTTTTGTAAAATACTTTTACAAAGCAACTCTCTGTGGTGGCAAAAAACTGGAAACTGAAGGGATGCCCATCATTTGGAGACTGGCTGAATATGTTGTGGCATGTGATTGTGATGGAATACCATTGCGTTATAAGAAATTATGAGGGCTTGACTTCAGAAAAAAATGGGAAGATCTATGTGAACTGACGCAAAGTCAAGTGAGAAGAACCAGGAGATCCTTGTACACATTAATAGCAGTATTGTAATGATGATGTAACAACAAGCACCCTAGCATACCTAGGGCGGCTACTAGCACAGGTTCTTAGATCTGCTTTTCTAAAGGAAAGCAACTCAAAATGGGTTAACAATCTTACTTTAATCAAACATATCATTTA
>CM053586.1:5956429-5989174 GCA_028646515.1 Pseudochirops corinnae | reverse complement strand
ACAGGCTCCACATGACCACATTCAGCCTATTAGGGAACAGAGTATACTTTTAAATATCCAAAGGTCCTCAGAGTCACATAGCCACATTAGCAAAGGGCCTAGGGGCAGGGAAGATCTTCAGATTCCCACAACAGATGATTAACCATAAAAGACTTGGCTACTCTGATGAATGCATTGAAAGGATTCGTGATGAAAAAAATGCTATCCATCTCCAGAGAGAGAATGAATGAATTCTGAGAGGAAATTAAAGCATAATTTTCTTTTCTTTTTTTTTTTTTTTTTGCTTTTTTGTAATATGGCCAATATGGAAATATTTTTGCATGATTTCATGTCTATAATTGATATCATTGTTTGCCTTCTCAGTGAGTGGGAGAAGGATGGGAGGAAGGGATAGAATCTGGAACTCAACTTTTAAAATGAAGAAAGTGTTAAAAATAAATAAGAAATATTTTTAAAATTAGGAGAAAATAAGCATTATTGTCTCACTAAGGATTTAATTAGGAGGACCACAATTATTTCATTATACGCTTCTAGTAAAAAAAAATTCTAGAGGCTTTTCAGCAAACTTAAGTTTTAAGAAAATAATCACTCAAGTGAATATTTTTATTAAATTAAGTCATTTGCAATTATGAAAAAGTAAAGTTCATGACAAACGGCACCCCCTCCCCAAGTTATCATCTAGTAGCATCTGACTGCACGTGAGAATTCGCAGCTAACATTTTGCATTCCAATTGTCTGTGCTGGTGCCTTACCCTCTACTAGACTGTAAACCCCATGAAGGCAGGGACATTTTCTCTTTTTTTCCTTTTTTCCCCCCTATATTTTTAAGTCTCCCCAGTGCCTGCCATAGAGCTCTATACAAAACAGGCACGTGGGAAACGGTGGGCATTGTAGATCAGATAACTCTCATCTTTATGCTTATTTTTCCTATTTCATCCCCAATTGAGAGTTTGTTAGAGAAGGATTAGTCAGGTGGGCCTGTGGTTAGTTTCAAGTCAAAATTTTTAACTCTTCTAACAAAAATTAGACTTTAAAAAAATTTTAATAACCTTTTCCTCAGGGAACATCAAAGTGTTTTACAAATGTTGAGCTCCATTTTCCCAGTACCTAAACACATCTTGAGTTATAAATCAGGTCCCTTTGCAAACTGCATTTAAGTCTTTCATACCACCAGGACACCATTCAATGAGTTACAGAGAATATGGCCCACTCTTGGTTTAGCTCCCATTAAGAGTAGACATGTTGGGGCAAAGATGGCACGTGAATGGAGTTTTTGTCATTGAAATGGTATTTTAAGTGCAGCCAGGGGACTTGGGGTTTTATTCAAGGATCCCGGCAGTCAATCCTTTTGTAAAATCAAGAGTTCTTGGGCAACGGAAATAAGCAGCCTCTAACTTTTCTGGCTTGGTCCATTCTGAAGTTTGTAACTCAGGTCTTGTCAAATTTTGTCATTTGTTTTCATCATAGTCCTGAATTCAAAAGAAGAGTTTGGTTTTACACTGGGCCTCACAGCCCAGCATCCAGCTATACATGCTTCCAATGGCTTGGGGCTTGAGAAGGGAGGGGACAAAGGGGGAAGTGAAATCTCCATGTCCAGTAAGAGAAGTGGCACAGTCCCGAGAAAGAGATGCTGGAACTGACAGGTTCAGACCCTGGCTCAGGGCACTCTTGGGCAAGTCACTTTCCCCCCTCTGTAAAATGGGGCATTGGACAGGATGCCCTGCAAGGTACCTTTCAGCACTAGCTGTAGGATGCCATGAAGAGTCACCAAGCTTAGCAGTACTTTACATGCAGACCCAAACTCCCCATTGAACAACCTAACTGGTCCACACATAGCATTTCATCCTTCAGGACTGTGATGGAAGGAAGCCCCCTTACCAATGGAGATGAGTAACTGATCCACAGTTAGAGTCTTAGAGAGTTACTAGAGATACTCACAGAGCTGAGCAGCATCAGACAGGACAAGTCAGAGGCAGGACTGGAACCCAGGTCTTACCGACTCCAAGGCTGGCTCTTTAGCCACATAATTATAAGGTGAAAATACAAATTTGTCCAGAGAAAAATGTAAGTAGATAACTCCTATTATGCAAAATGGTTGATAAATGTGATGTTCTGCTTAGTGGAATAGTCTGTGTAACTGAAACATAGAGACAAAGAGGGGCACAATTATAATAGGAGACCGAGTGGAGTTGGTGAGTTGGTGAGACCCAAGTTCAAATGATGGTGCCGTGAAAAGTGAGCTGGATTTGCAATTAGAGGATTCAGGTTCCAATCCTAGTTTGGCTGTTTACTAGCCTTGGACAAATCACAGGAAATGTTCAAGTTAGCTTCAGAAGAAACTTCTAAGGAAATCCAGTCTAATTTTGCAGCTGAAGACACTGAAGCTAGGAGATGTTCAGTGACTTGCCCAGGAAATGTCAGAGGCAGAATCCAGGCCTGGGTTTTCCTAACTCCTCAGCCTTTCATCTATCTACTATGATCTGGACCTCATTTTCTGCATTCATAAATGAGGGCAATAATATCCTTCGTGCTTGCTTCACAGGGCTGTTATGAGACCCAAGTGGCATAATGTCTTAATAATATTAAAAATGGCAGCTACTATGCTGGGGACAGCTTAACCCCACAGTGCAGATCTCTACGGCCCCTTGGGATTCCTCCAATCTGAGTTCACTGGAGTTCCTTCTTTGCAGTTCCACGCTATCATCAGGAGAGTCAGAAATTAAGAAGCTAGATTTTGGTCTTAGGGAGAAGAATCCCTTAGAAATGCCCAGACCATCAGTGACATTATTCAGTACATCAAGGTTTCAACTCCCTGAGATATTTCATGAGTGTGGCAACTGTCTTCACCAATGCACACTAAAACCCATCTCCAATCTAGAGTCCTCAAGTGGTCTGAGCCTCAGAGAATCTAAGTGACTTGCCCAGGGTCCCACATCTAGAAGGCATACAAGGCAGGGCTTGGACCTAGATCTTCCTGACTCCAAGTCCAGAGTCCCAAGCTATACTGTTTTTCATTGAACAATATTGTAAGAAAATGGTAGCTCCTTTAGAAGGCAGTATGGGAGGTGGAGATTTTTATTTGTTAGACTACCAACTGGATAGGAGCTGGTTACGTCAGAGCAATCTTTTTCTACTTTCCCCACACTAAGATGAAGCTTCTGAGAGAAAGCCAAAGTGGTGACTAATCCAATTTTCCATGTTCTCTCTCTCTCTCTCTTTCTCTCTCTCTCTCTTTGTCTCTGTCTCTCTCTGTCTCTCTCTCTCTCTTTGTCTCTCTCTGTCTCTCTCTCTGTCTGTCTCTCTCTCTGTCTCTCTGTCTCTGTCTCTCTGTCTCTGTCTTTGTCTCTCTGGCTCTGTCTATCTGTGTCTCTCTCTGTCTCTCTGTCTCTGTCTCTCTGTCTCTGTCTCTCTCTCTGTCTCTGTCTCTCTGTCTCTCTCTGTCTCTGTCTCTCTCTGTCTCTCTCTCTGTCTCTCTGTCTCTGTCTCTCTCTCTCTCTCTCTGTCTCTCTCTCTCTCTCTCTTTCTCTCTCTCTTTGACAAACAGTATTGTGGAACCAAGTGATTCAACAGGCTGGAGGAAAGATCACCAAGTCACTGAACATCAGCTGTCTCTCCAAGGTCACTGATGGATTCACTCAAGGACAAATAGTCCAGGTGGTAAAAAGTATCCTCACGGACCGTCGAATCCGGCAGCAGAAGCACAAGGCTCTGACCGCTGTGGAGTTCATCACAAGCCTGGCTCGGATGGACCCTGTGTACAAAGAGGAAGAAGAGAGCTTTAAGGTAAGCTGAGCACAGCCAGGCCTGGAGCTTGGCCGCAGAAGGCAGCCCATGCTGACCTCATCCTCTGCTCTTCCATCTGGAGAGCTCCGGTGGGGACAGAGAAAGAGAAAGCTCTACTTGAACTGAGAGAACCTGGGCTCCAGACTCACTTCTGCCCCCACAGTCCAGTCCCTTAATTTGTCTGGGCTTCATTCATTCCTTCTTCTTCATCTGTAAGAGGTGAGAATTGACCACAAGGGCCTTCCAGCTCAAAATCTGAGGTTATCTAATATTCAGGGTCACTTTGACTCCACCAAAGACACCCACACTCAGATATTCACTTGCCTCCACCTTCAGCCTAACACCCTCCCCTACCAAAAAAAAAAAAAGCCCAACTCAAATAAAATAGAGGGAAAATACTCCCAAATTGAAAAGAAGCAATTGATAACACCTTTTATTTTGCAAAACACTTCATGGATATTTTATCTGATCCTCCTTTCTGACATCAGGGCCAACCTTCTGTCCACTATGCTAAGCTGCCTAAAATGTGGAGCTAGCTCAGAGGAAACCTATAACTAAACATGTCTTACCATACCGAGAAAAGGCATTGGGATTTCTTTTAAAGTTTATCATCTTTGGGCATGGCAGCTAGGTGGTACAGTGGATAAAGCTTTAGCCCAGGAGTCAGGAGGGTCTGAGTTCAAATGTGACCTCAGACACTTAGTAACTGTGTGACCCTAGGTAAGTTACTTCACGTCAATTACCTCAAAAAAAATTAAAACATAACATCTTTGGAAATTAGCTACAGAGATATAATTTTTTAAAATGTTTCTATGAAATGCATCCCTTTCCACTGCAAAGTATCCCCAGTGCTTCTGAGGAAGGGGAAAAGCAGTCTTCCTGGGCCATGAGAACAGGGTCTTACTTGGAGCAAAAAAAGAGCTCACTTCACCTCCTGCTAGAATTCCACTCATGTCAAGAATGGAAGGTTTTTAGGGGAATGGGGAGAAGGGGGTAACTTTTTAAAACTAATGATTGCCAGCTGCCAACGTCTGTCTTCCAGTCCTGTGTCTAATCCAGCCCCCTCTTTGATCCTTTCCAAATTAATGAGTTCCCCTTGGTCACCTTTTTTTTGACTAGACATTAGATTTTTTTAACTCTTGCTTATGATATTGGAAAAAAAAAAAAAACCTCTTTCCCTCGACTATTTGCATTTCTTACATGTCTTTAAAGAGATTATAACTGAGGGTGCTAACCAGAAGGTGCTAGAATTAGAGCTTGGAGGAACCTCAGAGGGACAGGGATAGGCATTTATAGAGAGCCTGTTGTGTGCTTTGCTCTGTACTAAGCGCTTTCCACAGATGAGCTCATTTGATGCTTACAGCAACCCTGGGAGGTAAGGTGTTTCTTGAGGAAACAGAGGTTGAGGGACCACACAGCTACAAAGTGTCTGAGGTCTGATTTGAACTCAAGTCTTGACTCCAGGTCTGGTGTTCTAACCACTGGTAACCCAGCTGCCCCTCAGAGGCAATCTAGTCCAACTCCCTCATTTTACAGAGTCAGAAAATGAGAGCAGAGAAGCAATTCAAAATTGTCCACAGTCACAGAGGTAGAGAAAGGTGAAAGGTCCTAGATTTGGGGGGAAAGGGAATTCAGAGACCATTTAATCCACATTCTCTCCCTCTCCGCTCCCCTCCCACCTTTTGTTTTTAACAAACAAGACAATTGAGGCTCAAGTAGTTTGAATGACTTGCCCAAGATTTAGGAGTTATTAGGAGCAAAGCTTTTGAACACCAATCCTCTTATTTAACCAAAACTCACTCCACTCCTCCACAGTGACTGATTCCTCAGATGAGGCAGCCTTGTCAATTTCCAACATGAAATTGTCATGCTGCAGGTGGAGAATTACAAGGTCACCTTGTTGATTTCTAACATGAAATTGTCGTGTTGCAGGTGGGGAATTACAAGGTCACCTTGTCGATTTCCAACATCAAATTGTCCTGCTGCAGGTGGGGAATTACAAGGTCACCTTGTCGATTTCCAACATGAAATTGTTGTGCTGCACTTGGGAAATTCCATATTCCCCATCCTAGCCTTCATACCCTCTGTCACCCTCAGCGGGTTTGACCACTAGTACTTACTAAGGAGATATCCTGACCCATATTGTCTGCATCTTCCCCCAAAAAATAAACAATTCAGAGTTCAGCAGACTGTGTAAGCTACCACAATGATTTCTTTATCGATAACCATTATCTGGGTTCGAGGGCTTTAGAAGCAATATGGTCTATTGGGAAGAGCCCTGGGCTTAAAGCTCAAAGTCATGAGACTTCCTGGTCCTCACTGTGACGTTAATCAGCTGTGTGGCCTTGGCCATGTCATATCACCTCTTCTTGCCTCAGTTTCCTTATCTGAAAAACAAGAAAACAAGATTAAATGATTTCTGAGTTCTCTCCCAGTCCTGCAAGTCTATGATCATATGAGTTATGGCATCCCTCCCTCTTCCTATTCCTCAGTTTCTCTTGATCCTGAAAGGCCCTAAACAGAAATGAAGTCTTTCTTTGGGACTCCTCACAAAAATGAAAGCGACTACAAAATAAAAAAAATCCTTGTTAATATTCGTTGAACCCTGATTCCGAATGCGTAGGTAAATGGTATGTTAGTGCCTAAAGGCATGCTGTGCCTCAGTTAGCCCCTAAAGGTGGCCTCTTGTCTCTTCTTCAACACATCCTTGCAACTTCCTATTCCTGTCAGTTTTTTTCCCCAAATTAAGCACCAGATATTTTTCTTGATCAATGCATTGAATAATTGAATCATTTAATAAACCCACAATTCATTCCCTAGTGTGATACTTGGCACTCAAACTAATTACTAAATATGCTGAATTATGACTGCCACCTGCTGGCCCTGTCGCCCAGTTTGTCTCTGTCCTAAACCACTGGGGGTTCAGTATCAAAGATTCTCTGTTAGCAAAACAAGATTTGGAATCCCTTTCAAAGAAAGCTGATGGTTTTCATGCGCTGAAACAAAGCGCATCTGTTTGTGGCCAAGATGGTCATCAGACCTGTCCCAAGTGCACAAGGGAAATCTATGAAATGCAGAACAAGCTATTGCAAGGAAAGATCCCAGCAAGTCAAACTTCAAGGGCTGTTCACATTTAGGGTCAAATGCACAGAAGCTCTGAGTTGGGAGGGACTTCGAGGCCGAGTGGTCCAATACCTCCTGAACAGAGATTCCCCTGCTCCCACATCTCAGGCAAGTGATCTTTCAGCCTTCACTTTGAAGAGCTCTATTAAGTTGGAGCAGCTAGGGGGCGCCATAGTGCAGTGTGCTGGGCTTGGAGTCAGAATGACTCATCTTCTCGAGTTCAAATCTGGCCTCAGACACTTCCTAGCTGTGTGACCCTGGGCAAGTCACTTCACCCTGTTTGCCTCAGTTTCCTCATCTGTCAAATGAGCTGGAGAAGGAAATGGTAAACCGTTCCAGTGTCTCTGCCAAGAAAACCCCAAAGGGGTCATCAAGAGTCAGACTTGACTGAAACAACTGAACCACGACCACAACAACAACATTAGGCAGGAGGAGCTCTCCCTCCAGAAACAGCCCATTCCACTTTTATGTAGCTAGAAAGGCAGGGTGGTGGAGTGAGCAGAGAGCCAGGCTGACCACCTGACCCTAAGCAAGGTGTTTAACCCCTCAGTGCACCTACCAGCTTCCTAAGACTAGTGACTGTAGTGAAAAAAAAAAATCCTGGCTCTAGAGTCAGAGGTCCTCACTTCAAATGCTTCCTTGGACATTCCTCCTCTGACCTTGGAATGGCCTGGTTTGATCTTGGTGTGAACTGGTATGACCTTGGTATGATCTTGATGTGGCCTGGCATGATCTTGGTGTGACCTGGCATGACGGTATGACTTTATCTCCTAATGAGCCTAAGTCTCCTTGATTGTAAGTGATAGGGTCGGAATAGAGGGTTTCTGAGGTCCCTGACAGCTCCAAGTCAGTGAAGCCCAGGTCTAAGACCTCCCTCTCTGTTTTTAATGGCAAGGAACAAACATTTATTAGGCATCTACCCTGGGCCAAGTACTGTGTTAAGCACTGGAGACACAAATATAAGCAAAAATGGAGACAGACCCTGCCCCCAGTTAGCTTACTTTCTAACCATAGAACAAAACATCGAAAGGGGAGCTAAACGAGGGGAGGGGGAGGCAGGTCTTCCTCTGAGGGCTTGGTCTAGAATCAGAATACAACCATGAGGGAAATGAAGCCTGCTCAGCCTGGGCCTGTCCCCAAAACAGAGGCCCCTGAAGGAACTCCCCAGTGTGAGAACGGGACCAACGTGGCCAAAGGAAATTTGAGGGCGAGTCACAATTGTGAAGCCCAGGGCTGGGAAGGCGAGGAAGCCTGGCCAGCCTGGGCTCATATCTGCCCTTGCTTACTGCAGCCCTCATCACTGTGGGCTGACCACGCCATTGCTCTCCCTACCACCAGACTAGACCTCTCTCCAGCTTGTTGACTTCCCTATTACTCTTCTGAACTCCAGATACCCATCACCTTTGTTTCCTTCAGTCTTCATGGTTTCAGATGTTCCTTGTGAGCTAGAACTTGACATTTTTCATTGAATAGATTAAAGCTATAGTCAAGGCAGTAGGGCATGGGTGATAAGGAAGCAGACTCAGAGCCAGGAAGTCCTTCGTCCAAGTTCTTCCTCTGACACTGCTGACCATAGTCCTGAACAAGTCATGTCACTTCTCAAGATTCTAGACAACTGAGACTTACGTTACAGAGAAGGTGGCAACCTGCACTGGGAGAGGGAATTTCCTCACTAGTGAAATCACAGGCTTATTGCCTTCATCCCTACCTTTTTTAATCAGAGTTTTTGGTTTTGGTTTTGGTTTTTGGGGAGAGCGGAGGGAATTGGCTGTTTTGATGATCAACATTGCCCAAAGTTTTCCTCATGTTAAGGGAACTGATATTTCAGAATTGTGTTTGTTCTATAGCAGGGCACAATAGTGACTGTGGGGAGGAGTGAAGGAGGTGGCAGGAGGAGTAGATTGGGCCAGTAGCTCCCATCTCTCCATCCAGGAATGGAATATCCTGGAAGGCCAAGACAGAGAGGCTTTGAGGATGGGCCTAACCATGGACTGCATCCCCTTGACCCCAGATGTTGGTCATCTAGGGACCAGTCCAGCTAAGCCTGGTCCATCAATAGGTTGGACTGAGGATGAATTGGGCAATTCTCAGTGGCAACAGGGCTCCCTAGAACCCAAGGCCCTAAACAACAGAAAGCAGCCCATGCTGCCAATCCCAGGACAATGTTAGAAGGATGCCTTACTACATCAAAGGACCATGGCGTTCATTAATGCAGGGGCTCCATGCACCAGTGAGACCACAGCTCCTCTATCTTAGCATCTGCCGCTGAGTTTATCACCAGTTTATCACCCTCAATCCAACCTAGTGATGAGCCCAGCTTAGCTGAACTGGTCCCTAGATGACCAACATCTGGGGTCAAGGGGATGCAGTCCATGGTTAGGCCCATCCTCAAAGCCTCTCTGTCTTGGTAGCAGAACCTGCTAGAGAAGCTCTAGCTCCTCCATCAGTATGGCTTTGGGGAAGTGGTGATTACGATAATGATGGTAATGATGATGAGGTGATGATGATGATGGTGGTGGTGATGATGATGATGGTGGTGGTGGTGGTGGTGGTGATGATGATGGTGGTGATGATGATGGTGATGATGATGGTGATGGTGATGATGGTGATGGTGATGATGGTGATGATGATGATGGTGATGATAATGATGATGATAATAATAACGATGATGAGGGTGACAATGATAGCAGCTTATGTCAGTCAATAAGCATTTATTAAGTACCTACATGTATAAGGCACTGTGCTAAGTGATCAATATTCAAAGAAAAACCAAAGACCAAGGAGCTCACAATCTAATGGGGTTTCTCTAACATTTTAATAATAACACTAACTGTATAATAATGCTAACCACTTCTCTCATAGCATTCTGTCTCTGGCAGTTTTGGGCAGATAATTTCACCTCCCTAAACCTCAGTTTGCTATTGCGTAAAATGAGGGGATTGGGCTGTGAGACCACAGGAGTCACTTCCAGCTCTAGAACTAGAATCCTGTGATATATACAGTAGGTTAGATAATGTAAGCATTATTATACCCATCTCCTGAAGGAGAAAACTGAGGCTCAAAGTGAGTGTCTTAAGTGGGATCCTCTTCCTAGGTGGACTGAAAATATTTCCACTACACCAAACGTTGACCCAGATCATTTGTGTCTTGGATCGTGACCTTGTGTACTGTACTATCCTTATGCTTGTTTTTGTATTCCCAACATTTAGCACAGGGCCTGGTAAATAGTAAGTGTTCACTAAATGTTTTATCTGCATGTATGGGGAAAGGACCACATATCTGAGGAGGGAGGTGGAGAGCAAGATGGGGAAAGCCCATATCTGGGGCCACACTATGCTATATATAGACTGGACCAAGGATCCATAGTCATTAGAGCCAAGGAAGCTGAAGGGACTGAGGTCAAGTCCCACCCAGGAGGGTTAGATTGTCCATTTCAACCCCTGTACTGGGTAGCCAGATTCAAGAAAAGGCCACAGGACAGTCCTTTATTGCACCGTCACTTCTATAAGCCCAGGAAACAGGTTCCTGATCAGCTAACAAAGTTTGCAAAAGAAATCTGGTGAATGGAGAATGTTAGTAACTGACCCCTGATTCCCCAGCTCTTCTCCCCCAAACTTCTCAGGCTCTGTGGCTAGTTTCAAGTCAAATCAAACCTTCCAGACAAGTGCTGACAGGATGGTGATGACAACAGCCAAGGAAGCTCCAGGAATTTTAGGCCCATTGTCCAGTGGCCATTACCCCCTTCCAATAGACATTCATAACTGGAAATTTTTATAGGAAACTCTTACAATTTAAGCAAGATTGGACCCACTGTTGATTATAAGGACAATCATCTCTCTTCTCTTATTTTTGAATGAAATGACTTTTTGTAGTTAGACCACGTATCCACTTGGAATTCATCATTAGTATATGATCTAAGATTGCGGTCTAAGCATAGTTTCTGCCAGGTTGCTTTCCAGTTTTTCCAGAAGCTTTTTTCAGGCAATTCTTTACCCCCAGTAGTTGGTTTCCTTGGATTTATTGAATACTACACTACCACACTCCATTGCTTCTGGGACTTGTTTACCTACTCAATTGATTAACAAATATATAATAGACCTACTATGTTCTAGGCACCAGGAATACAAACACAAAAAATGAAGCCATCCCTTCTCTCAAAAGCCTCTATCTGTAAATTGACTCTTTTGGAAGAGACCCCATATCTATTCTCTTCTATCAATCAGTTTTCCTAAGGTTTTTAACCAGTAGAAAGTGACTACCAGGAGGATGAGCAAGTTTTGTGGCCTTATATTTCTCTTACATTTTGAGTCATGTGGGAGGAAGGAGAGTGTCCCTGGCTGGAACCAGGCGGTACTCATAATGTGCAGGCATGTCATCATGGAAGTTCATTTGGGCAACCATTTGCCCTTGTCAGATGACCAATTATCAATGGTTCTATCGACCCTTCTTCATAAATGAGAAGGACTGAAGTAAGTTTACTATGGCTCCCTACACAAAATGGATGCAGAATTTTTACATTTTCTTCCTTCTTTCCTTGATTTCAGACTTGGTACTCCAAGACGCCTTTGGGTAAGAAAAGAGCGATTGCATTGTCTGAAGCTAATGAAAAGGACAAAGGAAAAGGAAAAGGAAGGGGAAGAGGAAAGGGGAAAGACAAGAAAGGGGAGAAGAAGGGAAAAGAGAAAAAGTGATTCTTCATGTATCCATCAGCTTTAGCTCTTTCTCATCGATGTTGAGGTTGAACATTTCTCTGAAAAGAACTAATTAACGCCCCAGCATGCAGACCTAAGGAAAGCCTGCCTATCGAAGAAACCCAAAGGAGAAAGTTCTTCAGACTGTGGTGGCCCATTGATAGGATACAACAGTCCCTGTATTTTTCATATTCATTCCATTAGTGCTTTGGCACTCCAAGCTCTTAAGTTGGCAAGTCACCACAAAATATTTTTGTCTTCTCAGTGAGCTAGCCTTCTGAGGGTTTGTACATAGTATGGACACAGCCTGCACACACACACACACACACACACACACACACACTCACACGCACACACATTCACACTCACACTCACACACACACACTCCAAGACCTTGTGTTGCTTGGGCATTCCACTCTAGAGTGACATTGAATACTGAGCTAAAAGCTTAGTAATTGAAGGGCATCTTCGTTGGTAGGCTAATCTGTGGTGCCATTGTATTAATCTGTGCACAGTACATATATATATCCTCTTATGCAATTAAAACACATAATTCTTTCCTATATCCATGAATTTTATATGCCTAAATAAAATTTTTACACTTTACAGGCTCCTAGCTTAGTTTGTTATGGAACTACATGGAAAAACATTGTTTAGTAGAGAATTCTTGCCATACCAAGAGGACTCCAAATCTTGTCAACTGAGTATTGAGGATAATAACAATAATTATATTTTCTTATATTGAAACCTGGGCAGCTAGGTAGTGTAGTTGATAGAGTGTCAGACCTGAAGTTAGGAATACTCAGCTTCATGGGTTCGAATCCAACCTCAGACACTTACTAGCTGTGTGACCCTGAGACAGTCACTTAGCCCTGTTTGCCTCAGTTCCTCATCTGTAAAATGAACCAGAGAAGGAAATGGCAAACCTCTCTAGTATCTTTGCTAAGAAAATCTCAAATGGGGTCATGAAGAGTCAAACGTGACTGAAACAAATGAACAAAAGCTTTGAAATAAAGTCTGCCTTTCCACAGCTCCCCTCTTTATTCTGGAGAACAAAGTGTCTGGAGAGGCTGTGAAAGCTGATTTCAAAAGCATTTAAAAGGCTGTCCTGTGGAGGCTCTAGAGGTCAGAACCAAGAGCAATGGAGAGTGATTCAAGAATGATGTTAGGAATCATTTCTCAATTATTCATGTCAGCCAAAGATGGAATGGATTCCATGGGACCATCCCAGAGTCCTCATCACTATTCTTCAGAAGCTGAAATCTTCCCATCAGAGGTGTTATAGGAGACACACTTATTCACAGGATCATGGAATCTGTGCCCAGAAAAGACCAGCATTTGGGGAGGACTCACAGGTTTTCTTGTCCAAACTTTACCCAAATGTAAGTGCCTTTTCCCCTACAACACACCCAACATAAGCTTCTAGCCTTTGCTGAGAAAAAGCCCACTATCACCTGAGGCAGCCTGGTCCACCTTTGAGTGGTTCTCACTGTTAGGAAGTTTTCCCTTCTAAAGAGTCAGAATTTTCTTCTCCAGCACTACTACCAGAATTCCTGGTCTTGCCCTCCAAAACCCAGACTCAACAAGATTCATTCCTCTTGTATATGACAGCCCTTCAGATTCTTGGGCAAAGGTCTCATGTACACACATGTGTTCTTTTCTCTATCATAAACATTCCCATTTCCTTCAACTTATCCTCATATGTTGTTGAGTCATTTCCAGTTGTGTCCAACTCTTCCTGATCCCATTTGGGGTTTTCTTAGCAAAGAGAGAAACTACTTTAGGAGTTTAGTTAGTAAAGAAACTACGGTAGTAGTTTGCCAATTCCTTCTCTAGTTCATTTGACAGATAAGAAAACTGAGGCAAATGGGGTTAAATGACTTACCCAGGGTCACATAGCTAGTAAGTGCCTGAGGCTGGATTTGAACTCAGGAAGATGAGTCCCCATGACTCCAGGTCTGGTGCTCTGTCTACTATGGCACCCTTAACTGCCCCATCCTCTTGTCATGTGTTCAAAATCCTTTCCCATTCTGATCACCTTTCACTAGATGCTTCCCAACTTGGTCACATCCTGACTAAAATATGGTGCCCAGAACTGATCCCAGATGTCCATGATGGGGGTCCAGGACAATTGGACACCAGCAAGCCTCCCTCACAACAGGCCTCTCCGTCCAGGTTCAAGTTCCAGTGTCTCTTCCAATGCTGAGATTCTGTGGTTCTACAGGGATAACCCACACACTACAGTGCTTCAAAGTTTATAATGTGCTTCTCTAGAGTTACCAGAATGAACTTTCTGACAACTGGGTTTTTTGTTGGGGACAACTTGGGCAGCCACCACACCAAGGACCATTCCTTAGTCCACCCCTAGATGTGTCTAGAACCACTGAATTTGATAACTACAGGAGTTCTCCCTCATGTCTTTGTATTCCAAGGTCTGAAACCATACCTAGAACATGGCACTTAATAAAAGTTCTTCAACTGATTGGTTTGGTTACATGATATTGGGACTCCTAGATCTATCCTTCTGCCTGTGGAGATGCTGTCAGCATCTCCTAATACATGGGGGTACACCATCTCTCATTCTGCCACCAAACACCACCCCAGCCTTGTCTGCACACATCAAGTAGGATGCTTCCCCCAGGGCAGAGAGGAGAAAGCTTCTACCCTAGGATTAAGGGCAGTAACTCATTGCACCAGAGACCTTGCAATCTGTGACAGGCTTTGGGTCCGGGAAGCCCAGCCTGAGTGCTTGGAGCCTCCTCAGAAGTCTCTCCTGACAGTCCTGTGTACTGAGGCAACTCCGTTGCTCAGTGTTACAGAGCTCTGGCCCTGAAGTCAGGAAGGCTAGAATCCAAGTCCTACCTCAGACACTTGCTAGCTGTATGGTGAGTCACTTTACCTCTGCCTGTCTCAGTGTCCTCTCTCTGAAATGGGGACAGCAGTAGCACCAACCTCCCAGCGTTACTGTGAGAATCAAATGAGATAACATTTGGAAAGCATTCTGTAAACCTGCAAAAGAACAGTATGATTACTGGTCCCTTATCCTGGCATCATCAGTGCAGAACCGGGAGGAGCCTCCGAGGCCACTAACCGCACCTCTAACCCTTAGTCCACAGAGAGAGAGCATTTCTGTGACTCTCAAGTCACACAGGGAGCATGACTCCTGGCAGAGGGAGGACTCCAGGACCTTTGACTCCAAATCTAGCATTTTTCCCATTGGCTTACCTGACCCAAGTAATTGAAAGCCATTCCTTAGCTATCCCCTATCTCCATAAGCATATAGAGTCTCCAATCATACTTTCCCACAAATGTGGCCTCCTGCTTGTGACCCTTTGCTCAGACCAAGCACCTACATCTTCCAGACCCTCCCTGGGTTTCTCGACCCCCAAGTTCTGACTTCTCCTGCCCTTGGTCTGTCCCACTGCTGGTCAAGGCCTGGAATCAATCATAAGCAACCAACTCTGAAAACCGAAACTTTCCCCCTGGAGAAAAACTGAAGTGGCATCTTTTCTGAAGTCCTGGAGAAGGGCCTCTCGTGACCTTTTTCCAATCCAGTTCAATCCAGCCTTCCTGGGTGCAGACGGAAGACGCAGCTGACTAAACCACAGCCCTCCAGAGGGATCGCCCAGCTCTGGAACTCGATGTTAATTGCAGAGCAATATGATTCGATATTTGTAGACAAACGAGCATTAAATAAAAAACAAAATGAGAGCAATCTCTTTTTTAATCTCAGCTGAACTGACTGCAGGCTGATTAAAACACTCTTGTTCAAGCTCTCAGGCTGGTAATGCTCGATAAACATTGCTGAGCATAAAAGCTTTAATGCAACTGTTCACAACTGGGAAAGCCGATCTCCATATGCAATCTGCATAAAGTTCTCAATGAAAGCAGACCCAAGAAAAGGGAGAAGCTTCGCACGGAAGAGTAAATAATTAAGTATTTTTAAATAAGAAATCAAATATAAATGCATTTGGCCCACTGGTTAAAAGCCAACCCTACGATTGTTTGCAGCTTCCACTGCCCCACATCATAGCATTCAATCCTTTGTTCCTCTTTTCAGATCACTATGTACGTAGATTAACAAATATTTTGTATGGGAAGGCAAAGATGTCCACAGTTGTGGTGTATTGCATTGATTCTATTATCTGAAAATCCACATGAAATTGTGGGTATCAAACCTTTGAGTTAGATTGGAAAACTAAAACCCACTTTACATGTTATGATCTTGCAGGATTGTTGTGTTTACCAGCATCCTCCACCTTCAATCCCATCTAATAAATATTGAGTACCCACTCTGCTAAGCACCTGGGAAATAAAGACAAAAGGGCTACAAACTGGGGAAAGACAATCCCTGTCATCTAAGAACTTATATTTGCAGTGAGGGGTGAGGAGGTGTTCAACATGTAAGCATAAGTAAATACTTAACACATGCAAAGTTAGACAGATTAATTTTAAGATGGAGAAAGTTCTGAAGACTAAGAATATTAGTAATGGTCTCATGTAAGAGTTGGCCCCTGAGCTGTGCTTTGTAGTCCTTGGTCTCACAAGAGCATTAATGATTTGGCCCCTTTACCCTAAATAGAGCCTAAGGCTTCAAGCGCATTGCTAACCCCACCAAGATAAATGTGCCACCAGCTTGGATGCTGGTCTATAAGGAAAGCAATAGCCTATATGAGGAGAGGAGGAGCTTCGGGCTTTCTAGAGGCATAGAAAAAACTTCAACTCGCCAATGGCCTAGTGAGATGATGAAGTCACGGTTGATTATTGTTTGAGATCTTTAACCATCAAAGTTATTTTTGCTTGCAACATTGTATGGTTCTGCTCATGCCTCTGCATCAGTTCATACAGGTCTTCCCAGATTTCTCTGAAACCATCTCTTCTGACGCTCATTGTGGTGCAATAATGTTCCATTTCATTCAAATACCATAAAATCGTTCAGCCTTTCCCAAATAGACAAACTTCCCCTTTGTTTCTAGTTCTTTGCACCAAGAAAAAGTGCTGTTATAATTATGTTTTTTTCATTGTTATTTGATCTCTTTGGAATATAAACCTAGTCATGGTGTCACTAGTTCCTTGAAATATACAGAATTTATAGATACACACTTTATGTGACTTTGGGAATATGATTCCAAATTACTTTCCAAAATGGTTAGAACAATTCACAGCTCCACCAACAGTAAACATGTACCTACCTTCTTGCCACACTGGTATAAATCCTGATTGTACTGCATAATCCTGTTAACCCAGTGTTGTAATCCCTTTTCTAATATTTCTAAAATATTCAAATATTTTATCTAATATTCATTAGGGATATTGGTCTATAATTTTTTTTCAACTTTTCTTGCTAGTTTTGGTTTCAAGATCATATTTGTTTCATAGAAGGAATTTGGTAAAATCACTCCTTTTTTTACATTTTTGTGAATAATTTACATAATGAGATTAGTTACTCATTAAATGTTTGATAAAATGCATTTGTAACTCCATCAGGTTCTTTGGGCTTTTTCCCTATGGGAATTCATTTAGGATTTGTTCGATTTATTTTTCTGATATTGGGTTATTTAAATTATCTGGCAAACTGAGTATTTTATATTTTTGTAAATATTCATCCATTCATCTAAGTTATTACTTTTTTGGCATAAAATTGGGGAAAATAATTGCAAATGATCTCCTTCATTTTTTCCATTTATTGAAAATTAAACTTTCTCATTCTAATAGTGGCAGTTTGATTTTCTCCCCTTTTAAAAAAATCTGAATAGTTGTTTATTTTCTTAGGTGTTTTTTTTTAAACTCTGCTGGTTTTAATTGTCAGTTAAATGGGAGGTTGTTTTTAATATTATTTATTGCTTCTTTGACATTCAGAACTTCTTTTTATGCTCAGTTAGGTGTTTTATTTGTTGCTTTTCTAGTTTTTAAGTTGAATGCCCTGTTCATTGGTCTTTTCTTTCTCTCTTTTGTTGAGGAAAATACTTAGAGATGCACTTTTCCCCCCCAATGACTGCTTTGAGTACATACCAAAAATTTTGACATGTTTTCTCACTTCACCATTTTCTTTTATTAAATTGCCTAGTTTTTCTCTACATTCTTTGACACACTAGTTCTTTAGTATTTAATAATTTAACCTCCATTTTAGATGGAATCTTTTCTTCAAACGATGTATATAATTTTTAGTGTGTTTTAGTCAGTAATTATGGTATGGTAGCAATATCCTAATGCCCCACCATATGCAATCTAAGCTAATTTTCCCCCTTAAAATTATAACTGTCCTTGTGATTTAATGGACTCAGGAGGCCAAGGCTCAAATTACTGGAATAGATTGTCCAATGTCTGCATACAAAAGCAAGCAAAATACAAAGAGTTCCAGTTCCTCCCTCAGGCTTCTGATCAAAAACCAGCAGAATGAACTACAACACCAGAGGAGAGCTATGCTTAGTTGAATCAAGTCTGCATCCTCATGGAATATCATGAAATTCTCTGACAATCCTTCCTCTTCTATAACTAGGTAAACTCCCTTTTGTTGATTTCTGAATGTTCCATGTCTCATTTTGTTCCAATATTGAACTACCAAAGAACCAGCCTGAGTCAGACTTGGCCTGCAAAAAATATTTTTAATATTTCTGCTTTTCTGTATTTGTTTATGAGGTTTTTATGCTCTAGCATATGGTCACTTTTTGTAAAGATGTCACTTAAAGTTTATAAATATACATATTCCCTTCTATTCCCATTCAGTAGTCATCAGGGATTTATAATTTCTAACTTTTCTAAAATTCATTTCAAGACCATAACTCCTTCCATGTCTATATTTTTAGTTAGATTTTCTATCCCTTGTTCCTAGCTCAGCCCTCAAGGGAAATGCAGAAAAAGTCAAATCCTTATCTACCTTGACAACCCTTCAAGTACCTGAAGACATGTTTTATCATGTTCTGTTTCATATCTCCTTTTCTCCAGATTAAAATTATCCAGTTTCCTCAACCAGTATGTGTATGGCACTGTCTTGAGGGCTATTACCAACCTGGTTATTGTTCTCTGAACCATTTCTAGCCAATTCATTTTGACAGTATTTTATTAGATGATTTCTAATTGCTAGGTGCCAAAACAAAGCAGTCCCTGACTTCGTGGAGCTTACATTCCACTAGAATGATCAAATGAGATCATACATGCTAAGTGCTTCAATAACCTTAGAGTGCCATAGGAATGTCAACTATTATTATGGTGAGGACAATGATATCTTCCTAAAATGTCAGTGACCTTCACAGATAGTCACTCAGAACTGAATATATTGTGTGCTATACCATTAGATTTGTGAGCTCTTTGCTTTCTACCCCCAGTGCATAGCATGGAGTAAGCACTTAAGGTCTATTGACTGACTGACTTCTCAATTCAACCTAGAGTAGCAGTGATCAAAGTACTTAGCCTATCTAAGGTACCTGGCAAACCTTAAAGCACTAAGTAATAGCTACCTGTCACTATTATTGGAATTCCCTATTATTATAATTGCTATGGAATGAGTAGGAACTATCCATTCTTTGTATGCTTAGCACCTAGCACAATCACCCCTGCACATAGTAGGTGCTTAACAAATTCTGCTGATTGGTTGGTTAAACAGCTTTTTTAGTTGTTGTTATGCTCTATTGATTCATGTTGAGGTTACAGTTCACTAAAGAGGTTCTGAACTTAATATTTTTAACCGAACCTAGATCATATATATATAACTTTGAAGGACCTTGTGTCTTTAATCTTGATCTTTGACCAGTCCACTTGCCCTCTCTGGCTTTCAGTTTCCTCCCCTGTAAAATCAAAGGGGTTTACATTAGTCCCATCCAGCTATGGCCTGCTGTACCAGTCTGCTCCACTGTGTGCCAGACCCATGGGTACCTCACTCAGGGGCTATCCCTCAACACAGGAAGACATTCCCACCTGCCAGCATGGAAAGTTGATAAAAGGTCCAGTGGGAAACTCTTGCCCTTACCACTTGGGAGGTATATTTAAACCAGGTGAAAACTGCTTCCCCTTCATCCCCACTCAACTTCAAGAACTTTCTCAACTTACTGGATTTCACAATTGACAGTTCATCTGGCAGTAAGTGTGGCTCTTCCATAATATCATGGTTAGTAATACCCTTCAAAAGGTTTTCAGTTGTATGTCCAACTGCCTCACCCCCAACAGAACTCATAAAATAGTCTTGCTTGTATATGGATGTGTGTCCATGTGTGTCATTATAAAGCATAATGCCAACATCCTGCCTTATTAGGATTTCTCTTCAAGTCATTGGAAGCACAAGTACTTTGAAACTGGTAACATCAAATTATAATGCACTCAGCTTGGGCCTTTTGTCAATGGGTACTTCAAAAGGCAGGCACTGTTGGCCATCAGGAAATCCTGAAAACACTGGAGTTCATTTGAAAAAATCTCCAGCCAAAGTTGGTCTTGCAAATTATCTCCATGATATCACAGGATTCTTTTGATTTCCCTCATGGCACCAAAACACTTTGAATCCTACTCCCCTCCCTTCTCTCCCACAACACACACAAAAAGGGCTGGATTATCACTCACTGGGATTAAAGAAATGCTTACGATAATGAGCTAGAGGAAAAATAGAACCATGGAGGTGGTTGCTCAGTCACCGAAGTTGGTTGTGTATGGCTCCAATCACAGGGCACCATAGGAGCAGAGTTGACTCCATTCATGGCAAGCTCACCCTGACCAAGGCTGCCTGGCAGCATCCCTCCAGACCCCAGAATCTGGCTTTTGCTGATCTCTGCACACAAGTTAGACAGTCACAAGGAAAAAAGGCAGGGGAAGAGGGGACCAACAAGTACTGCACATCAAAAGCAAATAAATTTGAGAACGGAACTGGGATGGAAAGACAACTGAATTTGGAATCAAAATCTGGATTTGAATCCTAATTCTGTTCATTCACTACAAGTATGACCTTGGATAAGTCACTTCTCCCTGGGTCTCAGCTTCCTCTTCTTCAGAATGGGAGAGAGAGAGACTTGATGGCCTCTGAGATCACTTCGCACTCGAAACCTGTGACTCTTTAAATGTATCATTCCAAAAACCAATTCACTCATCAATATAAAGGAGGGAAAGAAATGTAGTGGGGAGCAGAGATGAGAGGACACAATTGAGTCCATGAACTGTGGCTTCTGAGGGCACCTGGCATGAACTGGCTTCTGAGGGCACCTGGGTCAGGGCTGGCTGACTGCACTTGCCATCCCCAATGGGAGCTGCTGTGGTCAGTGTAGACAGACAGGGCTGCTACTGCTGGTGTGGAGGAAAGCTGAGGTCAACCCCCTGCAGCCTCATCCATGGGACTCCAGCAGCTGGAGAGAGAAACCCTAAGCACCAGCTAGAATCAATTCTGGGAATAAAATGTAGGGGAAGTCAGGGTGCAGGCAGAGGAAGGGCTGGGAAGATTGAGCATCAGCTGCCCGGGGCCTGTTCAGCACCAGTGAAGATTCAGGCCACAGTGACCTTCTTTCTACCTGCTTTATCTTTTACTCACCCACTCAATTAACAATAGTCATAGTAATAAAAGCTAACCTCTATTTAGCACCAGGCTATGTGCCGAGCACTCTGCTAAACACTTTATTACCTTGTTTGGTACTCCTAAAAACCCTGGGAGGGAAGTGCTGGTGTTATTATACAAATGAGGAAATTGAGGTTAAGTGACTTGCCCAGGGTCACACAGCTAGTAAGCTGCTCAGGTCATATTTGACCTCAGGTCTTCCTGATTCCAGGCCCACAACTCTATCCACTGAACCCCTAGTTGTATACAGTTCCCCTCAAATGCCGTGGGGCAGATCTCTTTCAGAACAAGCAAGCAAGGCCCACTGGTTTGGGGGAGCACAGGATGGAAGGGCTACATCCTTCTTCATGGCTAGTGGGGGGTTAGAGATGAAAAGGCACCATGCTAGAAGACTAAACTCATTAGGGGACCCCAGGGGGGAATGTGCCCTCTCATCTCTGCTCCCCACTGCATTTCTTTCTCTCCTTTACATGGATGAGTGAATTGGTTTTTGGAATGCTACATTTAAAAAGCCTCAGAGTCTGAGTGCAAAGTGGTCTCAGAGGCCATCAGGTCTCCCCCTCTCCCATTCTGAAGAAGAGGAAACTGAGACCCAGAGAGAAGTGAGGAAGCCCCACACTTCATCACAAAAGAGGAGAGAATGCCCTATAAGGCTGGGGGAGGGAAGGGGGGAAGGGAGAGGATCACAACCCCGCCCTATACAGGTTTTACCAGGGAGCGCTCCAGTGTCTGAACAAATGGCTCACACTGCAGCAGTGTTCCCAATAAAATGCCTTTCTGCCCACGAGGGCATGCTGAGCATTGCCTCTTATCAGGGGAGTCCCAGGTTCGTTGCCACCCCTTTCCAACCCTCTGTGTCTCCTCACTGTTCATTCTTTCAAAATTCCGTTCTGACGATGTATATTGTGCGGCACTGAGGAGACAGACCCTGTCCACATGCAGCTTACAGTCCAGTAGGAAAATAAGAAACAGGCACAGATTGCTCCAATGCCCAATATCACATGACTGGTGCATGAGAAAGGTAGCGAACAAATCTGCCATGAGTCTGAGGGAGAATGTCATCACCACCTGGCAGCAGGTGGTCTCTGAGTTACCAGCCAGAATTTCTCTAGCTCTTGGAGGTTTGGATACCATCTCATTGGATCCTTACAACAACCCTGGGAGATTAGATACTCTTACTACGCCCATTTTATAGGTGAGAAAACTGAGACCCAGAGATGTTATGTGAACTCACCTAGGATCTTATTGCTAGTCAGTGTCTGAGGCAGGACTTGAATCAGGCCTTCCTGATGACTCAGGTCTTCAGCACTCCAGCCCCTTGGTAATGGGGAGAAAAGAGTGTTCCATGTCCCCCACACGAGCACTGGATCAGGGGTCTGTATGGAAGTGCCACCATTTCTGGAAAGGACAACCGGAGAAGCAGTGATAGGGAGGGAGCCAAGTTTCAGTGAGTGCAAGAAAATTCAAGAAACAAGAAAGGAAAAGGTTTAAAATGAGAGCAAGTTTGGTAATTATGACCCAGGAGTGTCAGCAAGTGCAGTGGGCAGGGCAGACAGGTCCAGCCTGGTACAATGGGGGAGAGGGTTGAAGCAGATGGGGGAAGACAGGAGCAGTTGAGAATGAAGAAGAGGCTTGAGCATCAGGGACCAGGAGTTCAGAATTATTGGGACAGAGTGAGCAGAATGAGAGGGCAGAAGTTAGCTAACCCCTGGAAACAGTTCAGGTGGTGTATTTGTTGTTGGGGAGAAGTCTGTGGAGGGACGCAAATGTTCGGAGTTCAAGGTCTTCTCCAAAGGTCCAGCTTCATTGCCGGTGGCAGGGTCCTGAGAGGCCTGGGAGATCTGCCTCACAGCCAACAGGAAGAAGCAGAGCTCTGTCTGATGGAGTCAGGGAGCTCGGTGAAGAGGCAGAAGGCAGCAGCCCAAGGTGGCCCTGACCGGAGAAGGTTCTGGGGGCAAAGATGGAAGCTGGGAGGTGGGTTGCTGAATGTGATTTTAGGAGTTGGAGGAGGACCTGGAGATGAAGGCATGATAGAGGTCACCAGTGGAGCACCCCAGGGATCTATGCTCAGCTCCATGCTGTTTCCTATTTTTATCAATAGCTTGATTGAAGGCACAAATGGTGTAGTCCTTAGATTTACAGATGACACAAGCCAGGATGGATAGCTCACACTGGATGAGAGCCCTGATCTAAAATGATCTTGACATGCTAGAACATTAGACAGGATCTAATGAGAAGAAATTCAATAAGTATAAATATGAGTCTTGCACTTGGGTACAAAAAATCAGCTTCACAAATATATGATGGGGGAAATATGGCTTCAATAACAATTGTCCTATAAAAGATCCAGGGGTCGTAGTGGACCACAAGTTCAATTTAAGTCTGCAGTGAAGCACAACAGCTCAGAAAGCCAATGAGATCTTGGGTTTCATTAGGATGGTCATAGCTTCCAGAAATAAGGAGAGTCCAGTCCCACTATTCTCTGCCCTGGTCATACCTCACATGGAACATTGTGTTTGGCTCTGGGCACCACAATTTAAGAAAGATCTCAAGAAGCTGGAGTGGCCAGAAAAGGGCAACCAGAATGTGGAAGGCCTTGAGAGCCAGTCAGATGAAGACCAGTACAAGGAACTGGGACATTAAGCTGGAAACTTGGACTGCACCCCGGGTGAGCCCAGCTCTGATGGGTGAAGTTTTGCCTTATCTTTTCGGGGGACCAGTCTCCACAATACTTCTCAGCTGTCTCTTTACCATACAGGTACAACCCCCATCTCTTTTTCCAGCATCCCTTTTTATGTAGTCTTCTCCCATTACAATGTCAACAAGTCAGTCAACAAGCATTTATTAAATACCAAGTGTATGTCAGTCAGCATGCTAAGTGCTGGAGATCCAAGGACTGCCTTCCTGTTGGGATTTGTAACCCTGATTCTAGGACAGTGCCAGGCACACAGTAAGCCCTCCTAAATGTTCACTCTACCTGTACCTTCTCAAGCAGAAGTCTCAGATGGGACATGGGAACCCTTTAAATATGTGAAAACCTGTCACGTGGCAAAGGGGTTTACCTTGATTCTAATTGGATCTGAAGGGCAGAACCAGGAGCAAAGGGCAAAGAGGCAGATTTTATCTCTACGTGGTAATGAACTTCCTAACTCTTGGAGCTGTCCAAAAGTGGAGTGGACCACTGTCAGAGGTGGTGGGCACCCCCTCCTGGCAGGCCCACTCCTTGGGACCATTGTTGTGGGGATTCCTCTTCAGAGGAGTTGGACCAGAAGGATGGTGAGGTCTCTTCTGGAGTTCCCATCCATTGATGCTTGTGATGGCACATCATCCCATCTGGTCATGGAACAGGGTGAAGCCAATGAGCCTTCAGCTCCAGTTTTGAAGTGGTATCTTCACTGGTGATATGGTAAAAGGCAACAGCTGTCAGCTCACTGTGTCAGAGTATAAGGATAGAGGCCAGGGACTGTAGGGTGCTATGGATTGAGCTCTGGTTCACAGCATGGCCTGCAAACCACCTGTTTCCATTCAAATTCAGTAGAAACCATACACTGAAGGCAAAATTTTCTGCTTGGGGAATTATCCCAGCTAGGAATCACAGAGGAAGCCTGAAAAATGATCTGTCCAGTTACTTTTGAGCAATGGGAATGAATACCACATTTGGGGGGAGGGGTGGTTGGGTGGCTTGTCAGGATGTTACCTGACATACAATTCAGAAGAGTTTAAGGCTTATGTTTTGCTGGTGGCCAATCTCTGAGGAATGGCTGGGAACATTTGGGAAGCATTATGGGAAATCAGATGCTCAAAGGCCACTTTGTCTATGAACTATGCCTCCAAATAGCTTTTCAGTCAATTCAAATTTATGCCTGAAGTCTTGTGCAAGTAAAAACAGCGAGTACCACCTGGACAATTGTGAGGACACACAGTCCACTAGAAAGAATGCTGACCTTTGAACCATGGGACCTAAGTCCTGTTGGATCTGCCATTTAACTACCTTGTGGCCTTGGACAAGTCATTAAACCTCTGGTCCTTCTCTGACAAGTCGTCATTTAGCCTTCACTTGAAGCCTGTGCCTGAAGACTTCCTGAAGCATCCCATTCTCACTTCAGCCAGCTCCATCTCTATAAACTTGGGCAAATCTCCCTTGGCCTCAGACTCTCTATTTAATGAGGGAGTTGAACCTGAGAGTTTCTATGGCACCTTCCATCTCTAACTCTAACCCTATGAAGTTTTTTAAATGTGCAGCCCTGTGTACATGTCACGGAAAGGACAAATTCTGTCTTGTCTTAGAGCATTGAAACATGAGTCCTCAGAAAGCCTTGAATTCAATATGATCAAATATCTCTGAAGTTCTATAGCCTGGGAATGAGGTAAAAGACCAGAAAAGAAAGGTCATTGAACTAAGAATCAGCAGTCCTGGGTTCAAATCCTATCTCAGACACGAACTACAGGGTCATGGGTAAATCATTTAAACTTTCAGGTCCTCAGCATTCTCCCCTGTGAAATGGGAACCGAAAACACTAGCAGTTCTCTATCTCAGAGGGCTATTGTGAGAAAAGTTATTTGCAGACCCCTAAGATACTGGAGATTGGAAGCCAAGATCATCGAGGATAAAACCAAGGGCCAAGGGTGAAAGCTGGAAATGGGCAGATTTTGTTTTGATGGAAAACGTCCCCTAAACCATCCCAGAATAAAGAGAGCTTCCTCAGAAGATGGTGCCCCACCCTTCAATAGGGGTTGTTGTTTTCTTAAAAGCCTGAATGGTCATTTGTCAGGTATATTGTAGTGGGAGTCTTTTCTAGGTAAGAGTTGAATTGGATGCCCTCCAGGGTGCCTTCCAACTCTGAAATCCTATTATTCTGATTCTGTAATGCCTCCTGTGGTTAATACTTTCCATTGTACAGTACAAGCAACCCAACTCACTAGGAGACTCATTGTTCCGAATAACCAAAATTATGGACAGTGGACAGCGAGAGAATTGACAACATAGAAATAAATGCCTTATATTCTTTGCATTTATGCAACCAATAGTCTGGTTAGCAGACTGGGGAGGGGGCTGTATGTCTAGGGACTGATTGCTCCCCACTGTGGACAGAGTTCAGGAATTCAGTGGGGAGAACTGACAAAGTGATCTATTTGGCCAGGTGGAGCCTTTGACTCCAAAGTCCAGGCCGCATGATCCGGTAACCTGAGCACCCTGTAATTTAGCACATAGCTCCGGCGCGGTATCTCGAGTTCAACTGCAGAAGCCTGTGCTGGAGGGATCATGCCTGTCCTCCCCATCATTTAAGGAAATCATAAATAAAGTCTAGAAAGCCAAGGAACCAGATGGCTTCTCATGAAACCAGAGGCCACTAATATCCACAAGGACACATTCAAAGCCCCTACTAATCAATGCTGACAGGTGGCACTCACCTGTGTTTGCTAGCAAGAAATAAATCATCATTCTGAAAAAATGGAAGTAAAAAGTACTTCAAAGGAATCAAGAGTTAGAAGGGAATTCAGTGGCCATCAGATGTAACTCATTCATCACCCTCCACTATACCCCAACAAAAGCCCATCCAGCCTTTCATGAGAGCCTCTAGTGACAGGGAACTCACTACCTGCTACAGCAGCCATGCATTCCAGATTTAGTTAGCACTCATTTTTAACAAGCTCTTCATTATGTGGAGCAGAAATCTGCCTCTTGCACTTTCCCTCCATTGTTCCACCCTCTGGATCAGAATAAGTGCAATTCCTCTTCTGGGTGAAAGATTTTCAAAGACTCGAAGACAGCCAAGCCTATCTTTCCTAAGTTTCTTCCAGACTAAATTTCTTGAGTTCTTTCACCCAATCCTTTTTTGCCAAGAATTTCATTCCCCTCACCATCCTAGCTGCCTTCCTGTGGATATGCTCCAACTTGTCAATGAAATTCCTAAAATATGACCCCAGAACTGATCACAATACTCCAAATGTGTTCTAACCCAGAAAGAGGATATTGAAAATGTCTCTGCTATGGAAAATGCCTCTCAAGAAAAGCATGAGCTTCCTTGGTTGGGATGTAATGCTGGTGACTAAAACTGAAATTTTAGTATCAATCTGTAGCCTACCCATGTCTCCATGATCCTGAACTTAAGGACTTGATTTTTTAGACCCAAGTGTAAGAGTTTATATTTATACCAATTTTATAAGGTTTTATTTTTTAATTAACAGAAATCTATCCTCTCTCCTTCCCACTGCCATCCCGAAAAATAAAAGGGAAAAAAAACTAATTCTTGTAACAATTATGCGTAGTTGAGCAAAACGAATTTCCTCATTGATTGTGTTCAACAAATACATGTGTCATTCTTTGCTTCAAATCCACCATATTTCTGTCAAAAAGTGGACAGCATGCTTCCAACATGGGTTCTCTGGAATCATGAATCATCATTACATTAATCATAGTTCTTAAAACTTTCGAAGTTGTCCATCTTAACAGTGTTGTTAATAAATAAATTATTCTCCTGGTTCTGCTCATTTCATTCTTCTTCAGTTTATAAAAGTCTCCAAGATTCTTTTTATAATAATTGTGTATAATTTTTCCCCTGGTCCTGCTCTCTTCACTTTGTATCAGTTCATATAAACCTTTCCAGATTTCTCTGAAACCATCCTCTTCATCATCTCTTACTGCACACTAGTAAGGGTAGCTAGGTAGCAAAGTGAATAGCGTGCCAGACCTGGAGTCAATAAGACTCATCTTCCTGAGTTCAAAATCAGGCTCAGACACTTACTAGCTGTGTGACCTTGGAAAAATCACTTAACCCTGTTTGCCTCAGTTCCCTTATCTAACAAATGAGCTGGAAAAGGAAATGGCAAACCACTCCAGTATTTTTGCCAAGAAAACTCCAAATGGGGTCGAGGTCACAAAGAGTTGGACATAACTAAAAAGTGACTGAACAACAACAAAAGCATTCCATCACATTCATAGACCACAGCTTATCCATTCTTCAATATACATATATATACAAGATATACACATATGTGTTTGTGTAAATATATACATATTCATCACTTTTACTAAAATTGACCATGTATTAGGGCAGGAAAACCTCCCAAATACATGTAGAAAAGCAGAAATACTAAACATATTCTTTACTGACAACATAATTTACATTGCTAATCACCTATGAAAAAAGAATTCAAACTTAATTGATGACTAAGCAAGTGAATTTGAAAGAACTGTTGGGTCAAAGTCCAATTCATCGAAACATTAGATTGTGTGATAAAAGAAAATGACACAAACGAAACAATATGCCAAAACTTTGGGGACTGTACTTGAAGAACTCCTTAAGGGAAAATTAATGTCAACAAAAAAAAATCATCAATAAAGGAAGGACTATATTAATGATTAGGGCATACAACTAAAAAACTAGAAAAGACGTCAATCAAACAAGCCAACTAAACATAAAAATAGGAAATCTGAAACTCAAAAAGAAATGTCTCCATCTTTAAAACGAGACCATCCATACTTGTACTACCTGTCTCAGTGTTGTTCTAGATGCATGAGTAAAGCATTTATTAAGCTCTTAATGTGTACAAAGCTCCATTCTAAGCACTTGAAATGCAAGTAGAAAAGTAAGAGCCCCTGCTCTCAAAGAGCACACATTCTAATGGGAGAGTCAATGTTTATGGAACATTTCAGCTACAAATCAGAAGGAAAAGTTCCCATGGTCCTTAGGGTTCAGTACAAAGTAGATGGTGCCTTAATGAGCTATAGTGTTGTGCAGAAAATAAAAGCAAGCCAAGACCTGGGTTCAGGATAAATTTAGGTGTGGATTTATTGAGCAAGTGCGTGACTACCAGAGTGTTCACCACTCAAATAGGTAGTGATCCTTGGGGGTACAGGCTTTGGTTATAAAGGCTAAAACCACAAAAACCACAATCAGGGAGGGGAGCTAGCAGAAGCCATGACATACAGAAGCAAAGAATAGCCATTGGTTAGATCTATAGTTCAGGGCTAATTTGGGAATATGGTGCAAGCGCACAAGGGTGCAATCTTCCTGTGACTCAGGTGTCCCTCGGCAGGGTGGAAGATCATAGTCAGTGCTTTCCAGAAGAGGGTGGAGGTTCATGGGGTAAGGGGAAACTGGAGGGGGATTGGAAACCACCAAAATGGGCCAGGGTCAGGTTCCAGGTGAAGGGTGTGGGGATCCTGCGTGGTCAGCAGAACAGGACAGGGTGGTCTCTATATTACACCATAACCCTGAGTTGTACATTGTATACTCATACTGATTCAAGGCAAATATATAGAATGCTAATTTGAGGAAGGAGAGGGCAGGGAACTTTGCCCTGAGCAATGCCCAGACATGCCTTAAAGCTGTTTCAAGCTATAACAAGATGTAGGATAGGGACAGGGACAGAAATATAAAAGGGGCTTAATGGTGGGCCACAAATCAGGTAGTCTCTAGTGACCTGGGATTTGGGTTTCTGTACAACAATAGCAACATGGGTTGTTAGTATGGTTTGAATTGGATGGAAAGGACCTGGTTTTGAATCCTGGCTCTTATTAGCTGTGAAACCTTTAGCAAATCATTTAGCCCAACTGAGCCTAGGTGTTCTCATCTCTAAAATGAGAATAATCCTAGTGTCATAGTAGGAGTCAATTCAATCAATCAATAAAGTTGCCTTATCCCTGCTTACAGCAACAGACAAAATGCTACACCCAGAGAGTTACCAGGTGAGAGCACATCTTGAAGGTTCACCAGATGAAAATGAGGCCTGGCTATTGGCATCCAGGTGAAACAGGAAGTCCGTTCAGATTGGTTGGAGGATGTCATCCATTGTGGGGCTTGTATAAAAGCATCAAACTTACTTGGAATAGAAGATTCAAACACCTGGTAGCATAGGATGGAATACTTACAGCCAAAAGCCCAAGAAGGAATTACTAGGTAGGGAGCCAAGTCCCAGCCTTGGTCCCATTTTCTTTCCTTGGCCAGAGGAATCTTGTGAACTTCAGAGACCCTAGCAGTGTCCATAGGACAGCAACAGTGGGCAATGGTGTATGCATTGGGCAGTGAACACAGCATGGACATGATGAGGTAAGATAGGTTCAAAGTCAGATAAAGACCTTAGCAGACTAATTGATATCAACTAATAATCTTGAAGAGAATTGTGTGGCAGGGGCTCTTAAAAGCTACCCCTAGACCCTGAAAGGAGATATGAGGTGTGGGATTGGAAGAGTAGCCCCAAAGTATGGGGACAATCGAACTACACCATAAACAATTAAATTGCACCATACAGTGCAAAAGTGGCTCATAAATGTGAATCTATTGGAGAAATAGAAATTACTATTGTTTTTTCCCACCTTGATCAGTCACTTCTCTTTGTAAGGGTCACTCTTCATTTTTGTACATACCAAGGTTAGCCTTGGTCCTTTGTCCTCACCAGTCCCATCTACACATGATCGTCTGCCCATGTCTCGCCTCACAGCATCCTAGAAGGAAAGGACCTCAGAGGTCAACTAGTCCAACCCCCTCATTTTGCAGTCGAGGAAAATGACTCCCAGAGAAGTTAAGTCCAAGGTCACACCACTAAAGAAGCAGGATTTGAATTTGGGGTCAACACAGAGAACCCCAACTGACCTGAGGAGCTGTCCTCTGTGGCCTGAAGAAGGGGTTGGTTAGCTAAATGGAGAGGAAATCCTTCTCTGAAGATATACTCTCAGGAAATGCCAGCAGCCATAGAACAGGATTAAAAAACCCTTGAGGGGTCATACCTATGAGGGTAAAGCCCACAAGGACTAATGGGGTGACCCTCTGCCTTCTTTACTGGGAGCTATGGAAAGCCTGCTTCTGGCCCCTCCCTCTCCCAAACCCACCCCATGTGAGAGATGGCTTTTACCAGAATACATTTGAATGGTAAAATAATTTATGCCTAATTAGGGCGCTGGTTTTAAAATTAGAAGTTCAGATGCATAATCACATGGACTGTTTAATATTATTGTCTTGCCTCTCAGGAGCTGCTGGGTATTTTCTCATTCTTTTCTGATTTCTGAGATGCTGAACTCGTCTCCCAACCTCTCTCTAGTCTTTTCCCCCTCCACTCTGCTCTATGCAGGGAAATCTTCCAAAAGCATGGCTCTCATTATATCTTGCCCTCCTCAAAAGCCATAGGGGCAGCTAGGAGGCACAGTGGATAGAGGGCCAGGCCTGAAGTCAGGAAGACTCATCATCCTGAGTTCAAATCCAGCCTTAGATACTTCCTAGCAATGTGAACCTAGGCAAGTCATTAACCCTGTTTGCCTCAGTTTTCTCATCTGTAAAATGAACTGGAGAAGGAAATGCCAAACCACTCCAGCATCTCTGCCAAGAAAAGTCCAAATGAATCCATGAAGAATCAGATGTGACTGAAACAATGGAACCCTCAAAAGCCCACAATGGCTCCCCATTGCCAAAAAGTACAACACAAATTCCATAGACTGATATTTGAGGTCCCCCCTAGCCTGGCCACAACAAGCTTTTCTAAACTTCTCTTCTTCTACTCCCCAACGCAAACTCACAGCTCCTAGAAAATTGTTCGATTTTCTGACTCCAAATATACTCTTGTGTTTCCTGCCTCTACAACTTTGCTCATGCTTTTTCATCATGAAATGCCTCTCCTTCCCATTTCTTTTTCCTCGCCAATAGAATATAAACTCCTTGAAGGCAGGAGCTATTGGTGTCTGCCCATCAGAATCTTAACCCTCCTTTAAGGCCCATATTAAGTACCACCTCCTCCAGAAGCCTATTCCTGCCTACCCCAGGTAGGAACACTCTTCCCTCTCCTTGGGATTCCACTAGCGGCTTGTCCCATTATTAGCACAGTAATGGCCTAATGATATCTGTGTGTGTGTGTGTGTGTGTGTGTGCGTGTGTGTGTGTGTGTGTGTATGGGTAGGTGGATATATGTGTGTGTGTATACACTGTGTACACTCACTACACTGTAAGCCAATGTGGACAAACACCGTGTCCTACACTTTCTTGGTACCACCATAGTCTGGCTTAGTGCCTTCAACATGGTGGCTTTACCCAATTTGTGATTGCAACTCTATAAGGAGCTGCCAATGAGGAGACCTCCTCCATTGCTGCAGATCACCACCTCTACTTCCATTTGTAGTCTGAAAGGGCTAATCAGGGCCATTAAGAGGTGAAGTGACTTGCCCAATATGAGTCAGAGGCAGGATTTGAAAACAGATCTTCCTGACTCTGAGACCAATTATCTGCTACAGCGTGCTACTTCTAAAGGAAATTGAATGTTTGGACAATAACTAGGAAACATGATGATATGGAAAGAGCTTTAGACTTGGAATGAGGAGAAATGGGTTCAAAGGTCATCTCTGACAACTTAGTAAGTATGCCCATACACAAGTCATTGAAACTTTCAGAATATCAGTTTCATTATCTCTAAAATGGGCATGATAGTTTGTGCTTACTACAAAGCAGCATGATGTAGTAAATAGTTAGCCTCAAAGCCAGGAAGGTCTGTGTAATAGTAATTAGTTTAGCAGGATACTTAGCACTTAGTACTAAGTGCTAAGTGTGGAAGGTGCAAACTCTGTTCCACTGTTGAGAAGGCATGAACTCCCCTGTTGATGTGGAAGAAGGGGATTGGCTGAGCCCCTGTTGA
>CM053586.1:5896316-5955929 GCA_028646515.1 Pseudochirops corinnae | reverse complement strand
GAGAGAGAGAGAGAAGGAGAGAGAGAGGGAGAGAGAGAGAGAGAGAGAGAGAAGGAGAGAGAGAGAAAAGGAGAGAGAGAGGGAAGAGAAAGGAGGAGGGGAGGGAGGGAGGAACAGAGAAAAAGAGGGAGGGGAAAGATGTAAGGAAAGAGAAGGAAGGAGGAGAAGGAGGAGGACAAGTTTGTAGAAATTAAATTAATGGATGAATTTAGAGAAGAGACAAAGTAGTGACATAAGTTAAAGGGGAGAGAGGGATTGGGAGGAAAGCCATGTAGTAATGTGCCTAAATAAAAGTCAGACTTTTTAAAATGAGGGTTGGGGAAGGAGGGAGGGGACTCCCTTGGAGCGTGCTGTCTTATATATGTCAATATGAAGTAGTGGTTCCAGTGCTGAGCTTGGAGTCAAGAGAAACCTGCCCCTGCCCCTTACTCATTGTGTTATGATGGGCAAATCATTTCAACATTCTGAATCTCAGGATTCACATCTGCCAAATGGGGTTAAGCATCTGGGCAGGACCTGGTTCATTGGGTTGTTTGAGGAGCAGCCCATTGTTGTGCATGTGATGTGCTTTACAAACTTTAAATCACCTTAAAAAGTCGTCAGTCATTAGGATTGTTACGGTTCTCATTCTCGTCTTGTTCTCAGTGGAGTTCAGGCCAACGCAGGGGATAAGTCCCTATCCCGCTATTACTCTTTGATGTTTCATGCTCACTGGGCTCTCCTGCTGACATCAGACGGCAGCTCAGCAGGAGAGCTCAGCATCTGGGGGCTCTCCAAAAGGCTCCCACACCCTTGGCAGGTGGAACCGTGGAAGCAAAATGCCATGGAGCCTGTTCCCATGTCTTTGTAACTTCTATTCTGCCTGCATGTTTTGAAATCATTTCCGTTGTTTTGTAATGGGCACCGCTGTTAATTTTTATTAAATAGACTATATTAAAAATGTCTAACATAAAATATACCAAAATAACATAAATATAAAATATAATTTAAAAACTAACATTTATATAGCACTTTAAGCACATATAACCTCTCATTTGATTCTTACAATGGCCCTGGGAGATAGGCATTATTGTCATCTCTATTTTACAACTAAGGAAACTGAGGCAGAAATGAAGTAACTTGCCCAAGGACACAGCTCATTAAGTGTCTGAGGCAGGATTCAAACTTGGGTCTTCCCAACTCCAAATCTCAGCTGCGCCACCTAGCTGCCAAAGTTAAGTGGAGATACAATTGGTGAGCTTTGATTAAGCACTAAGTTTTGTGCCAGGGCATGTAAACAGACAGACAAAATTAAATAACCTTTGTCATCAAGGGGCTCACATTCTTAGAGGAAAAGACAACATATACACATTGTAAGTGTATACTGAATGAAAACAAAACCAACAGGAGGCATTTGGGGAGGGAAGAAGGAAGGACAGCAGAAGGTCAGAACAGTAGAAGGGGACATTTGAGCTGGGTCATAAAGGAAACAAGAGATTGTATGAGGCAGAGGTGAGGAGAGAGGGTATTCTGGGTGTTAGGCATGGCCAGTGCAAAGTCACAGAGATGGGAGATGGGGTGTTGGGTGTGAGGAATAGAGAAAAAGACAATTCGATGGAACATAGAGTATAGGAAAGTGGCTGATGTATCATGAAACTGGGAAATTCCAATAGGGACAGGTTGTACAGGGTTCTAAAAGTCAAACAGAATTTATATTTGATTGTAGAGGCATTGGAGAGCCAGGGCAGTTTGTGTAGATGGTGATATGGTCATTCCCATGTTTAAGGAAAATAAGTTTCCACAGGGAAAAACACAGAATTTGGAGTGTGGGGATCTGAACTCAAATCTCACGGCTGCCATGTAGGTTATGTGTGACCCTGAGCAAGTCACTTGACCTCTATCAGTCTTTCTTTCCTCATCTTTACAATGAGGAAGTTGAGCTACATGACCTTGAGGTATTAAGCAGGGCTGAGACTCCTTTGAAGAACACTGCAGTCCAGTCCCAGCCTCTTCCCGCTGGTCACCAAGAGAAGGGCTGAGAGAGCTGTTTTTCCCACAGCAGATAGGAACAGAACAAGAAAGGAGAGGGAAAGACACCAGGATGGAAAGACCCAATGCCAAAATCAGGATATTCATGTTGCCTTAAATATAATTTGTGTTAGTTACATTTCAATCCCTAATTTATACATAGTGTGGTTGACAAAAAACTACATTATAACAAAATTAGCTGGCGTGATTAGCCCAGCGTATGTGCTGCTGATTAATACCAAACAGAGAGCTCAGTAATTAAGATCTGTGAGCTCTGTATTTGGAGGCTTTTGTCATCTTTATTATCTGCTTAACGAGGGCTCCATCCTTACCTCCCTTCTGATTCGGTGTTGGAGAGCAGTCTCCATTAATCCCCATCTATTCCTTTAAGTTACCTTATTCCGCTCTTTGACATCTTGCTGAAGTCCTATACTAAGTGGTCCAGATTAGGAACTTTTCTTTCTGTGCCCAACCAGCTCCTCCTCCTAACTCCCTTGTGTCTATCAAGGGCACCACCAGCCTTCCAGGGCTCGTATTCACACCCTGGAATTCATTTTTAATCCCTCAGGCTTCCTCATCCCACATAGCCAATGAAGTGCCAAATCTCAATCAACCCACGTCTTTTCCACTAACATAATCAACAAGTATTTTTTTAAGTGCTTGCTAGGCCAGGTGCCAGGCACTATCCTAATTGCTAGGACTATGTCGACACCACCTTAGTGGGGAAAAAGATCTCCCTTCTTCCCATCTCCCTTTCCAATCCTTCTTCTGCACAGCTATTAAACTGATATTCCTAAAACATAGATCTTACCACATCATTCCCCTACTTTAATATTTCCAGAGGATCCTTCTTTACTCCAGGACAAATTGCAAAATCCTTGGTCTGGCATTTAAAGCCCTCTACAATGTAGTTCCTACTGACGTTTCCAATCTTCTTTCATGTTTCTACAGTGAGAGACTTGCCAAGACCATCCCTTATAGGAAGGTACATCATGCTTAGTTCATAGAATCCCCATGTAGGGAAGGGCAGCCTGCTCCCAGGAAGGCATAATGGCATCTAATGAAAGGACCTTGTACCCTGATTCAAAGTGTGGGCAGGTATTGTTTCCAATCTGTTTTACTTGTTAAGAAGAGGAACCTTTTGATTGACAGTTGAGCTGGAAGTGAGAACAATTACAAAAGGCACTAAGTGGAAGATTCAGTTCTTCTTTGTGCTTCTTGGCTACATTGAGTGAGGTGTAGTGTAAGCCTCCAGGTAGAGATAGAGACCACTAGCCTTAATCTCCTCACCTGAGCCACCACCACGTGGTCCACGAGTGCGTGACCTGCTGATGCTTCTGTCTCTGTGAGAGCAGCTCTTCACTACTGTTAGGTGAAGGCGTTATCTAATAAAGCTGCAACCTAGTGAGTTTCAAAAGATCAAGATAGTCACCTGCTGGACAGCTGGAAGTGAGAGCCTGTGCCAAATTTTAGGGACAGCCAGACTCTGTGAGGAGCAAAGTCTCAAGTAATCTGCATGACCACCCATCAAAGAAGCAGGTCAGAAGCAGCTGAGAGGGAGAGAGAGAGCAGCTGATGTAGTGAATGCCTCATTTCAAACAAATAATACAAATTTCCAAAGACTACTAGGGCAGAAGGTGACCCTGAGTGTGGGTGGGGCTACAGGGGAGGCATACTCTGGGACTTCTGTTCTTGCTCTGTCTTCTCAGTAAACATCTGTTTGTAAAAGTTAATTGATGTTAATTAGTTAAATTATAATGGATTGTTAACCACTGGTATGTATCAATGAAATAATCACAATAGCTAAGCAAGCATTAATGCTTTGAGGTTTGCAAAACACTTTCCCTGTATCATGTCGTTTGATCTTAACAACCCTCTGAAGCACGTGCTCTTGTTACCCCATTCTACAGCAGATACTGTCTATGACTGAGGCTTAACATTGGGAAGGACACAGAAGAATGGGGGCACAGCTAATGGCATTAGAGAAGAACCATCCCAACTCCTCAGGGGTACCCCCAGGGCCCTTCAGGAGATGCTGACTTGCTCACAGCCAGTGAGAGTGGGAATTGAGATAAGAAGCCCTAGGGCTTACAGACGATACATTGGGGCTCTTCTCTTTGGACTGCCCATTCTGGATGTGGCCACCCAGGCTGATTTAGATTCCATCTCTAATGCTTTGCACTGGATGTCCCCCATGTCACACACACACACACACACACACACACACACACACACACACACACACCTCTGTCTGAGAGAACCCTTAGCTTCCTCTAAAGCATAACTCAACTGCCTCCTTAACCACAAGGCCTTGCTTGATCAGCTGCCCCGACTCAGATGTTAGCGTCACCTGCTCCTTGAAATTACTTCATATAATTTTGGATTTATTTTCTAAGAGATGCAGGAGAAAGAGTTCTGGATTTGGAATCAGAGGACCTGGGTTCAAATCCTGGCTCACCTACATCCTCCCTGTGTTGCCTCATGTCTCTCTAGGTGTCACTCTCTTCCTATGCAATCAGGCAACAAGGTGGCTCAGTAGACAGAATGCCAGCCTGGAGTCAGGAAGACCTGAATTCAAATCTAACCTCAGACATTTACTAGTTGTGTGAACCTGGGCAAGTCACTTAACTTCTGCCTCATCTGTAAAATGAACTAAAGATGGAAATGGCAAAATGGTTCCAGCATCTTTGCCAAGAAAACCCCAAATGGGTCACAAAGAGCTGGATGTGACTGAGCAACAACATTCTTCATATGGGAACAAGAGGACTGAAGTAGATGGCCTTCAAGGCCCCTTCCAACTCGAAGTCTCTGATCTAATGAGATTAAGTCTCTTCAACTCTCTGGGTCTTGGTTTCCTCATCTGGGAGATGAAGAAGAAGTATTTGATGATTTCTAAGGGTCCATACAAGTCTAAACCTATGAGCCCATGCTTTATTATCCAAATAGAGCAGAAACTCCTTTAGGGGAAGAACTATTTTGTTGTGTCTGTGTATTCCCCTCACTTAACATAAGATCCTATCAAAATTCCCAAATGAGACTAAGCTAAACCAAAGGAAAGGGAGATTTTCTACACCTTGGGTCTAAAGATCTGTGTATCATTAGGGCCCAGCTACAACGGAAAACAGCATCAGTTGGGAAGGAGTGGAATAGTCTTGGCTATTGACCTCTTCTTACCTTGGACATCTCTGGTATGCAAACTGCTGAACCCTTTTCAGGGCTGCTCACGTATCTTTGGTGTCCACCTTTCACCCAACTCTAACCTGTGGCTCCAAGAAGCTGTAGCATGCATGGTGGCCACATCCTGGTAAAGAACCAAATGGGCTAAAGCAGGTTGAGGGTAATTGACAGGCCACCAACCCATCAGTGAGTTAGAGAATGTCTACCCCAAGCATGTGAAGAATGGGCAGATTAGAACAGTTTATTCCAACAGTCATGAAAGGAGTTGAAATGAGTGCTGTGAAATGCTGAGAGTTTGGTCAGACACCAAAGACACTAAGGCCATCTACTGCATCCTGGGCTATCACCAGACATCCTGACTATTGTCTTGCCACTATACTTTGATGGCTCTGGAAGAAAGAGTGAGGTTGAGGACCTTGCTTAAGTCCAATTCACGTACAAGTCAGGATATCACCCCATGATATCATTGGTCCTTTTCAAAAACAAAGAATGAACAACAAAACCTTGGACAGCTCATTATAGCCCTGATTGGGACCCGTGATGAGCTGCATCTACCTCATAGAGCTGAGACCTTGAGTCATGATGAAAAGAACACCACAGATGTACTTTCAATCTGAACTCTGTCACTTATTGGCTGTGTGACCTTAGACCTCTCTGAGACTAAGGTTCCTGAGACTACAATCCATAAAATGAATTGTAACAAGCCTCACCCTGCTTTGCCTAGCTTACCGGACTGTTATAGGAATCAAATGAGATCCTGTTGACCAAGCACTCAGGTAACAATAAAACATGACACAAATATTATCTTCTCAGTGGTATTTTGTATCCCCAGCACCTAAGACACAGGAGGCACTTCCATGTTTATTGATTTGAAGTGGGTTGATCTAATCTCCGTCTCCAAGGTAGCACAGCTTGGCCCAGTCCATTAATATTCACATGTTTGAAAACCCCAGTGACTATTTTCAGTTGTGGGTTATCTCCAGAGGGCTATGATCTGACAGTAGCCAGGCATTCCTTGGATCTGTCCCAGCCAGATTCTCAAACTGAACCACAAGACCCAGAAACACAGGCAGAGAATATGTGTTAAATTCTATTCTTTGTGCCTTCCCCTCTCCCAAAACTATGGGTAGATATAAGGAATTGCTCTCTGTTTTTTAATAATACATTCTTCCATTTTTCATGGTCTAGGCCTGTGGGAAACTCATAGTATGGAAATTCCCTTTAATTCACCTATAACTTCATCTTGGGCAACCTAAGGTGTTAAGTGGTTTATCTTCAGTCACCCAGCTAGCCAATATGTGTCAGAGGCAGGACTTGCACCCAGTTCCTCCTGACTCCATGGTCCACCCTTTTAGATGTTACAGCACACTATAGCTCATGCCTTATTACATATCATAATTGCTTGTTGAATGGACTTGAATTACTGGTTGGGTGAGGAGATTGTCCTCTAAACTTACAAATGGATATTTTCAGAGAGCAGTGGAATAAAGTGGTTGTCAGTTGCATAAGCTATTAAAAGCTGTCCACACAGAGAGCTGAACACAGTGCCTGGCTGCCCAAAAGATTTCAGTGGTTCCAACAAGATCTTGTTCATGCTTAAGTACAAGTCTTCAAGGTAACTGAGTCACTCTGTCACAAGTCAGGAGATTTCCCTAGTACTTCCCTGCCCTTTTTGTGCTTTCCTCCCACAAGCACCCACATTGGTAAGGCCATCCTCATTGGACCTGATAAGACCAAACAAACACACCTCTCTCACCTTGGGAAAGCTACTTTTCAGGGGGAAGGCTGGACTTGTACCTCACCCTCCACTTATGGTAATCGGTAATCAGAGCTGAGTTGATCCTATTTATAACACCCTTCCTCCCCCCACCATACTTTCTCTGTGACAGCTGCTTACTTTGGACTCAATTGAGAAGAATATTCTGCTTCAGTCTAACTTGCTAAAAATGTCCAGCTCGGACTGTCTTCCTGACTACCCGCTCAACTCCGATCTGGTGAAGAGATTAAAGTCCTCCCTGGAAGCCAGGGATGAGAAGGCAGTGCTGGATTTGATCTGTACTGAAGTGAAGCATGTGAATGCTATTATTGAACTAGCCAATGATGACTGGATGAAAGAGCCCGACGCGCCTCTGCACCCCTTGGTTCTAGTAGGTAACTGGAATGAATGGGATGTATTTGAAAGCATGAAATGCCAAGCATGTCGGTGGCTGGCTGGCTATCACATCTGGCTCCCAATGGGTGACAAAGTCCAGGAGAGAAAGGAGAAGGGCAAGTGATTGAGGGAAGGAGAATGTGTGTCACTTGAATACCTTGTTGTCTTTTAAAAGTAAGTCAGCTCTTCCCAAACAAACCTCCGAGCTGGGTGGCACCTTCCTTTGCGCCCTCTCACAAATACCTTGCTGGGTTGCTAAAAGCATGGGCATGGGAGTTAGACAAGTTTTGTCCCTTCTGTTCAGTGCTCAGAAAATCACCGGAATAAAAGTCCTGGTGATGCCCTTGAAATAATTCTTTGGACTGTTCTCTATTGTGTATGCCTTCTCAAGGTTTTTTGATAAAAGATTATCTCTGGCCATGGAGAAGATCTTTTCTAGCAATATACTTGGTTTTCAGAAAGTTGGTGGCAGGAGAACCATGGCAGGGACAAATGGGTATAAAAAAGGTTCTGGATTTGCACTCAATGGGCCTGGGTTCAAATCCTGACTGTTACTATCTGTGCGGCCCTGGACAAGTCACTTAACCCCTCTGGGCTTCAATCTCCTCCTCTGTAAAATAAGACGGTTGTATTAGATGGACTCTGGAGTTTTCCTAGCTCTAAAGCTTGGATTCTATTTCCCTAGATGCATTTTTGGAATACAGACTCACTCCCACTGCCCCTCAGTGGTCAGGGGATACAGAACGTTTTGGCCACAGGATACTCACTGTGTCTATGGAGGAAGCACCCACTCCAGCAAAATCCTTGAAAATTCTGGTTTTGGAGTGCAGTGTCTCTCCTTGAGCCACTTTGGAAAGTGCTCAAAAGCAGGGAAAGGCATCCCTCAAAAGCCCTGAGCTCCTTTTCTTGAAGGCATGAAGGGGGAGCCAAGAAGGTCACCTGTAATCGGGTCCTCTTCTGTCATTCCTTCTGTGCTGATTGATTGCTCAATCAATTGATCCATAAACACTTATCAAAGGTCCCCAGTGCCAGGAACTGTGCTATGTGTGCTGGGAAAGCAAAGACAAGAACAAGAGCCTCAGCCCTCAAGGAACTTATGTTGGATTGGAAGAGACAGCACAAACTTAAAATGACTATATACAAAACAAATATGAGGTCATATTGGGGAAATGGCATTCATACTGCTGCCCCGGCACTCTAGCTGTGACCTTGTAAATTTGGGAGGTTCCACCAAGGAGGCACACAAGCAGACTCCCCAGGAGTTCATCATAAGGGGCCCATGCAATGTGATAGGGGGGCCTTCCCTTCAAGGATACTAAGAGCACAGGTCTGTCCATGGTGATCCTTCATTCTCATGACCAGTTCACCTTCTTTTCATGCAATTCTTTGATGACATTTTGCCTGTGTGATTCCCTGTTTGAACTGTGATGTTGCCTTCTTATTCTCACCGTGCGTATTTCCATTGCCTTTTGAGTAAATCTCTACTTCCGTGCTTTGGAGCCTGCATCATTCCTTTATTCAGTCATTCAATATTACCAGAAGGATATGAGTGTTAGGGTCTTTGTCTCAGAGAGAAGATTGGAGGGGGCATTTAAGCACTGGTCCATTTCCCTAAGGCAATCCAATCAGCTTCCTTTCTTTTGGGAGATTCTGGGCTCGCTCATTTTTTATTTGCAAAATTGGTCCATGTTAATAGACACAGATGCACCAGTTCGAGGAGTTGTATGTGTGACTATATATAGAAAAATAAATCTTATTCCTATGCTTAATGTTTTTTTTTTCTGAATTATACACAAAGAGTAACATAAAGGAGGACTAAACATAGACATATCTTGAAGTAACATAGATTTAGACCTGAAAGGAGACTTGGAGGCCATTTCATCATAGGATCAGAGTGTTGGCTGCCTATAACTGAAAGGACTTTGTCATCTACTTCGAACTCTTTTTACAAAGGAGGAAACTGGGATTCAGGAGGTTTACATGACTTAGGATCACAGGATTACAGATTTAGTACAGGAAAGGACCTTAGAGGCCATTAAGTCTGATCCCATCACTTAAGTGATTTGCCCAGTGTCACATAGCTATTTGAATTTGAACTTAGGTCTTCATGATTCCTGGTCCAGAACTCTATCCACTGTACCACCTAACTGCCCACTTGCCTAGATGGAAAGTAAAAGATGAGAGACGGGAAAGATAGGAGCTGAATGGTGAAAGACCCAAGAAAGAGAAAGCAAGACAAGTTGAAAGAAGATTCATTGAGGTCCCAAGATGGCTGGTCAATGGCTAGGGCTAATCATTGCCTAGAAGGAGATAATTTCCCTTCCAGAGGGAGCCCAGCTCCTTAGGATGGGACCATAGCAATGAATGCTTGTATAAATAAATGAGATGAAAGAGGGACACACTGGAAAATTAGGGGATTATCCCACTAGCAACCCCAAGTGTTTTTCTAATGAGAGGAGAGTCTAAAATACCGGGTAGTGCTATGAGGCTAGAGAACTGGAGGACCTTGGGAATAGGTGGGATTCATTGGCAAAGAAGAATTGTAGCAATTGTTTATGGACTACTTTGAGATCTTTATGTGTTTGTTGCATTTTCTATGAAGTGGAATAAGGGCTGTCCTATATCTGTAATATGCATTGTTGCTTTGAGTGCTTGTATAGGCAGGTGCTGGAGATCCTTTTACACACATCTGCAGAGACCTCAACATGTGCTGTAATAGTCAAGTTATATTCTGAGATTTCCCAGAAATGGGGTGGGGGGAGGAATATCAGTAAGAGAGAGATGACTTGGACTCTGCCCCATGACCCCTGACAAGGCAGGACATATTTCATGTTAAGACCAGATATTAGAAAACAGGGTCATAGGTTATACGTATATTGTTCTAATGACCATCTCACTGTACATCTTCCGTGTCTGAGTGTCCATATCTGAGTGTCCACAGTCTCAGACCACAAACTATCAAATGGCAGTGAGTAGGTACGGATAAAACTCCTCATGCAGCCTGTGGTACAACACTACGCACCCCAGCTACTGTGAACAATTGTTGTTCAGTCATTTCAGTTGTGTCCAACTCTCTGTGAACCCATTTGGGGTTTTCTTAGCACAGATGGTGTAGGACCCTTCTTATAGTGATGGGATTCATAAGACAAAAATCAAGTTTATGAAAATAAGTGGACATCATTGGCTAGAAACAAGTAGTGGGAAGAGATGTCCCAACCAGAATCATACAGATCATTGATCAAAGGCTGCCATGATATCCTGAGGGCTGTACCCTATAGTCTTTCTTTAGAGATCTTATTCATATGATTTTAGCTGCTACTTCTTTGTAATTGAATTTCAAATCTATGTCTCTAGCTCAATCTTCTCTTCCAAACTCCAGACTCACATTCCCTACTGCCCCTCAGAAATCAAGATCAAGTTCTCTGTTGTCTCAAGGAACTCAATATATCAAAAGCTTAATTTGCCATCATTGTCCCATGATGAACTTTCCCTCTGCACTTTCTCAATCTTTGTCAATTCTACCAAGTACTGTTCTCCCGGTAGTCAGAATCTAGTCCACCTCTAACTACTATCAATTTGAGAAGAATAGTGAACACTTCAAATGACAGTTAGGATCCAAAAAGATCTGAACTGGTTAGAAGATTAAGCTGAATTTAATAAGATGAAATGTGATAGGGATAAATATAAAGTCTTACACTTGGGTTCAAAAAATCAATTTCCTAAGTGCAAGGTGGGAGACATGCAAAAGTATTGGGAGGTTTTGGTAAATTGGGAGCTCAATATCCGTCACCAATGTGGTTTAGCAACTAAGAGAAGAATGTGAACTATGTACAATCTTTATCTAATTGTCTATCATCTCAGGGAGCCTGGAGGGAAGGGATGAAGGAAGAGAATCTGGAATTCAAAATTTTTTAACATGAAAGTTAAAATTTGTTTTTACTGGTAATCTGAAAAAATAAAAATAAAAATGTTCCCATCTTAAAAAGAGAAGAAAGTGAACAGAGCACATTAAAAGAGGGATGGTGTTCAGTAGGGAGGGGTCAGTCCCTAAGCTAAATTTTCCCTTTTCAGACACAATCTGAAATGCTGCGATCAGTTCTGAGGGGTGCTCCATTTGTAGGAAGAACAATGACAAGGCCTAGTCTAGAGGAAGGTGAATTACCAGGAGACAGAAAAGCCTCCATATCATGACACAAAATGCACCACTGAAGGAACTTAAGAATTTTAACCTGAAATAAAGAAGGCTTTGGGGATCATGAGAGCTCTTCTCAAGGACCTTTAGGGAAACTATCTGGAAAAGGCATTAGGCTCATTCTACTTGGCTCCAGCTGGCAAGAGGTAGAAATGTCAGAGAGATGGCTTTAGATTTAACATAAGAAAACTGCCTAAGCATGAGAGCTATTCAACAGTGGAATGGACTATGCCTGGGGAAGTAGTGGACCTCACTCCTTGAAAGTCTTCAGACGAAGGCCATAGGATCACTTATTCAGCGTGTTGTAGAGGTAATTCCTGTTTAGCTACAGAAGGGAGGGGGGAAGGGAGGAAGGGAGGGAAGGAAAAAAGGAAGGAAGGAAGGGAGAGAGGGAGGAAAGGAGGGAGGAAGGGAGGGAGGGAGGGAAAGTGGGAGAGAAGGAAGGGAGAGAGGGAGGGAAGAAGGAAAGGAAAAGAAAGAAATTTTGTCGGAATGTGTGAATGCTCCCTACTAGCTGTTTGGTTATGAATAATCACTTACATTTTCTAAACCTGAATTCCCTATAAAATGGAGATGATAGCACTGCTTATTGTGAGGTTTACTGTGAGGCAAGTGCTTTGTAAACCCTGAAGTGTCATAGGAATAGGACGTGTTATTATTATTTATTATTATTATTTATTAATGCTTATTTCTACGTTTTGCTTCATCCAGATCTATATTTCCAGGTTGAGGATAGTCCATTGTCTTCATTTCTTTTCTGGGGGATAATGGCAGCCAGAAGAGAGGAGGGGAGATTGAGTTAGGCCATCCCCCTCCCCCCACCACATACTCCTGTAATCAGGGGCCGTATGAAACAACTGATTACTAATTGCCATTATTAAGGGTGTCAGCATTCCATGATTTCATGGCTGATCTGTTAGAAGAAAGTCAAGATGGCACTTGAATTTCTGATTGAAATAGGAAACGAGGTGCCTGAAGTTGTGTTTAGAGTCACTGGACCTACCTACTTACCCAGGACAAATGATAATGGAGGCTTTTTGTTCAAAAGTTCCTCTGCTGCCAGGAGAGCTAGAGAGGAGAAGTTCATAAACACATACATACACTTGGTTCCTCAGGTCAAAGGACAAGGCAGAAGGGTAACAATGATGCAGTGGACTGACCCTTGACTCAAGAGGCACAAGGCCCAGCTTGGAATTCTGCCTCTGCCTCAGACCTTGGCGAAGTCATTCATCCTTGCTGGACCTCAGTCTTCTCATTTGAAAAAGTGAGGAGCTGGAACTAGATGGTCTCTGTGGTCTATCCCACCTCTAAATCTATGTTCCTAACACATTTAGCCACAGAATCCCCAGGAGGGCATTCCCTCCACCTCCGGTTCATCTCCATATCACTCCCTGCTGTCCCCCCTCTTTCCCAGCTCCCCTTGATGTTCTCCTCAAGGGCTGATGCTACCACTGTCTTGTTTTTATTTGTGTCATACACACACACACACACACACACACACACACGAGTACACTGCCTGGCGGATTTTAAGTGCTTCAGTGATCTGTTTGTCTGTCTTTCTATCTATTAAGTGAGGGGATTGAAATGGATGATTCCCAGGACCCTCTAGTTCTTAACCCAGGAGTCTATGACTTAATTTGGCCTCAGTTTCCTTAATGTAAAATAAGGGGATTTAAGTAGACTATTTCTAAGATCCCTTTGAGCTTCTATCTATGAGCCCCCTAAGAGGCAGGGGGCGGATAGTGAGGAAAGTGCTGGACCTGGAGATCAGAAGCCTGCATTCAAATCCTCTCCTAAAGAACATTGTGCACAGTAACAGGCGCAGTGTTCGAGGACTGACTTTGATAGATTTGGCCCTTCTCAGCAAGACAAAGACCTAAAACAGTTCCAAAGGACACATGATGGAAAATGCCAGCCACATCCAGAGACAGAACTATGGAGTCTGGATGCAGAGCAAAGCAGAACATTTTCTTTTCTTTTCTTCTTTTTTGTTTTGTTTTTCTTTCTCATGGCTTCTCCCATTTGTTATAATTCTTCTATACAACATGATTGCTGTGCAAATAGGAATATTTAATAGGAATTTATATGTAGAATCTACATCACATTGCATGCCATCTGGGGAGGGAAAAGGAGAAGGACGGGGAGAAATTTTAAAGCTTATTGAAGTGAATGTTGAAAACTAAAAATAAATAAACTTTTTTAAAAGCCCCCCAAAACCCTCTCCTAAGTACTTGATGAGCTGGGTGACTGCTCAGAGCCCCCACCTCCTAATCTGCAAAATACGCATAGTAATGATTTGCTGTCTCCTTTGTAGAACTATCAGGTAGAAAGCCCTTTATAGGGGTAACGGTACAGTAGAAATGGGAGTAGTTATAGTATCATCCAGAGAAGAGATCAGGCCTGGACTGCTCGGCTGCGTCACCCAAATGGATGAGGAGAGTGGAATAAGGACTAGCTAGCTCTCCCTGGGACAGGGGGCGCCATCTTGGGCAGGATTGGGCTGCGCTGGCAGGTGGAGGGCTAACTCCTGAGTAAAGATGAGGAACTCAGGGACGTGGTCATTGCTTACTTGGAGGGAAAAGAGAAAAGAGCCCAGAAACAGACCTTGAAAAACATTTGCACGTACAGGGTGGGAGATGGATAATGATTTAGCAAAGAGCATGAGAAGGAGCCGTTGGACAGGTAGGAGAAGCAAGAGATGCAAGAGTGACCAGAGGAGACAGAAAAGCTGGGATTCAAAGCGACCTGAGTGACCCAAGCATCCAAATCTTCAAAGAGCTCAAAGCAGATAAGGACTGAGGGCAGGCCATGGAACTTAGTCCTCAGGAGACTTCTAATAATCCTGGACATTCCCAGCCAGGCAGAGATTGCAAGGTATCATAAAGGGAGTGGGATGTGAGGGAGTGGAGGCACTGAACATAGACCTTAGAGGAGTGTGGCCATCACAGAGAGGAATGTGGATATAACTGTAGGTGTGGCAGGGGCAAGTGAAGGTTTCTTAATGACAGGGAAGATCTAGGTACAGGCAGACCTCATTTTATTGAGCTTTGCCAACATTGTGTTTTTTTTTAAGAATTGAAGGTCTGTGGCAAACCCGTATGGAACAAGTCTATGGGCACCATTCTTCCAGCAACAGGGGTGCACATCATGTCTCTGCATCACGTTTGGGTAATTCTCACAATATTTCAAACTTTTTCATTATTATGATTACATATTATGACATCAATTACATTACATTATTACATCTTATGGTGATCTGTAAACAGTGGTCACTGGTGTTAGTATTTTCGTTGTTTTTGGGTGCTGCGAATCACTCCCATGTAAGATGGTGTATTTACTTGATAAATGTTGTGTATGTTCTGACTGCTCCATTGACCTGCCATTCCCCATGTCTCTCCTTCTCCTCAGGTCTCCATACAACAATATTGAAATTAAGCCAGTTAATAACCACACAATGGTCTCGAACAATATGTTCTAGTGAAAGGAAGAGTCAATTGATGCAGCAAATTTCTTTGTTGTCTTATTTTAAGAAGTTGTCACTGCTACCCCAACTTTCAGCCTGAGCAGTTAGCAGCCAACAACATCGAGGCAAGGTCCTCCACCAGCAAAAAGCTCATGACTCAGTGAAGACTCAGATGATGGTTAGCATTTTGCTTTTAGCAATAAAGTATTTTTAATTAAGGTATATGTAATTTTTAGACATAATACTATCACACATTATTCTGTTCTGGAACCAAATCTGCACTATCTCCAAGGTACACCTGTATATGTAAAGGCAGAAGGGAGGGAGCCAGTGAATGAAGAGATATTGAAGTCAGGAAAAGATGTGGATTATTAAGGGGTCAAACTCCCAAAGAAGACAGGAAAGTATGAGATCAAGGAAAGTAGAGAAGTTGACCTTAGCAAAGGGATGAATCACTTCTTCCTTTGAGAGTGGAAGAAAAGGAGATGGGAGAGAGAGAGACAGAGACAGAGAGAGAGAGAGGAGAGAGAGGGGGGAGAGAGTAAAGAGGGAGGGAGGAGAGAGGAGAGAGAGAGAAGAGAGAGGGAAAGAGAGAGAGAGGGAGAGAGAGAGAGAGAGAGAGAGAGAGAGAGAGAGAGAGAGAGAGAGACGAGAGAGACAGAGAGACAGAGAGAGAAAGGGAGGGAGGGAGGGAGAGAGAGAAAGAGAGAGAGAGCTAGCTCATGGGTGAAAATATTGAGAGGATCCCAGTTTAGAATTGGGGAAAGGGGGAAAGACAAGCAATGGCAGCCATTTAAGGTCTTCAAACAGGAAAATGACCTTGACTGATATGAAAATTAGAAAAATTATATTGGTAGCTGTGTGGAAGATGGGATGGAGAGGAAAAGACTAGAGGCAACGAAACCAATTAGGGCACTATTGAAATAGTCCAGATGACAAGTGATAAGGGTCTAAGCTAGAGTGATGACCCTGTAAGTGAGGATAAATGGACAGATAAAAGACACATGGTGTGGAGCTAGAATTGGCAAGACAATGAGAAATGTTCACATTTGAGGAAACACGTTAAGGTTTGCAAAGCACTTTACCTGCACTATTTCAGATAATCCTAAAAAAAACAACTCTGTTAGATAAATATTATTATTATACCCATTTTACAGAGACCAGGAGAAGCTAAGTGACTTGCCAAGAGCCTCATGCTAATAATTCACTGAGAAATCGGATTTAAACCCAGCTCTTTTTAACTCCAGGAGACTCTAAAATGACTGAAACTGTGACTCTTTTTGAGCAGACGGATAGTGAGACCTTAATTAGAAACAGGAAAGCTTGAAGAGGGAGAAGGGAAGAGATCATGAGTACCACTTTCAGCACGATGAGTTGGAGGTGCCTGTGGAGCATACAAATGGAAGAGGCCAATAGATAGCTGATGACAAGGGAATGCAGTTCATTATTAAGCTCTTACTGTGTGCCAGGTCCGGTGCTAAGCACTCATAAAATCCCCTCCCAATTACTTTGTTTCTCCTTTGTGTACATCCTGCATCTTTTTATTCACATAAATGCTGATTCCTCCTAATAAAATAGAAGCTCCTTGAGGGTCTGTATCCAAAGTGCCTGAGGTGCATAATAGATGGCACCCACTAAATGCTTGTTGACTGACTGACTGACAACTGACTAGGGCTCCCGTCCCAAGTTACTTTGCATGTTTCTGTATTGTGCATACACATATGTGTTGTTTCTCTCCTGAAGGTCCTTGAAAGCTGTTCCATGAATGTCTTTATCTGTCTAATGACTAGTACAATCCCTCGTAAGTGCTAGGTGCTTAATAAATGCTTACTGAGCAAAAGAATTAGTCTGTGAGTGCAGATACTCCTGTTGAAAAGTTGGCAGAGACAGGGGGGCTTGTCCTTTTCCTTAGATGTTGTTGGCCTTGTTGGTTTCTATCTGTGGTCTTCATGAAGCTGATCCTGTACACTTAGGGCATTTAAAAAAATGGGGAGTGAACAGTAGAGAAAGAAATTAAGGGGGGAGAGTTTGTTCCCCCGCAAAGAATATTGAATTAAAGGACCTGGGTTCAAATCTTGACTCTAATACTTAAAAACTCTGGGATTTCAGGTAAGAAACAACCTCTCCGATCCTTGGTCTCCCCTTCTGTAAAATCAGGAGTCTGTGCTGGAAAGGCCCTCAGAGATCGTTTCCTGCCATCTCCACATTTCACATGGGAGAGACCCCAGGCCCAAGTGGCACTTGCCTGAAGGTGGGATTAAACCTTTCGCTCCAAATCCATTATGAGAGGAGTGAATGACAAAGGCGGCACCCTGTGTCCTCTCCCCCACCCCTTCACCGCTCTCTGTGTTTGAAGCCCCCTCTCTAGGAGGGGATTGGGGGTCGGGAGACCCTGCTCCGAGCTCAAGGAAATTAGAGCCTCCTAAGTGCTTATAAATCAGCCTCTAATGACAGCAGCCCAGCACCAGCCTGAGCACTGCCCTTATTACCGTGATTCACAAGCCAGGAAAAGCTCCGAAATTATGCAGGAATTATTGTCCCATCTCCTTAATTAACGCTGATTGCGGAATTCTTGCTCAAGTCCTTGCGAGCAGACTCAATTATGCGCCGCCTGAACTGATTTGCCCAGATCAAGTGGGATTTATTAGGAATACACTTCCCGGCAATAACAGCAGATTACCTTTGAATATTGTTAATTCATTTAGGGAGAAAATGGTTCTAAAGAACTGGCTGGAGGGGCCTAAAAGGGCTTCCCAACCCCGAGAATCACAGGATTCATTTGCTGTCCCCGAGACATTGCTGGGAGGCCGCTTGTCCCATGAATAAGGGGCTTGGGACTGGGACGGTGTGGGATGGCCACCTCGCCCCTGGAGCTGTAGTCGTCCTTCCCTGCCCCCAGTCGGCTGTGGGACCCAAATCGGGATATTGGAGCACAGACCTTGAAGGGATAACGGGTGCTGATGCCTCTTTCTCCATCCTGGGGCTCCTTCAGCCTCTCCACAGTACAGATCACGGGATCCCAGGATGGGCTCGGTGGCCTCTCGTGCAAGATGGACCTAACAAGAATCCTCTCTTCAGCTTCTCTGACAAAGGGCCATCCAGCCTCCGCTAGGAGACGGGCAGGGAGGGGGAGCTCACAATCGCAGCAGGCAGCCCCGCACCGCCCCCCATCCCCTCTCCTCCCCCCCATTCCCCGCCAGGACAGCTCTGTATCAGGAAGCTTTTCTGGACTTGAGCCCGAACTGGCCCCTTAGTGATCTCCTGTCCTCTTGTTTTTACTGGTGCCAAATTAAGGCGGAAGATGGCGCCCTTCTTAGCCCTACAGTGACCCAAAACTAGGAAGGAATGCTGAAACGTTGGGTGACGGTGTGAGGATACAAAAAAAATAGGAAAACAAGCAACACCATGATTGGCTAGACAATTGGACTGAGTCTGGCCAGATGAAATTTCATAGGGATAAAAATGTATCAGTAAGATGGATTCAAAAATCAACTTAAGCACAACATGGAGGAGGCGTGACTTGAGAGCAATCTGAAAAAGATCTGAGGATTTCAATGGACTTCAAGCTGAAAACATGTCAACGGTGTGATATGGAAGCCAAGAAGCCTAATGCAACTTGACAGTTCCTTAAGAGAGTTCTGACTGGACCCTGGACCCAGTCAGCTCCTCAAGGGAGGGGAGGTTTTCCTTCTTTGTTTGTGCATCCCCGGATCTTAGCTAGCTGCTGGGCACACAGTAGGTACTTGTTAAATGCATGTTGATTAATTGATTGGTTGGCCAGGGGAGTGATAACTGCATAGATTTCAAGTTGTCGGGAACCTCCTCTCGGCATCTGATTTTCTTGTTGTTCAGTCATTTCAGTTGTGTCTGGCTCTCCATGATCCCATTTGTGGTTCTCATGGCAAGGATACTGGAGTGAGCTGCCATTTCATTCTCCAGCTCATTTGACAGTTGTGGAAACTGAGGCAGACAGAACCTAAGTGACTTGCTCAAAGTCACACAGCTAATAAGTGTCTGAGGCTGAATTTGAACTCAGGTCTTCCTGATTCCTGGGGCTCTGTACACTATGGCGCCCCCTAGCTGCCTAATCATCAAATTTAACTCTCCTATTTTATGGGGAAAAGTGAAACCCAAAGAAGTTAAGGGACAAAGCGGGGTGTTTAACCTGGGTCCTCTCACACCAGCTTTCTACAGTACCACATTGAGCTAACACACGCATGAGGAATATTGAAAAGCTTTTTGTCCATTATAAAGGTCTGTGGCAGCGAGAGTCCTCATGCCTGATGTTGAGAGGGATATGTGCAGAGGAGCAGTTCCTTGAAACCTCCAACTCTATGGTCTGATCAGTGTGGGTAGGCCATGCACCTGGGCAGATAGCAACCCCTTTACATCTTGCAATTACCCTTTGAAAGGTTTGGGGTTTGAAAAATCCATCCCTTTGTGGCCAGCCTGGGGATGACTGTACACAAGGTCTGACACTCACAGCCTTCCAATCAAGAAGGACCCACCATAGCCTATGTATTTCTGGCTTGCCCTTCAAGGCACCGTTGTGTCAGAACAGACCTTGGGTGGAGGACTCTATCACAGATGACCGTAAGTGGGCATCATAAGCAAAGCCACTGGCATTTCCATTTTCGATGAAGGGAACAGCTCCCTAGGGTACACATGTCCTATGGAGCTGACCCACAGCACAGTCTGAGATCTGTAGGCAAGAGAGCAATAAAGACACTCAGGTCTGAGCATCGAGATTTGTCTATCATGGAGGCACCAGCAGATGCAGGACTAGAGGGTGTGGGGGAAGCAGAGCACACTCTGCCACGAGATGCCAATGAGTTCTCCTAATAATGTGAAATCAGAGCAGACAATCTAAGTCATTATTAATAGATTCACTCGATCGAAGGAAGTAAAATGTTTTAATGTTCTGTTAAATGAGGTGTGCGGCACAAACATTGGTATTCAGGAGGAAGGTTAAGATACTTTCATATCTTAGAGATTAATGTATATGTGACTAGTACTGGGGTGGCTGCGTGTGTGGCTAATGTTTGCACGGGTGTGTATGTGTGGGCGTGATTGTGCATTGCTTTGTGTGTGTTTACACAGGTCTGTGTGTGTCATATATGTGTGTTTCTGTGAAAGTTTTAAGTGCAAGTGTGTGTTAGGAGTATTTGTTTTCCTAATGTGTGCATTTTCTGTTTTCCTGTATATGTATGGTTTATATGTATGTGTTTATATGTATGTGGTTTATATGTATATGGTTTATATGTATGTTTCCTATATATATATATATGTTTTGTGTGTGTGATTTAGAAGTGTACAATCATATGTTATAATTGTATTTCCTGTGTGTTTGTGTGTTTGTCATATGCATTTTGTGTTTGTGTACATGTGTTTCCATCTATAGGTTTTATGTGTGTGTTATCTATGTGTATTTTGTGCACTTATGTTTGTGTGTATGTATTGAGCATAGGTCTGGGGGGGAATTTGAGGTGTCTGCCTGTGTTGTAGCCGTGTGTTATAGGTGTTTGTTCACGTGTATGTGCTTGTGTGTGTGTTGTGTTTGCACACATGTGTGTTTGGTTTATAGTCATGTGGATCTGTGATTTGCATTGTCTGGTTATAATTTTATTTTATTCCTGTGTTTTGTGTGTGTTCATGTGTTTTTGATTGTGTGTTTCTATATCATGTGGTTTATCTCTTGTGTGTATGCTCATGGTTATTCAATGGTGTATATGGTTGTGTGAGTATGTATGTGTTTGTGTGTGTTGTGCCTGCTGTGATTATCAGTCCATGTGATTATCTGTGTGCCTATGGCTGCCTGCTACCCATTCAAAAATCAAGCATTTTTTTCTGTAGAAATTGAAGAAAGAGAAGGAAGGAAGGATGGAGGGGAGAGCAGAGGTGTGGAAGGGACAAAGGAAGCCCCTAGAAAGCTGGAGTTATTGGGAGAAATCATAGCAACAGTACAATAATCCAAGAAGTTCACTCCAGCCCAGCTCCCAGCTCCTTCCACAAACAGTGCCACAGCTGAGTGGGGGCCCATACCCATATGGCCTGCAGCACAAAGTGCCATATTGGGGTCACAAGGATTCAAACGCCAAACAGGTTGAGTGCAGGGATGGGAACCCTCTAACTGGTCCTTGGAAGCAGCGTGCGTTACCCCAGGTTGAAGTTGAGCCCTTGCCCTGAGACTCCCCAGGATAAAGGATCCTTCTCCCCATTTTTCTAAGAGAAAAGAAAGCAGCGATACTTGGCCACTTAGCCCTTGGGGCCTGGCTTCGTGGAAGCTGACAGGCAGTGTGAGGTAATACTGAAGCTGCTCTGCATTCAGCTCATTCCAAGAAGCTTGTCTGGCTCGTCATAAGGAATGCCAGCCCAGCTTATCCATGGTAGCTATTAGAGGGAGCTGGGCATTCGTCACATTAGTGGCAAGAAACAACACCTACCTGATATCACACTTCTAAGTGGGCCAGTGGAGGGGGCAAGGCAGGCACTCCTTGTTCTCAACAGTAGTGCCCCATTTATCACTTGGACTAGGGTCAGATACCAGCTTCAGACAAATGACACTGGCCACACAGCCCTGTTGAACATGAAGTCAAGTAAACGCTATAGGGGGAGTCCACCAATCCTAAATCATCTAAGATCCCAACTGGACCATAGAGGCTATCTAGTGCATATCCATCTCTTTTCAAATGAAGAAACTGAGGCCCAGAAAGTTTCCAAGGTCACACAGGTAGCAGCAGCCAAAGTCAAACTCGAACCCAAGTCCTGCATGTGCAAATTCACCCCACTTCCACCCGGCTACTTCTTGCTGCATTAGGTGCTGCAGAGAATAACCTAATGATAGCCTAGTTGAGAAGATTCTTATGTTTGGACACTTCAATGAACCCAGGATCTCATTGAAAAGGGATCTCCATCCATCTATGTCTTTGTATGTTGCATAGGTCTTATCCAAGTGTTTACTTTGCTGTTTCACCCAGACTATAAGTACCTTGAGGGCAGGGACTGTTTGATTTGTCTTCCAGTGCCTAGAACTTAGTAAATACTTAATACATGTTTGTAGCTTGACTGATTGACTGATATATCCTTCACAGATCTGTCTAATGTCCTGGAGTTCTTCCTCTGGGTCTTGTAACTTTTGAGGACACCAGTGTAGCCCTAGAACTGTCTATTCTCATCCCTCCCTCTACCTCCTTTTCTGCTGAAATAATTCCTAGAGAATATCCCTTATTTAACTAGAGGCAGGAGGGGACTTAACATGCTGGCACCTATAGGGAGCTTTGAGATTTCCAAAGATTCTCATTTGTCCTCCAGAACATCCTTTACAAGACTTCTCACTCACAAGTTATCATGGCTAAGGTGAGATAGCTTGCTCGTGCCCAAGCTTTTGCTTCCTTCCATTACCCTTCAGGTTTCCTGAAATTTTGATTGCCCTGAAATCTCCAAGAGAATATTAAAGTTAAAAAGATGGAATTTTTGTGTCCAAGACCAGCAGCCCAGTTGGGGACATAAAAAAAAAAATGTGAAATAATTGGTGAAAGATCGAGAGGGCAAGAAAGTGTGAATTGTACGTTAGATCATGCTAAGAGCGGAAAGGAGCTGGAAGAAGGGTGGAGCAGCATAGGCTGGTAGGGCCAGCGTAGATTCCCAGGGGAGGTGGCCCTTCCAGGCTGAGAAAAATAATGATCCACTGAGGAGGTGAAACAGCAGGATGTCAGGGAGAGAGACTGGGATTTCTAGTCTCCATATTGGGATTCAGAAGTCCCGGCTTTGCTTCGCACCATCTGTGCAAGCTAGCACAAGCCATGCCAACCTCTCTTCACCTATGACCCCATTCTCCAGCAGAGGGGCCTGGAATCAAATGGAATAAAGAAGATGAAGTGCCATGTAAAATTGTCCTGATTCAATAAGATCTGGTTGTATATGATAGCAGAGGCTGGAATGATGGGAGAAGTCCTAGATTCAAGGCAAGAAGGCAGCACAGCCTGAGCTGAGCAAGTAGCAGTGGGTGATCTGGTAGGATGCAGGGGGCACAGTTTCCTTAAAAAAATGCTTTAAGACTTGCAATGAGCTTTATGAATATTGTCTCATTTGATCCTCACAACAGCCTTGTAAGGTAAATGCTAATAGTAATCCCCAGAATCACAAAGCCAGGATGCATCAGTGGTTCAGACTGGAACTCAGGTCTTACTGTCTCTGAAGATAACTCTCTCCCCACTAGTAGGCAGTTGCTTCTTATAGCACTCAGGAAGGACCTCAGGAGAGCTTTGACTGGTTCACTCCATAGACACTTTCTAATGTTGACAGCTCTCATCATTAGCAAGTTTTTGGTGACACCCAAAAAGTCTGCCCTCCTAAAATTTCCACATGGCTTCTAGGGGAGTAGGCAGCCTTGGGAGTGGGTGAATGCTCTCCCCCCCCCCCCCAAGCAAGTCTTTAAGTGAAGCCCAGATGTCCCCTTGTCAAATAGCTGAAAGGAATTTTAAAGGTCACCTGGTCCCACCCTCTCATTATACAGGGGAGGAGACTGAGACCTATTAACCCTAAGCACCTTGCCCAAGGTCACTGGGGGCTGCCTGGGTTGGATAGATGGCCACAGAGGTTTCTTCCAATGGAGACTCTGTAATAAGGGTTGAGTGTCTGAGGCGTCACCCTCGGCACCCAGATAGCCCGAGGGCATTCCTTCCACGGCCTGCTCATGGGCCCGCCGGGGGCACCAGGAGCTATTTTTAAAGCTCTCTGCAAGGAAGCCAGCCAGCCTGCTTCAGGACCTGCTTCCCTCTGGCCTTTGACTTGGGTATTTCGGGAGCCATAGATAAATCATACTGGAGAAGCTAAACTTAGTACAGAAACCTGCAGGGAATAGACACCATCCTGGGGCTTTCCTTCAGGGTCCTCCCTACTCCCTTCAAAATAGCCCATGACACGAGAGACCAGGCAGGTCCAGGAGAAACCCCACCCATTGGGCCACTCCCCAGCCAGACTCCAGTCAGGTTCAGAGAGCTTCTCACCAGAGTTTTCAGAAATCAGTCTAATTACCAACCTAATCAGTCTCCAGAAAAATGAAAAGATGACAAAAAGACTGAGAGATGCAGCCCCCTAAGAGGAAGGAAATGTTATTAGCATGAGCAGAACAGCTCTGGAATTTTAAAACAGGAAGGCAGGAGGCGCCCATTGTGAGGTAGGCTAGAGGGCTTAAGCACCAGGACTTGAAAGGAGGCTTTTCACAGGTGTGGCCTGCAGCCCACTTTCATTGACATCCTTTACTACAGAGTGGGGGTCACCCTGGGTTCTCAAAAGCGACCCCAGAAGAGTCAGAAAGCACTGGGTTTAAATCTCACCTCTCATACATCTTTCAAACACTGTGTGACATTGAGTTAGTCACTCACTTTTCTAGGACTCAGTTTCCTCATCTATTAGATGGGGGTAATGGTGACATCCACCTTTCCAATTGGTTGAGATCATTTGTGTAAGCACTTTAAAAATCACCAATTCTTGGACTGGTCGTTACCTCTTCTTTAGATGGAGTTCAGACTGGAGCAGCCCACTGCCCAGATTCTGCTTTAAGCACCCCTGGTCCAATCTCTTGCAATCAGACCCCCAATAAAGTTGACCCATCCTTGGACGTTTTCTGTTTTGAATTAGAATCTACTCTATATATGTTTCTCCCTCCAAGTAGAGATCTTTTCTGAGCATTTTTCATGATGAGCAGAGCCAGAACATGGATGAGCACTCTTCCTCTCCCCACACCATGTCCACTGGCCTGCTCCCTCACCTGGTTGCCATCTCCAGGGTTTCCTCACCATCACACCCTTCTCCTGAGATTTTCTATCCCACAGGAGCAAACTGCACCCCTTGGGCTGCCTCAGATGGGGACTTACATCCTACAAGGATCCTCAGGATCTAGGGGTAATATCATCAAAGGATTACAATTACCACTGCCCCCTTTGCCCAGAGAAAATTTGGTCCTAGACCGCCTCACTCTTCTCCACTGTGCTTGCTGGAGCCTGGCTCTGCTTGCTACCAAACTCCTCTTCCTCCCAGATGTCCTCCCATTTTCTGTGCTCACTCACTTCCTCCTGAAGATGTCCCATCTCTTGGCCCTCTCGCTAAACCTGGCTGTCCCTCCTCTTCTATCCCCTCCCACACAGAGCCAAGAGAGGGAGCTGGCAGACTTCTTACTCCCCATTACAGCTGTCTGCCCCTCCCTCTGCTCCTATCACCAAGCAACCACCACTAGAGTTCATCTCATCCCATAAATATTCTTGCTGATGTCATCTGTGGGTGCTCAGGTCACTCTGGGGGTGGTGGTGGTGGGTGTTGTCGTTCAGTCCTGTCTGACTCTTTTTGACTCTTCATCCAAGGGGTTCTCTTGGCAAAGATACCGGAATTGTTTGTTATTTCCTTGTCTAGTGGATTAAGACGAATGGGGTTAAGTGACTTGCCCACAGTCACACAGCTAGTGAGTGTCTGAGACCAAATTTGAGCCCAGCACTTTCTGACTCCAGGCCCAGCCCTCTATCCACTGTACCTCATTGCCTGAGATCTCTTTTTCTCTTCCCCAATAAATCTAGTCCCTGGCTCATTATCTTTTTCAGAGGCCCTTAGGGGGAAAGGGGGGGGAGGGAGGGAGAGAAGGAAAGAAGGAAGGAAGGAAGGAAGGAAGGAAGGAAGGAAGGAAGGAAGGAAAGAAGGAAGAAGGAAGAAAGGAGGGAAGGAGGGATGGAGGGATGATAAAGTGCTGGGCCTGAAGCTGAGTTTGAATCCAAACTCAAATACTTACTAGTTGTGTGACCCTGGCAAGGGCCTCAGGCTTCTCATCTATAAAATGGAATAATAACAGCACCTTCCTCCAAGGGTTGTTGTGAGAATCAAATGAGACAGTACATGTAATGACCTTTGCCAACCTTAAGACATGAAGCAAAGACTAGTTATTATAATTTTTCCCAACCCAGTGCCTTCTAATGCCTCAGCGCCCCAACCTCCTCAGTTCTCAGGATCTCACCACTGCACGAGATGGCAGTACTTTGGATGCCCTGTCACTGAGTTCCACTGAGCTCACCCCTGGGACCAGAATTCCTATTTAAAGCTCTTCATCATGGAAGATTAATTTTCCAATTTAAAAAAAAAATGCCTGATGTAGTGTAATTTACATTTCCTAAGTATTTTGGTCAGGAAGTAGCATGACAATGGACAGAGGGACAATTCAGATTTAGGAAGATGCAGCTTCAGGTCCTGCCTATCAATCATCCAAGTTATGTGAACCTAGACAAATCATTGAACGTCACTGGGCTGCAGTCAGCTCTCAAAGACTATAGGTTTCTAATCAGTCAATGATCTGAATTTGGTGGAGGGAATTTCCACATTGGGAGTTCTAAAAAAACAGATGAAAGCTCTGGACCCCTCTCTCAAAAAAAGTAAGCAAAGAAGCTTATAATATCATCCTTTCTCAAATTTCAAATCTGTCTGGTCTAAGAGGTCTCTGTACTAAAAAGAGGAATATTGGTATTTAAATCTGACTGCTGCATAGCTGAGCTTGCCAGGTTTGTGGAGTATGTTTTGTTAATCAATAGATGTAGCACTGTCTAGAATAAACATGACACGTGCCATCTGGAGGTCCTGGCTAACTGTTCCTGCATCTAGAATTCACATGACCCCAGTCCTATCAGGCCAGCATTCTCCTCCGAGCCCACAGGAGTTATAAATACCCCCTTGATCAGCCCTGGCCAGACTACAATGGATGACAATAGAAATCACTGCCCTGTATAAGGTCATCTTCCCCTCCCAGGGAGGAGGGCTTCTGCTCAAATAAACAGCATGGCCACGGAAAGGCTGCCAGAGCCAGGGAGGGCGAAGCTCCGAATCTTTCAGAAGATGGAGAGAGACCCCCCTTGGAGTCCTGCTCCTGTGGATCAGTACCACACAGCTTTGGTCACAGGCGACCTGGGCAGCCTCCAGCCACTGATGGCCCAGCACTATAGAGATGCCAATGTGGTCTTTGAGATCAATAAGAACGAAATGGAATGGCAGGTGAAATCTCCAGCCACTTTTGGACTGTCAGGTAACGCTTGCTGGCAAAGACCTGTTTTTAAATTGCTAAGGACTACTAATGCTACATATATCTATACATAGATACAGATCATATGGTAGAGAGATTTTATAGTATTGGTACCTCCAAACAGTAACAAGAGAGAGAAACGTTAGACGGGGAGTGCCTTAAGAGTGGGTCTTCTATCCTGCCTAGTTCTATATACTCAGTCCTTAAAACAATCACTGGCACACAGTAGGTGCTTCTTGAATGAAGCTGATTTACTGATAAGTTATCTGGTAGTCCAGTGGATAGAGTGCCTTAGACACTTAATAGCTGGGTGATCCTGAGCAATACTTCATCTCTCTTAGCCTCAGTTTTCTCCTCCATAGAAGGGGCATAATAACAGCACCTCCCTAGGCTGTTGTGAGGATCAAATGAGACAAAAGCTATTGTGTAAAGCTTTTATGTAAAGCTATCATGACTAATTATTATCACATCATTGTACATGTGCAAATTAGCTCTATACATGTAGGTATATATTTCCATATAAAATTAGAGTGAACAAGTATTTATTAAGGACATATTATGTGACAGGTGCCATTCCGTGAAGTCAGGGAAATCTTGGGACCAAATCCCCTCTGTGACACTTAGCAGCTGTGTTCATACAGCCAGACACAGACACACTGGACTTGGAAGCGGCCTGGGTTCTAATCCTCCCTCAGGCACTTAATGACAGATTAACCCTGCCCAAGGTGTTCTGCCTGTCCAAGCCTCGGTTTTCTTATCTATGAAATGGAGATGCCATAGCCTTGTAATGCTTACTCCCAAAGGTTTGCCATAAGGATAAATGAGACAACGGCATCAGTCGAGGGCTCTGCCCAACTTCAAGTATGCTACAAAAGTGTGCTTTTGGGAAAGAGATGAGGCTGCAGCTGTGGACCCACCAAAGAAGGCAGGACATGAGAGGGGCCATTTGGAACTGGTCTTGGGTGATGAGACACCAGCAAATGCACAGAAAAGGGAAACCAGTCAGTTAAAAGGGCCCGTGTCTGAAGGGACTCATGACCCTTCAAACGAGCAGGAGCTTTGTTTAGGCACCTTAAGGTTTAAAGCTGGACAAATCTGCCTCCGAAACACTGAGAGGGACAGGAAAAGAAAAGAATTCTCCTTTGAAGTGGCTCCACTCCCCCAGGAAGGGTTCACATGGTTCCAAGCCTGTGTAATGCAAATCTGTGACTTCCCCCATTCCAGCAAGGGCAGGGCCCCAGATCACGACCTTGGGATGAAATAGTCAGCCTCAAAGAAGAGACATCCAGAAAGATCGATTCCCTCAGCCTGTCTACACTGAGAGAGAGAGAGAGAGAGAGAGAGAGAGAGAGAGAGAGAGAGAGAGAGAGAGAGAGAAAGAGAGAGAGAGAGGGAGAGAGAGAGAGAAAAGGAGAGAGAGAGAGAAAGACAGAAAGAGAGAGAGAGGAAGAGAGAGAGAGAGAGAGAAAGACAGAAAGAGGGAGAGAGAGAGAAAAAGAGAGAGATTGCTAAGCCTCTGGATGGAACTGCTGGAAGCTAAGGGGAATGAAGGCTGGGAAGAAGGAATAGAGAGAGAGAAAGTAGAAATCATTCATTTTCTAAACTATATTGTAAATGTACTTGGTTAGCCTGCTAGCTGTTTCCTCTAGGGGACGCCTTCTGCACTTTTGACCTAGCTATTCCCCATAACTGGAATGAACGCCCTTATCACAGAATCCCTGGCATCCTTCAAGCAAAGCCTTTGTGCTACCTCCCACAAAAGGCCTTTCTCCCTCCCCCCCAATTTTAGTGCTTCCTCTTTCTTTAAAGGACCTTGTGCTTATGTGCATTTTTTTCCAACCCCACTAGAATGTAAACTCCTTGAGGGCAGAGATTGTCATTGTTTGTCTTTATCTTGAGCTCCTGGTACATAATACACACCTTGGGCTCCCAGGATCATAGATTTAGAGCTTTAGACTTTTAAATTCATTTGTCCAATTCCATCACTTTATAGATGTGGAAACTGAAGCTTGTATTATATTTATTATATTATATTTATTATAATTATATTACATTTATTATTTTTATTATATTTATTATATTATATTATGTTATATTGTGTTATGTTGTTACATTGTGTTACATTGTGTTATGTTGTGTTATGCTGTATTATGCTGTGTTACATTATGTTATGTTATTTTATATTATTATTGTTATTTTATGTTATTTTATATTATTAAGTAAGGTAGGAAGTAGCAGAGCCAAGATGAGTTAGATTCTCCTACTCCAAATATGGCACTCTTTCAAGTATTGCAGTGTGTCGTGTTGCCTCCTAACGAATAGTTAGTGAATTGAAATGAAATGATAATGGAATGAAATGGAACAGCCACTGGAAAACTTGTCGCTATCCACTCTGTCTCCAAATGAAGAAACCCTAGAGACAACAGGTTCAGTAACATAACCTGTTGCTATAACAGTAGGATAGCAGGCATCTGATTGGGGTGGGGGCCCGCAATGGGCGACCACATGAGGCATCAGTGGGATGGACCTAGGTTCTGAAAACCAAACCAGACAGATTTTTGAATAGCCCATGAACCAGGAATTGAGGATTAAAAAGCGCTTTATTAATGACTGTTGAACTTTAGCATACAATATATGCTTATTCCCAGACTTCATTGGGTCAGCCGTCTCATCAACATGAGCGTGACCTTCTCCATTAAAGATTGCAGCCCACCATGATTTCTCATCTTGTGTAGATCTTGTCCAAGCCCAAGTACTTAAGAAAATGATCACAAAATGGCAGAGTTGGAAGGGGTCTTTGGGGTTATCTAGTCCATCCCATAACCCAAAGGAACCCCCACTACAATATACACTGGAGGTAGTCAGCCATTCAGCCTCTGATTGAAGACCTCCAAGAAAGAGGAATCTACTACCTCCTGAGAAAGCCCATTGCACTGAGATAGCTCTCATTGGTAACGAGCTTTCCTGACATTAATCCAAAGTCTACCTCTTTGAAACCTCCACCCTCTAGAACCAATCAGAACAAGGCTAATCCTTCCTTCATGTGATATTCTTTCAAATATTTGAAGGCAATCAACAACTTTAAGCAAGCCCCAGCTATGGACTAGGCACTGTGCTAGATGCCAAGAATACAAAGAAAGACAAAAACATGGCCCCTTCCCTCAAGGTGCTCACATTCTGTTGGAGGAGACATGATAAGAATTGGTTACATACATGATCTCTATGGAGTAGATGAGGGAAGACACTAGAAGCTGGGGGGAGGGACAAGGAAAGACCTCCTGCCAAAGGAGGGAATAGAGCTGAGTCTTGAAGAAAGCTGGGGATACCAACAATTGTTAGGAAAGTTTTCCTCTCACTGAGCTTTGTTTTGCAGTGAGGCTCAAGTAGTTTCACAGTGGAGCTAACTCACGCTTGGGCTGCTTACATAAGGGTTTTTTGGTTTGGTTTGGTTTTTGCTTTTTGGAGGGGGGAAGGTAGACCAATTGGGGTTAAATGACTTGCCCAAGGTCACATGGGCAGTTTTTCTGTTAAGTGTCTTAGGCTGGATTTGAACTCAGGTCCTCCTGACTCCAGGGCGGGTGCTCTATTCACTGCACCACCTAGTCACTCCCTGCTTACATAGGTTTTAATTGGAAGAACAGACACATGGAGAGCAAAAACAGCTAATCCTCTCTAGATGATCTTAAGTAGGCATGGCTATGTTTAGGGAACTCCCCAGCCAGGCCTGAAACCCAGAACTCAACAGCTAGTACTGGGAATTTGCTCTACAAGGGCTGATGGCTTCTGGCAGGGCCAAGAGACTGTCCCTTGGACATGGGGAGCTGTTGGGCAGGTTGTGACTTAAGCAGAGTGTCTAGGCAAAATACTACAGGCAGAGGCAAGTGCAGTCTGGTCCAGATGGTTTTGACTCCATAGGGTTTATTGTCTACCCTGGTGTCCAGGATGGGAGCCAAGGTGATCCAACTCTCAGGCTAGATCTCCCACAAAAGTCAACCAAAATTGCCCAGCTGAACAAGCTCATTATCTCCCATGTGACAGCTCTTGAAAAACTTGAAGACAATATCAGGTGCCCCCTGAGACTTTTCTCCTCCAGGATAAATAATTTAGAGGTCATACAGCACAGACTCAAGGCCCTTCTCTGGACATTCCCCAGCTTAGCAATAACCTTCCTATATTATGGTGTCCAGGACTGGATAGCCTACTTGATCAATCAATAAGCATTCACTGAGCACCTGCCATGCTCCAGACACTGATATGGTCTGACCAGGGCAGAGGACAATGAAACTTTCACCTTTATTGTGGACCTTGAAATATAGAGCCTGGGAATGAGTACCTTAGAGATAATCTAATCCAATTCTGTGCCCTTTTAATAGAAAAGACAACAGAAGCCCAGAGTGGCTAAACCAGGGGTGGGGAATCTGCAGCTTCGAGGCCATATGAGGCCTTCTAGGTCCACAAGTGCGGCCCTTTGACGAAATCCAAGCTTTACAGAAAAAATCCCCTTACTAAAAGGATTTGATCTGTAAAACTTGGACTCAGTCAAAAAGCTGCACCCAAGGACCTAGGAGGCCACAAGTGGCCTCAAGGCTACAGGTTCCCCACCCCTGGGCTGAACAATTTGCCCAAAGTCCCATGGGTAGTAAATAAAAGAATGCTCCTAGTCTCCAAATTTTGACACAAATCCACGTTTTTACCCTAGACCCAAGGGCCCTACCTTCCTAAGGACCAGATAGCTTCTTACCCAAATATCTCCTATTCTTACTTCCCTGGTCCTGCTGCGGCCATCCCCCCTTTAGCACCTAACGAACCTGTCCTTCCCAGAGCCATGTGTACAGCATCCTCAAGGTAGTGGGGTTCCAAAGCTTGTCACGTTAGGAATCTGTCTCACACACTGGTAGGTAATTAAGGAGTGGTCTTTCAAAACTTCTCAGCATGGGCTCTGGGGAAGGAGCTGGCCTGTGAAAAGGGTCCCCTTTGCAGCTCATTACAGCCATACGATCGATTCTGCCATCATTAGAAGCAGGCATGCCTACCGCGTGAATTCCTGCCCCTTGATGTGTATTCACCAGGGACTGGCTCCCCCCTTTCCCCTTAGACCATTGCTCGATGCAGCTAACAACCTTCAACAGGGCTTTTGAAAGCACCAAAGTTTTCAGAAAGTAAAGTACATAGCCCCTGCTCCATTTTATTCCTTAAGAAAGAGCAACCCTCTACATACACACACAAAACCCTAAAGAGCCCAAAGCAACAAGCCCGAATTGTGTGGAATGTGGAGCAACACATCAAAGTTGAGGTTTTTTTCCTCCAACTCAGATATTTTCAGGAGGGCTAAGCTTGTTCTCAAGCCCTTCCTGGAGCAAACTGGCTAATGTCGGGCGGTTGTTTTGTGTTTGGCTCTCTTCCTCCTGCTGGTTCAGTGGAGATGGAGGGGTAAGGGTTGGGGGCTTTGAAATTCTATTTTGATGTACATTTCTCTAAACCACCTCATCTCAACTCTCACTCTAATTGGCCAGGAGCAGCAAGGATGCCAAGCAGATTACTGAAGGCTTCCTCATTTTGGCATTGCGGATGCTTTTCTCCTGTCCTGACAAAATGACTGCGTGCATATGTTTTTATTTATTTATGTAGACCCTCCTCTACACCTACTTTCCTGACTCAGCACTCACAAGTTACAGTTTGAATACCACTATCTCCAGGACTCAAGGGTACTCTATGGAGCCATATCTGTAAAATGATTGCTCCCAATGGGGCCCCACCACTAAAGCTACCCTTAACATTCAGACACTGGACACAAGTAGCTCAAAGAAAAAGCATTTCCTAAGATGGTTTAGTAATTGCAGTCACCATAACCAGGAAGATGCTCTCTCACATATTGTACATAATGTCATGAGAAGAGTGGGCACACACACCATGTGCGCTGGTAGTGAGGCACATGTTCCTGTATATTTGACAAAGAAAACTCATGCTTCTGGTATTTCAGGATCCAGAAGTTTTTTTCTCTTCTCAAGGAATCCTCATGCTACTCCCTTTTAGGTGTATCTCTGCTGGGCAGGTGGTTTCTCTGGGTTCCCTGGACCTGCTCCTCTCTTCAGTTTAGTTCCCCAAAACCAGGAATCCTACATCCATAATTGACTTTCTCCTTTGCTGCCAGGGGTCACAGTCCTTGGAACTACCTCCACTGAGATACTGTCTCTCTATCTTTGTGTCTCTCTGTCTGTGTATATCTGTCTCACTGTGTATATTGTGTTAACTGTGTCTCTCTATCTTTGTTCCTGTATCTCAGTGTCTCTATTTCTGTCTCTCTCCATGTATCTCTTTATGTTTCTCTATTTCTCTCTGTCTGTGTCTGCTACTGTGTTCCTCTGTCAGGCAGTGTCTTTCTGTCTCTGGTTTTGTCTCTCTGTCTCCTTGTGTGTTTCTTTGTGTGCCTGTCTCTTTCTCTTTGTCTGTCTCTATCTGTCTGTGTATGTTTCTGTGTTCCTCAGGCTATCTCTGACTTTGTCTCTGTCTCTCTCTGTGTTTCTTTGTACACCTGTCTCTGTCTCTTTGTTTCAGTGCCTATCTGTCTGTAATAGAGAGACCCTAGGATTGGTTGGTTGAAAGAATGACATGATCACTCTTCTAAATGCAAATGAATGAAATGGTCATTCTTCCAAGCCCAGGTAAGACCTGTGCTTTAAGAAGATGAATTTGATAGCTGAGTAGAGAATGGGCTGGAATGGGGAGATACTTGGGGCAGGAAAACCAACCCCCAGGCTTTGCAATAGTCCTAGCATGAGGTGGTAAAGGCCAAGATTAGGATGATAGCAGCTGAGAGGAGATAAGGGAGTCTATACAAGAGAAGTTAGAAAGGTGCAAATGACAGAGCCCGGCAACATACTGGATATGAGAATGGGGGAAGAAGACAGTTATTAAAGATGACAGACACCCAGGTTGGGTGGCCAGGAGGATGGTGGTATCCTCTACAGTAATCGGGAAGTTTGGAAGAGGGAAGGGTTTAGAGAAAACATAACAAACTCAGTTTTGTACTTGTTGAGTTTAAAATATCTAGAGGACATTCAGTTCAAGATATCCAATGGGTACTTGGAGATGAGAGACTGGAAGTTTAGAGAGAAAATAGGGTTGAATAAATAGATCTGAGAATCATCAGCAAAGAGATAGTCATTGAACCCTTGGGAGCTGATGAGATGATCAAGCGAAACAGTATAGAGGCAGGGGAAAAGAGGACAGGACAGAGAACTGGGAGACACCCAAGTACAGCCTGGCTAAAGATTCAGCCAAGGAGCTTTATGTCACATATGGAGGAGGAAAGCCAAGAGAGAGCAGTTACAAAACCCTAGAGAGAAGAGCAAGGAATCAACCATGTCAACGGCTGCAGAGAGATCACGAGGGATGGGGATTGAGAAAAAGCCATAGGAACTGAGGACTAGCCCTGGTTGTGCATGAGACTGTGAAAGAACCTGCAAAGGCCAACAGGCAAGATTGGGTCTTCCTAACTCCAAATCCAGCCCTCTCTCCACTGCACTACATAGCGCCCTTATCTATACATGTCCCCCTCCAGTAGAACATAGGTGCTTTGAAGGCCCAGACTGGTGGGTTTTATCTCTGTTTTCCTGGCACTTATTACAGTGAATGGCACATAAAAGGCATTTATTTAATCTATGATATTGGCTCAGGATGGAATGTTACTCACTGAGAAAGCAAGAGATACAAAACCCATTAAAAATATGTATATTCAAGCAAAGTCTCACATTAGCCGTGTTTAAAGAAATCCATGACCAGGGAGAAAAAGTTGGGAACTCAAAAACTCCTGGAACTATATGTTGTAAACGAATAGTAAATAAATTTGTAAAAAATAAAAATTTTTAAAAATTTTTAAAAATCCAAGTAACAGGGAAATTCTGAAAAAGAGATAGTTTGAGAAGCAAGAAAAGTCCATCATGGGCCACACTGAGTTTGAGATGTCTATGGGATATACAGTTAAGGACGTTCCATAGGCGGTTTCGTAGGGGAGACTGGGGATGAGGAGAGAGATGAGGACTGGTTGAATGATGGACTTGGTGACTGATTGGAGACCATCCCTGCAGATGGAGGATCCCACCAAGCTAGGTTACAGCAGAATTGTCACCTCCATAGTTCCAGGGAATGTAGGAAACCTTTCAGTGAAGCAAAGGTCACATTCACTTTCCTGGCGGCCACATCACACTGTTGATTCATATGGATCCTGCATTCCTCTAATGCTTGGGCATCATTTTTGGACACACTGTATCTAACCCCTCACAACCTGCCATTCTATGATATTGATATTTTGATTCCAAGTTTAAGACTTGATAGTTACCCCTATTAGACTTCATCTCATTAGACAGAAAAAAACTAAAATCCAATGATGTAATTGCCAAATTTAATGGCCTTGTCTCAGTTCTCGTCCTTGTTTTCTTGGCAGCCTTTGACTCTGATAATCACTCTTCTTGAAACTCTCTTCACTCTAGGTTTTTCTAACACAATTCCTCCTCCAACCCCAGTTCTGCTACATATCCGATCGCTCTTTCTAAGTCTCCTTTGCTGGACCTTCATCCAGGCTATGTCTGCTACCCTTGGGTGTCCCCCAGGATCCTGTCCTGTGCCCTCTTCTCTTCTTCCTCCATCACTTCCCAGAGATTCAATTATCACCTCTAAGCTTAGGATTCTCAAATCTAATCTGCTGATCTCCAATCTTACATCTCCAAATATTTGTTAGACATTTAGAACTAAAAGTCCCTCTAATCCTGATTTATCATATCCAAAACTGAACTCATTATCTTCTCCCCCAAGCCCTCTCCACTTCCAAATTTCCCTTTTACTGCAGAGGGCACCACCGTCTTCCCAGTCCCTCAGGTTCACTGCCCTGGGAGTCCTCCTGGATTCCTCATTATCTCTCATATCCAATATGGTGCTAAGGCCTGTCACTTTCATCTTTGCAACATCTCTTAAATATACCTCCTGCTCTCCTCTGACACTGCCCCCACCCTGCTACAGATCCTCATCACCTCATGCTTGACCTATTGCAGTAGATGCTGGGTGGGGCAAGGGTCTATCTGCCTCAAGTCTCTTTCCACCTCAGTCCATACTCCATTAAACCCCCAAAGTGATTTTCCTAAAGTGCTGGTCAGACCACATCACTTCCCTGCTCAATAAATTCCATTGGTTCCCTACCACCTTTAGCATCAAATAAAAAATGCTCTGTTTAGGATTCAAATCCTTCATGACCCAGCTCCCACCTTTCCAGTGTTCTTACACCTTCATCCCCACCATGTCATCTTTGACCCAGTGACACTGTCCTCTTGGCTATTCCACAAACATGATCCTCTATCTCTCAGCTCTGGGCATTTCTTCTGGTTGTTCCCAAAGGCTGGAATGCTACCTTCTCACCTCTGCCTCCTGGGTGAGTCCCAACTGAGATCTTATCTTCTCTAAGAAGCCTTTCCCAACTGCTCTTCATTCTAGCTTAATTCCCTCTGGTAATTACTTCCTATTTATCCTGCACATAGTTTGTTTGCACATATTTCTTTGCTTGTTGTCACCCCTGTTAGATTGTAAGGTCTTTGACACCAGAAACTGACTTTTGTCTTTCTCTGTATCTCTGCACAGAGTGTGGCACATGGTAGACCCTTACTCAGAGTTCATTGGCTGACTGATTGGCTTCGTTGTGTCCCCCAATAGAATGTAGCCTCCTTGAGAGCAGGGACTGCTGTACTTCTGTTTTTTGATATTCAATGTCTGATACATGTGGAGCAGAGTGTGCAGGGCAGGACCACCTGAGGGCACAAGCTTTGTCTTTCTAGTGCAGTGATTTTCACACAGTACATGACTGATAAGTGCTTAGTGGCTGATGAATTCATTGATTGATTTCTCCCCTTCTCATCCTACCCTGTAGGTCTCTGGTCCCTGGAGTATAAGAGGGAGCTCACCAACCCTCTCTGCATAACTGCCAGTCACGGCCATACGGACTGTGTACGACACCTGCTAAGCTGGGATGCTGATGTTAATGCAGCCCCAGGTGGGAAGAGTGCCCTGCATGAGGCCTGCCAAGGGGGTCACACAGACTGTGCAGAATTGCTCCTGGAACACCAGGCTAACCCCAACCTAATGAGCGAGGAGGGCTTGGCTCCACTCCACCTGTGTACCTCACCAAATACTCTCGGGTAAGGAGGCAGCAGCAAGAGCCCCCATCCCCACCATACCTTCCCAACCCCACCAGAAGCCCTAGCTTCTCCACTTCTAAGAGGAGTCTTTGCTTCCTAAGGCTGGCTCCATTGGTCAGCTGTTTAGGCTAAATTCTGTTAACCATAAGCAAGGGGCTGGCCTTAGGAAAGGCCCCCTCAGCAGAGTGTCACCCCATCAGGGCCAGGCTTTGGTCTGGAGGGGGTGATCTTCTTATGCCAGACAAATTATGACCCTCCTTAGGCTTGCTCCCCCAGCCCTGTCAATCAGCCTGCCAGGGGCCCAGCACTCACCTACCCCTGGCCAAGCAACATCCCCCCTTTGCTTCTGGCTGAGTCTAATTAGAGCTTGATTACAAGAGAGAGAGCAAAAGACACCAAACTGAGGTAATGAGCTGTGTGATCAGAGGCCTAAATAAACCGTGTTTGAATAATGCTAAAAGGCCACTGACAAGGGTTGGAGGCTTAAAAATTAGGGTTTTTAATGATAATTTTATGCATCCTAATTGTCACAGTGTGAGAGAGATAGTGAGCTTCTTGGGGCTGGGGCTTCAGCTGAAACATAAGAGCCCCCCAACAAGGAACAGACAAACTTCAACTTTCTGCAGCAGGAGAGATCCAGGGGCACCAAGTCCTAGGCAACTTCTCCTGGAAACAAGAGGAAACTCAAAGCAAGCGGGGCTCCCTCCTCCAAGCAATGAAACACTAAGAGAAACCCTCCAAGGGGTCTCCAAGGAAGCTTGGTGCTGGCCCAGACAGGCCTTTTAACAGAGGTGAGGCTCCCAGGAGCCTTTGCAAATGATGGTTTGTCATTTGCATAAAGCTTCACAAATTGTGTCATTTACTCTCTAGCGATTTTCACCTCGAAATGTTATTATCTTCTACCCTTGAGGTGATGGTTTATTGGCGCCTTCCTAATCTCATCCAGAATTAACTGATCTCTCCTATATGAAGGCAGACAAAAGAGATGAGCAGGGCACAGACAGAGCCAATCAATCAACAGGCAGTCATTTAAGCACCTAGTCTGTGCCAGGCACTATGCTAGGGATATGGAGGCTAAAAATTAAGCAAGTCCTGTTCTCAAGGAGCTTGCACTCCTATCATAAGAGAAAGGATGTGTGTGTGCACATACACACATAAATTTATATATAAATATACATGTGGCTATATACATAGAGATACTATATACATATACATATGTGGTAAGAGGAGAGGGGTTGGTTTTGGGGGGGAGAGAGAGAGGCAGGAAGAGGGATAGAGAGACAGGGGGGGGGGTGTCTGGTGTGTGTGAGTGTGTGTGTTTGTGTGTGCATGTGTGTGTGTGATTTGCAGAAGGAGCAAGATACCACAACTGGGGATCAGGAAAAGACTTTGTGGAGAAGTTGACTCATGATCTGGGTCTTAAAGGAAACAGTGGTTCCTAAGTGGTGGGGGTGGGCGTGGGAGTGGGGGATGGACTTTCAGGCATGGAGGACAATCATTGCAAAGACTGGAAATGGAACGCCCTGTGTGAGAAAGAGTAAGAAGAGCAGACTGAACAGACCCTAGACTACACGAGTGAGTTAGGTACAATATGACTGGAGCCAGATTGCAAAGGGCTCTCATTGCCAAACAAGGAGTTCATATTTGATCCCAGAAGTGTTATGAAGCCACTGGAGCTTATTGAGTGGGGGAGTGACATCATCATCAGAGCTAGTCTCTAAAGCAGTGTAAGATTTGCCAAACATCTTACATGCATTGCCTCCTTTGATCCTCCCAGCAAGCCTGGGAGGTAAATGCTATAATCATGTCCATTTTATAGATGAGGAAACCGAGGCTCAGGATGGTTAAGTGATGTGCTCAGGCTCACACAGGTAGTAAGTAACTGAAGCAGGATTCAAACTCAGGTCTTACTAACTCTAGCTACTCCACCACATGACTCTCTTTCAGCAGGTATAATATGCTCATAGATGTGCTTTAAGAAAATCTTATTAGCAGATGGAAATTACTTGCACCAGAGAGACTGGAAGTTCCAGGAGGGATCTCTAGCACAAAACAGATGAGTCTGTCCCAAGAACCCCACAGCTATAATTAGGAAATTTGTCACTAAAAAAATCATGCCCAGAAAGACAAAAAAAGGCATTCTCAGTTGGTGTAGGAGCAGACCACGCCATGCACAGCACAGTCATTGAAGTTCCTACTACATTCCAATAAATCACTTGACTAGCAGATGGAATCTCCAGGACATAGTTGCTCCTTCTCCCTTCAGGATGATGGGAATAACCCTGAGAGGTCAGAGATGATTTCTCTAGTAGAAATCACTATTACAATAGTAGCTCATGAGCCACTAGTGAACACCCCCAGTATCAGTTGATATCAATGAGCCATCCAGACTTAATAATTACAAATGAATGAATGTCCTGATCAATATCACTTCTATGCCAGAAACTTACTAAGTGCCTCTACTATGTACCAGATATTGATCTAGCAGCTTGGAATTTAAGGCTAAAAGGGAAAACAGTCCTTGCCCTCAAGGGCAATTGATTTAGGAAGGGCATTTTGAAACCAACTGTTTGAACTTTTTCATTTTTATAGCTGAGAAAACGGAGGCCAGAAAAGTTAGGTGACACATATAGGTCACATATAAGGTGACCCAGGTAGAAAATGACTAAGGCAGTGTTGAGAACCAAGTCCTCTGAATCCCAGTCTAGCAGTGTTCCCATTCTACCACACTCCTCCCCAGGGGTTTGCATCCTGTTGGGAGGATACAAACCCCTCCCAAAAGGCGCAATATAGGGTAGAAGATGAAAGGAACTAAAGAGAGAGAGGATGAATGGCTATAGATGTATCTGAGGAGGGGGAGAGCAGCAGCAAGTGAGGGGACGTGGAGGGGAATGTGGCCACTTCAGGGTTTTTTCTTGATATGTCTAGAACTTGGTACAGTACCTTACATGTAGTAGTGGCTTAATAAATCCATGGGATTCACTGATCTCCTTATGTCTACATTTTATGGCATCCTCATAATTGGAGCTTCATGGTAGATGGAATATCCCTCTTTCTTGAGAGGAGCTTCAGCCCCTCCCAAGGCAGACCCTTCCAACTAGAAACAGCTCAGATTTGAGGAAGGTTTTCTTCATATCAAGTCTAGATTTGCCTCCTTGTAACTTCCTCCAAAGGCAGAACTCCTTGCTCTACCCACTGGGGCCAAGCAGAATGCAGTTTATCCCTCTTCCACATTGTACTACTTCTGAAAACCTGCAATCAGGGCCTGACACATAGCAGGAATTTAATGATGGCTTATTGACTGACAATCACATACCATCTCCCCTCCCCCACCACTAGCCTTCTCCCCTACAAGCTACACATCCTACATTCTTTCAATATATCCTCACATGACAAAGACTCAAGGTCCTTGGAGTGAATTTGTTTTCAAACCTATTGAAAAGGATAAAACTTGGGATAGCTACATGATACAGTGGATAGAGCATAGACCCTGTAGTCAGGAAGACCTGAGTTCAAATCCAGTTTCAGACAATTCCTAGCTGTGTAACCCTGGGCAAGTCACTTAATCCCAATGGGCAAGAAAGGAAGAGGGAGAGAAAGAGAGAGAGAGAGAGAGAGAGAGAGAGAATAAAACTCTTTGAAGAGTATAAGGTAATAAGCAAACAATGGAACACAATGGATAGAGTTCTGCACTTGGATTCAGTAGTTCTGGGTTTGAATGTCACCCCCAGACAATTACCAGCAATGTCATTGACCCTGGGCAGATCACTTTGCTTCCTCTCTCAACAAGATGTGGATCAATCAACTTAGCTCTTAGCACAGAGTTGGGCATATAATAGATGCTTATTGACTGATTTCACAAGTATGGGAAGGAATGAAGGCTCAGAGAGGTGAATTGACTTGCTTATGGTCACATAGCTAGTAAGTGTGAGAGGCAGGACTTGAACCAAGGTCTTCCTTACACCAAGCTCAGCCTTCTATTCGCTATACTACACTGTTTTTCACTGTGAGTAAAATGCCCCAAGTAATACTTCTACTGCCTCCATTATAGGACTACTGTGTAGAAGGGGCTTTGTAAATCTTTACACACATACACACACACACATACACATATAGAATTTGTAAAGGACTTTATGTTAGCACACAATGGACAGTGTTTGCTAGACTTCATGTATCACTTTATTAATTTATTTTTATTGTGATAATCCACATTCCCTGAATCATCAGGCTAATTCCAAAGCATAGATTAATAATAAAACAGTACGGCAAGTACACTTTTTAATGGTATGGAGACTAGACACTGTTATGCATGCTTATACTCCCAGTTACTGGGGAAATGAGACTGGGACTCCGTTGGGCTGAGGCATGCTGAGCTGCAGTGGGCGAAGCTGACCAGATGTCCATGCTAATGTCAGCATTAATGTGATTGGTTCCCCTGGGAATGGGGGCCACCAGTTTGCCTAAGAAAAGACAAAAGGAGAATATGTCCAAGTCCCCTTGACCATCTAAATGGGTCTGGGTTTAAGAGTAGCCCCCTGTACTTCCAGCCAGGGCAAAATAGGGAAGTGTTGTTTAATGTTGTAGAAGACTGTAGTTTAAAATCCTCAAACAATGAACATGGTGGTTTTCAAGGAATAAGCTCAGAGTCTGAGCTGAAGAGCAATAGTAAGGTTCTCCAAGTGTTCCTGTTTGCAGGTGACATTGCACTCATTGCTTCAAGTCCCAGCATAGTGCAAAGTCTCCTAAATGAGATTCACAGACACTTACAAGAGTTTATCCTAGCTATCCACATGGGAAAACAAAGCGGATGAAGAACATCTATTACCAGACTATAATATTCAATGGGATGGCTGACCCATTTTGGACAGTATATATATGTCAATAGGAATAGAGACTGATATCAGTAAATCTTTCATAGGCTCTACAAATGGACAATCAACTAAACCCAGAGTTGGACAGACAGTAGTGAGAGAGCTAATTGCCTTTGAGAAACTGCATCCATCCTTTAGTGACCCCCTCCCCCCAACCAAAATCCCATATTTTTAGTGCCAATATTCTTCCTAATGGTATAGGGCTATGAGTCATAGAAAATTACCATATTCAGAGAACAGAATCTGAGGATCAACAGAAGGGCAACAGAGAAGTATATAATGAGTGTGCACAGGCTATAACATGTCACAACCAAAAAATTATGCAGGAGAAACTTGGTAAAGATTGTCATCAAAGCAATGTACAAATAGAAAAAGAAGTTCTGGTCACAGATCAGTAACGAGAGAAACAAAGGCCAGCTTCTATGTATCCTATGTTCCTATTATCTTTAAAAAGTCCGGAGAGCCAAAGGAAGGCTTCCAGGATGTTCCAGGAGGTGGGGGGAAGAAACCTTGCTTGTCAGTCAATGGACAAACTATTCAGCACCTATAATTTGCCAGACCCTGTGCTAGGAACACAAAGAGATATAAAAGACAGTCCTTCTTCAATCTCCCTTGTGGTGAACCTATGCAAAAACCCAGAGCAAGGTGATGAGGAGGCATGGCTGGCTGGGTTGTTGGCTGCCACTCTAGCAAATGGTGCACCCTCAACAATATTGCCAATTCATTGGAGTGTTGTGGCCACCACCTGTCAATATAAGAAGGTGCAAGTAGGGAGGGCCAGACAACAGGCAATCTTTCTGGTTTCCCCATCAGGCAGCTGAGGGAAGTTAACAAACCAACCACATTTCCTAATCCCAAGTGCCAAGAGAGCCTGCACTTTGGAACTCCAATATTCCAAGACTGATTTTGTTGAGGAAGGTCTTTTCTCTAGCAACACAGTCCATAGCCCTTTGATTTCTCAGCAGTTTGATTTCTCAGAGAGCTATCATAACAAAAAAAAAAAGTCATCCTCACTCCTAAATTCAGAGGTGAACAAGATCTTAGAGGCCATCTTGTTCTAGGGTTCTTAATTCAGGGGTCATGAGCCTATTTTTCAAATACTCTGCATTTCAATAAAAGTGGTTTCATCTGCCACCTATGAATGTCATTTAAAACATGATTCTAAGAAAGGATCCTTAGGTGTCACTGGCCCACAGGTTAAAATCTCCAGGCCTAGTCCAGTCCCCTCATCAATCCTTACTACCTCTTTGGGAGATAATAGAACCAGCATTACAATCCCCATTGTATAGAATGAGATTAGGCTTTTAAGCGGTTTCCACTGACTGGGGCATTGGAATACTTTAAAGCAGCAGTTCTCAACCTGTGGGTTGCAACCCCTTTGGGGGTCGAACGACCCTTTCACAGGGGTCGCCTAAGACCGTCAGAAAACACATATTTCCAATGGTCTTAGGAAGAGACACCACTCCTCTATCCATCTCCAGGTGTGTCTGTCCACATGCAGACACGCCCATATACCAATATTAAAGAGTCCCTGTGTTAGGAAGGTTGAAAACCACTGCTTTAAAGCAAGGGTTCTTAACTTTGGGAATCTATGAATAGCTTTCAAGGCACATGAATTTGGTTTTGTAAAATATTTTAATAATTGTATTTCAGTGTTATCAGGCTTCTTTAAAATTCTATGCTTTTAAAAATCTTAGTCTGAGGAGTCCATAGGCTTCACCCAACCGCTGCCCAAAGGATCTATGATGAAAAACAAAAGGTAAAGTACCCCTGAAGCAACACTACATCTGAAAAACCAGCCAATGAGACCCCTACCCTTTAGCCTCACCATGGCCAAAGCAGTCTAGCATAGTTTGATGGGTGGAAGACCAGGGCTAGACTCTTAGCCATTTAGACCTTTCTGAGCCTCACTTTCCCCTTATGCAAAACAGGGATAATAATCCTTCCCTGTGTACCTCACAGAGAGAACAAATGAGGCTGTGTGTAAGTAGAAATCTCTGTCATCAGTGCAAGTTAACACTTCCATTATTATTGTGCAATTAGCAGAGGGCAGGGGAGGGAGGGAGCAGTGCCTGGCCTTCTTCCTTGTGGGGAGCCCTGATTTAAATTGCTAATGCCTGCAAATTGCTTTGGAGGCTCTTACTGGAAGCACCAGCATCAGTCCAGGAAGCCTCACTTTTTGGTTCAATGTTCTTTTAGGTCTTCAGATGTACTTTCTAAATAGGCCATTGTGATTCCACCCCAGAGGACACCTGGATGCATCTCATATGACTCATTGCTACCTTCTGGCTTTGCATTGCCGTTGTCCCACACCCCCACAGGACAGTCTTCCAATGTTTCCAACTTTCAGTCATTCACTGACAAATATTGTTGGGAGTGCCCAGGACCACTCCAGATGCTTCTTCAGAAATAGAAGACTGGTTGGTGTCTGCCTTCAGGAGGCTGCAGTCAGCCCAAGAAAGAAAGCCCATATTCCTTTCAGTCTGCTTGCACCCAGGCAGGGGTCTTTTCTTCATAGCCTTGTTTGGACTCTGGGAAAATCTCCTGGGCTCGCCCATAAAAGCAACAATGTGCCAAACTCTGTTCATGGCCTGAATATCGGCTTCTTGTCTTAACTCCCTTGTGCCAGCCTCCAGACCCTAAACTGTGCTACCAATGCCTCGAACAAACAGGCTGAAGTTCCCACAGGGACTTTTGTTCAGTCCTTCATATACTGGGGCATCGTGAGATGGGTCAGAAGGCAATTGCTCAGGGTGAGAGAGGAGAAGCCCCCCCACACACACCCCATCTACTGGTGTAGACTTTCAGCCAGACAGGTACCTCGTTACCATCCTGGAGTCCTTGAACCCTGGCGATTATCACAGATATAGCCAATAGGCGTTCAACTGCACAGCCCACCTGGCACCTCTATGATAACTTAAGCAACTTCCTCGAAGGATGACAAATTAACACATGTGTCAGCCTGGTTTGAGGTTTCAACCAGAACTTTTCAGCTCTAAAGACTTCAGGGAAAGTTCTATGCTGAGAAGGTCAGGCATTCAGTAGCATAAACATTCCCCCTTTGATTAGGAAGGATGACTTTCTCTGACACCTTTTTTAAGTAGTAGATTTTAGGTCATCCTTAATTTCTTTCCTGACAATGGGGGGCGGGGTCATTGACCTACATATAGAGAGAGTTTATTTTTTCTCACTCCTGATAACAATGGTCTGAACACCTGTGTGCTGCCTTTTTCTATAGGACCATTGAGTGGGCCATTCACCACAGGGCAGGACTTTAAAAACCTTTGTGTCTCTGGGTGCCTGGGATTAAAAAAATCTAGATAGATGGATGGATAGATGCAGGCTTCCTTCCAACCACTGAGCCATTCAGAATTCACAAGAATTCATCACGCATAAAGGATATTGGGACTTTAATCTAGGTGCCATTTGAAGAGGTTTGTTGGGGGTTTTTAAGCTGCAATAAAATTCAGTCTCTCATTCTTCACTTTGGGTGCCAGGAATGCCCACTTTGGCCCATTTATTAGAGTTTTCCTCTATGACCTTTTGACAACTATGACAATTAACTTGATGGGGTGAGAGGAGTCTAAAGTCACTACACCTTTCTCTCTCTCTTTTGGGGTCTACAGCTGGCTTGATTCAACTTAGTTCAATTGAACAAGCAAAGATTAAAGCTTTGCTATGTCCTAGGTATTCTTCTGGATCTGGGGGTTAAAAGACAAAAATGAAATTGTCCCTGACTGCACAAAACTTGTGCTCTGGGGGTGGAGATAACATGTATGAAATAAGTAAAGACAGGATATATGCAAGATAATGTTAAGGAGTATCCATGCAACTGGGGAGACCAAGAAAGGCTTCACCTAAGGGATGGCACCTCAGAGCTTCAAAGCCAACCAGGCCTCATCTATGGAGTGAGATGATCTTGGCAGAGTGCTTAGCTGAGTGTGGGACAAACTGTAGGTGCTTAATCATTGCTCCTTCCCTCCCTTCTTTCCCTCTTCATGGACTTGGGGAATAACAAAATTAACAAAGGGGAGAATCATTTTCCTTCCTGAGCCTTCTAGTGAACACCCTCACATTTTCCCTTTCTGTCTTACTGGTGTCACCAGAACAGGGAAAAGCATAATTCATGAGCCTGGGCCCATGTTTTGAAAAGAGTTAATTATCTTATCAAAAGTATCTGGACAATGCCTTTATGTTTCAAGCCCAGCAGGGAGAAATTGGGGCAGAGTTAAATGAGATATTGATTCCCCTGGGGTTAGAGAATAAGTTAACTCTGAGAGGGGAAGACTATGCTGTCTAGTCATGATGTGATGGAAGGTCGTCTGGAAGGCCTGACACAAACACCTTCAGCACCTTCCTAGTCTCTACTTCCACACTGCTAAGGTGGGGTGAGCAAGCATGGTCTCCTTGGTGCCAGGGAGATTCAACTCAAGCCAAGTCATTTATTAATGTTGGATGTCACTGGCCTCACAACAGCCCTGTCAGGCTGGGGGTGCCAGGGTCCTATTGCCCTCTTCTTTTTGAGATGGGGCTTGAAGCTAAGACTGGCAAGAGGACTTGCCCAAGTTTGTTTCACTACTGGTAAAGGGGGAGGTGAATCAACTCTTGGTCTTTAGATTCTGCTGGGGACCCAGAGAGTTGGAATTGTGTAGGAATAGGGAGCCTCAGAGACAGCATAAACCAAACTGCACTCTCACTCTCATCCATTTTCTCTCTCTCTCTCTCTCTCTCTCTCTCTCTCTCTCTCTCTCTCACACACACACACACACACACACACATACACACTCACACTCACACTCACACACAAACTGCTACATTTAGAGCCACAGAATCTGGATTGGAATTTAGAATCCTGGTTATGTATCTTATTTCATGTATGTCTGTGACAAGTCACTTCCCTTTCTAGTCAAAGAATCGCGGCTCACAGCATCAAAGTTCCAGAACGGAAAAGATTTCAGAAGCCATCTCATCCAACTCCCTCATTTTACAGTTGAGGAAACTGAGACCCAAAGAGAAGCACTAACTTATCCAAGGTCTCCCAGGCAGTAACCAACAGAGGCAGGATTTGAACCCAGTTCTTTGGCTCTAGAATCAGCCTATCCTCCCCCCCCCCCCCCATACTGTGTAATCCTCTCTCTCCTCCTCTGTTAAATCAAGGGCTTGAATTAGACAACATCTATGAGGTCCTTTCCAGCTTTCAGTGTCTGATCCTCTTTTTAAAAAACCTCCATTTAATGACCATGAATCAGTTCCCTGGGCCTGCGGTGCCAGATCCTTGCTGTGACATGTCTGTGTCTTGCCAAGCACTTAATGAGGATGGGTTTAATCAGATGATTATGACTCCAGGTGAGAAATAAGGAGCAGGCAGCCAAGAGCTCTTAGGAGATGAGTTCTGGCTTCCATATAGATGCCTCAGCTAAGAACTGAGCACAGGGAGGCTGCTGGGAGAAGGCCAGCTTAGGGCTCCTGAGGAACACGAAGTGGCCATACAGGAACTGCTCTCCCCAACACTGTGTCCTCAGGCAACTTATGCTGGGATAATGCCATGTTCAACTGGTGATTGGGGAGGGTTTGCCCCTAAAACCTGTAGAATGTGGCTGCTGTAGAACAGGAACCTTTGTCTTGGTATTTCCATGGTCTGGTACATAGCAAAGTATGTACTATTATCCATCTGATAGTGATGGAAGGGAGGGAAGGAGAGAGGGAGGGAGGGAAAGAGGAAGGAAGGAAGGGAGGGAGGGAGGGAAGGAGGGAGGGAGGACAAATAAACATCATCTCCATCACCATCATGTCTAGAATGGTGGCCAATGTTTGGTATTCCCCTTCACAGTCACAAAGAGTCTGACCTGACCTCCTTTGAGATTCATGACAATGCTGGGAAGCAAACAATGAAAATCACACTAAGCTGAGTGGCCTTGGGCAAGTTCTACAGTTTCCTCATCTATAGTATGAGGGAGTCACACACTTGGATGCCACATTGAGGTAGTGAGGCAGGAGATTGACTAGAAGGCTGGACCTGGAGTCCCAAAGAACAGAGTTTGAATCTTGTCTCAAACACTCACTACTGTTTGACCTGAAATGAATCACTTCAACTCTCTCTGCTTCGGTTTCCTTACCTGTCTGTAACAGGTGTGTGCCCACTTGGGTTGTCTGAATGTGGCTCACAGGTGACTTGATTAACTGAGATCTGAGGTCTAACTTACCTGTTCAGAGAGGAGGAAAGCCAAGATCTGGCATACATGATACATGACAGGGGGAGTGGGTAGAGCCTGCAAGCCAAAGGAACATTGTCTCCAAAGATGGGAGATTTGTCTTGTAGTTTCCAAGAGGTATATTGGGTTAAAAGAATATCTCCCTACTCCCTCAAATAATGGTAGTCCAAGAGCTGATAGACTCAGAACCAAAGCCACTTTCCTAAATACTCTTAACATGTAGCCCTCACCAGACTGGCCTCTCTCCAACAATTCTAGTTACACAAAAGATCATCACAAATAGTGAAGAGCAAGTAAACCCATTTATCCAAGCTAAACAGCACACAGAAGTCAGGGAACTTATGCAGATAAGAAAAGACAACCAAAAAAAAAAAAAAAAGCCACAAGAGAGACTGAACCCTTTAGCTGGGAGCAAAATCTATCTCTGTAGTCTCTATGGAAATAAGCTGGAAATCAAGGACATATTGAGGAACCAGCTTCCCTTTCCACATGTTTTTGAAGATGTTCTAGTACTAACTCAATGGATCCCTAAAGTAAGTCTGAACGGTCATGCTTAGCATTCTCTCCACCAATCAGGAGCCACATCTCCTCTATATATAACAGTATACAAAATTCCCCAGACTTGGCTAGAAGCCTCAATAGTGCCTATCTCACAGAGTTGTTGAGGTGCTTTGCAAACTTTAAAGAGCTGTATTAATATTGATATATCCTTATTTCAGGAAGGATATTATAGGAACTAGAAAACATGGCAGAGGAGGGTTAGGATAGTGAAGGGAACTAGAGACTCAGACCTATGAGGATCAATGGAAAGAGGTAGGGCTATTTAACCAAAAGAGAAGATTTGGAAGTCGGGGAAGAATAGGATAGCTACCTTCTAGTATTTGAAGGGCCACTGTTTGGAAGATGGGTACACTTTGTGCTTGGTCCCAGAAAGAAGAATTAGGAGGCATGTTTGGAAGTTGCAAAGAGATAGATTTTAGCTCAGGACATTTTTCATGATAATGAGGGCCACATAAGTGTGGAAAGGACTGGAAGGTAATGAGCTCCCCATTCATTGGAGCTCTTCAAACAAAGCCAAATGACCATTCAGACATGTCAGTAAAGGAATTCTTACTTAGGCACAAGTTGGAGTAGGTGCTTGTTGGGTTCTTGTCTCTTCTCACTCTGAGATTCTGTGGTTCTGAATGAAAGGTTCCCTCGAAGGTTCCTTCTAACTCAAAGATTCTACGTATTTTGTCCCCATTTTGATGGGGAAAAAAACCAACTCAGAGAGATCAAGGATGTTTTAGCTAAGGTCAGAAAACTACCAGTTAGCAAAGTCAAAGCTCAAAGCCAATGTCGATCTAGCCAAGTGTAAGACTCTTTCCCATATACTGTGCTGTCCCCACATGATATTATAGAGGAAACAAGATGACAGTTTCCACCCTGCTAAACCATCTATAGAACACCATACACATAGGGCACAATTAGAAGAATGTTTGTAGAATAGAATATGGTAGAACAGATTGTGTTTGAGGGGTTTGTCACCTCCCCAATCCCATCAAATATAACTAAGATGCTCTAGCCACCATGCTTTTATCAGATGAGAATGCCTCTTTGAGTCACCAAACCAACCAAATAATAAATGGTGTGAACTGGGTGGAGGAAGGAAGTACTTCAAACCACTAGATAAAATCAGATTATAAAATATATTGGGATTAATTTTTTTAATTATATTCCTCTGGGCCTAGGTAGATCAAAGAAGTTCATTCCAAGGGATTCATTCTGGTAATGTCTTTGGAAGTTAATCTTCAGAAGTTCTTCAAGAAGCCTATACCAGAGGCAACAACAGGCTAGAAGCGGAGTGAGCCCAGAAGGAGTGTTCCCCTCTCTGGCTCCCCACTCCCATTGACCATGTCATTGGCAAGACTGGGCCAGCATCAGGCAATACATCCAGCTAGGAGTCAGGAAAGAACAATACCAAGGAAAACCTCCCTTCAAGGGAAGGTCGCATCTTAAAGGAATGGAATGTCAAGACTCTCCAAGGGACTTGACCCATAGGACCTAGCAGAGAGTTATATATAAGTCAGGAGAACTTTATGGGGGCTCCTTCCATGTAAGAAGGAGCTAAGTCACTCCATGTAGTTGCCATGAAGTGCACATGCATGTCCTTTCTAAGCTTGAGCCCACTCTCACCTGAACTTGGTAAGTCCTCATTGGATAGCATGTCCTAAATCCTTACAATGCTGCCTTAGTAAATAGCACTAACTAGAAGTTAATTAAATCTTATGGGTTAATTGATACCAACTTCATAACCAATGGGACTTGTCGGAAACAGCACTAGAAACAAGCTCTTGATCCCTCAGAGTTGCCCTAGAACCCCAAGAGGAGGAGGTGTTAGTCACCCTTTGAATGAGCTTGAGGAGGGGCTAAATTTCAATGAGCATTATCACTGGAAAATATGAATCCATGTGATTCTGTGCCTGCCTTCTCCTCGCTCCCAGGGCCTGCTGGTGAACACTCCTGCCCCCAGACAGGCTATTTCTCAGGTCACTTTTGGTACACGCTGTTTCCACAGCCTGAGTCTTTTCCAATTGAGAAAAAGAAAAGACAAAGGAAGGGGATCAAGGTGGTCTCTAAAGGGGCTCTGAGCCAAGTCAGTGAACCCAAGGAGGAGAGAGCCTCCATAAAAAGGGTGCTGTGATTTGTACTTTACATGTTCCAAGGCAACTGGAGAATCCTTCCCATGGATCCATGGTACATGAATTAAAGCCAACTAATAGACATGTAGCACATGTACACAAGCGTTTAGGCCTGTGTACACACACGCCATACACATAAAGTTTGTGGAAATGCATACATGTGGGCCTGACATGCACATTACAAGTACTGCATACAGAATCATCCACGCATGTTGGAATGTGTGCATACAAGAGTACATCTGAGTGGCCCAGCACACACATGTGTGCACATACATGCACACGCACATGCACACACACATGCACACACATTCATGCTATCCATGTTAACACTTTGTTTAAAAATGCAGGCCCACACATGTATACATGCTACCGGTTTTTTGTGTAGCATGCATGTTCGTGTGAGCAGGTCACGTGCACACCCTCCCTTCTCTAGTCTGCCAATGGCCCCCTCCCACAGGGCCCTGGAAGCACCAGCTCTCTCCAGCGCTGTCCCTGGCTGTCCTTGCCCAGGCCCATCAGAGGTGACATTGTTTCACCTTGATATCATGCAAGCAAGCTTCCCTGCAACAGTCATCCTGATGTAACCCGACGGGCTCATCACATTCATTTACTTAACACTGAAAACAAGATGAGGGTTCTTTGTCTCTATGCCCCTCTGGTTTGTCACAAGGGATTCTGGCTGGTAAACATCACCCCTGATGACAGAAGGAATTTCCTGAGACTTCACAACAGCTTCCAATGTAGAAATCTGTGCTTGGCCAAAGGCCAGATGGTCATCCAACAGCAGTTAGACCCCAAACCTTGACCAAACAAGGACCTCTCAGCCTCTCGTAGAAAGCAAGGTGCCATCCTGTGTGGCCAGAGCCTCAAGAGGAATCAGGATTTTGTAAGTCAACAATTGTGCCTCATGGGCTGATTTCTGTTGTATGGTCCCCCTGAGCTTAGTGACCTTTGCCACAAGGTAGTCATCAGCTCTCAAAGGAGTGCCCCAAGGATCTCAGTTAAGCCAGTGCTTTTTGGCTCATTCCTCATTGACTTGTATAAAGGCACAGAAGTTGTAGGAACCATGGGCATAGGTGGCTCCAAACTGGGAGGGATGCTAACAGCCATCATGTGGAAGGAGCATTAGACTGTTCTGGCTGGTCCCAGAGGGCAGAAGTTTCAATGGGGTAAACTGGTGCCCCCCAAAACTCCATTCCAGTCATCCCACATTGGTCTGGGCTACCTCAGGGGGTAGCACATTCCCCTTCTCTGGAGTTCATCCAGGAGAAGCTGGATAACCACTTGTCCAGTATGACATAGAAGAGATTCCAATTCAGAGATGGGGTGAACCAGAAACCTCTGAGAAGCTCAGATTCTGGGATTCTGTGATCACAACACTGATGTAAGTATAAACGGGAAGCCAGTGAGACGCCTTCCTAGTGGAACAAGGTGACTCTGAGTGTTAGGAGTCAGCTCTTCCAGACTGATTTTCCCTGTGTGTCTGCTTCTGTTCCCCTACACGCTACTCTGTCCCTGAGGAAGGTTTGTACAGGCTCATAGAAGGTGCAAGACACAGAGAGGGTTTGGGGGGTGAGGATTCTTTGTTTCAAGGTCAGCAATAATTGTATCCTTGATTATATCTTGGGAAGCCCTCCCTGAGATCTGAGGTGGATACATATAAAAGCTCACAGAGGCCATCAGAGTCTGGCAGAATACCCCAGGCTCTGGTCTCTACCCCTTTCTACTCACCCCAGTGACCCCCAAAATGTCTGATGGATGTAATTAACAGCATTCATGAACACCCACAAGAAACACAAAGGAGACTATTTGGCTTGTGATGAGTCAGAAATAATTCATGCAAACAGTCGTGAGGGGTGATGTCCCAGGATGAAACTTTTAACAAGACTTCCATGAGCTTCTTTGGGAGACCCAGCCCTGATCTTTTGCAAGAGACCCAGTTCATTGCATTGCATGTTTGGAAGAGGAAGGTTCCCCAGAGACCACCTCATCCAATTCCTTCATTTGACAGATGAGGAGACTGAGACACACAGAGGCGTAAGTCATGGGCTAGAGGTCACACATGTCACCAGTATCAAACCCAGGTTGCCTAATTCCATAGACACTGTACCACTACAAGCGCCATTTTTGTGGGAATACAGTGTCATGAAAGAGGAAAATATATTCAATAAACCTCTAAAGGTAGACTGGAACCAAACTGTGATAGACTTTGTGGAGGGCTTTCTTTTTTCCCCTGGAGGCAATAGGGAGCCAGTGGCCATTGTTGAATGAGGGAATTGCATAATAAACAGCTCAATCTCAGCATCTTCCTTTTGTCCTTGGAAAGTCATATACTAGGCCTCTGACCGAACAGTGTCATGTTCCTTAAAATTAAATATATAAGGTTGACAGGGCTTAGTCTAGGTGAATTTGGCTCCAATTAATTATTCCTCTATTGCTGATAATAAAGGGAGGCAGTGGAAGATGCTGCTTCCCTTCCTGTCACCTGGGAGCTTGACAGGGTCCTTATAATTGGAGATAATTAGAAGTGGAGAGGATCGAGGGAGGGTGTGTTCATCTGAGTTGCTCCAAATCAGGAGCTATTTAAGTAACAACGTCTTCTTGATCCTTAGCCTGTGAAGTCTGGACACATAGTGACTTTGGCATTCTCAGATGGGGGTGAGATCCTCAATTCAGGACTGAGGCTGTTCAGGAGTTGACTCTAGGCCTTCTTGACTTCTGTCTGTCTGTTAGTATATGACAAAGCCTACTCACAGATCCCAGTCACAGGCTTGTGACACTCAGGCCAAAGCTGAGTAACCCCTCCAGCCCTTCCAAGCCTATGGGTGACAATATCCTACTGGCAGGGTCAAAGGCTTATAGACTGAGCTGGAAAAAACCTCAGAGGACACACATTCCAAGCTCCTCATTTTACAAAGGATGGCTAGCAAAGTTAAGGGACTTGGCCAAGGTCATGAAGCTAACATACCATAAAAGTAGGCTTTAGTCCCCTGAATCTAGAGTCTATGATATAAAAGCAACATAGAGAGAAGTGAAGGAATCAGGAATGGTCCCTTGCATGGAGCATCAGATCCTTAAGTGAGCAGTAGTTTAGTGTTAAGATACGGGTCATGAAGGACAGGTATCTAGAACTTACATATCGTGGTGATGCTGAACTTCCCTTTTTTACTGGTCCATAGATCAGGAAGGGCTCAGCACATGGCACCTCTTGCCTCTTCTTGTCCTCACCTTATGAACCTGGGTTTCTTTTGATTTGTTTTTGTTTTTCTCTCAGATGAGAGGAAAATATCCAGAGAAAATTCTGGCCCCTAGGGTGGACTAGAGTCCAGTGAAGGAGGGAGGGGGTGCAGAAAACTCATATGCTGTTCTTAGAATTCAGGAATTGTTGTGGTGCCTGATCCCCTTTGGGACAGCACCTGAACATGTCAGCCTGCTAGGAAGAAATGAAGATAAGCTCTCTCTGAAAAAATGAGAGCCATGTCCTGGGCATCTGGATGAGGGATTCAGGCCCATCACCTCCTACAAAGGTTTCCACAGTGCATAGAGCAAGCTGTACTGGGGATCTCTGCTCAGCAGTCATGGAGGCGGGGGAGCATCATTTTCTTGTGAATTTTTCTGGGGAGGTAGGATGTGTTTATCATAATAATAATAATAGCTACTGACATGATGAACGAGGCACTTTCAAATCTGCAGGTTGCCTCACTTAAATGATCTCGTTTGAGCCTCACAACAACCACAGAAGGAGGTGCTCCAGGTGGTTTGAGCCTCAATTTATAGACGAGGAAGGGGAGGCTCAGAGAACCTCCTAACCTGCTTAGGTCACACAGCCTACAAGAGTCGGGTTTTGAACACAGATCTTTCTCGCTCAAAGTACAGCTCCCTGTCTATTATGTCTCTCTGTGCCATTCTTTTTTCCTTTCAATGTTTGCATTAGTATGCCCAGATCTTGGCATCGTGCTTAATAAATACTTGCCTTTCATTCATTCAGTCAGTGGCTTCTATGTGCCAGTCACTGTCCTAAGGCGCTGAGGATACAAAGGTCAAAAGAAGGGGAGACCTTTGCTGTCCTGGACATGCTTGCCTGCAGTCTCTCCACTAAAACGGGGGCTTCTGCATGCCCCACACTTAGCAACAAAGATTGTTCACTGCTGACTGATTGACTACTAAGGAAGATACTTTGTAATTATTTGATTTACTGACGACTTAGGATGACACTTTCAATTGTTTTTCTGACTATTTAGGAGGATACTTTGTAATTATTTGACTGACTGACTGAAGGACTGACTACTTAGGGAGATATTTTGTAATTGTTGGCAATTACAAACAAGAGAGTCAGGAATAGCTCAACCTTAGCTCTCCCTGCTACTTGCTCTCTTGTCTGTCTGACCTCAGTTTCCTCACCTATAAGATGAGGGAGTTGGATCTGATGGTCTCAAGGTCTCTTTCAACTCTAAATCTATGACTTAGGCTTCAGAACAAAGTGAAACCAACTCCTTGGTTTTTGTCCCCTGCTGCAAAGGCAAAGGTTCTTCTTTGAACAGTTCTGAATATTCAGAAACATTCCCTTGCATCTACTCTAAATTTGCCCTTTTACAGCTGCCACTGCCTCTGGAGCCAAGCAAAACAAGGCAAATCTCTCATTCATGTGACAGTCCCTCCAAAACTTGGAAACAGACACTATGTAAGTATATTCTGTTCCAAAGTAAATATCACAGGGTCCTTCAACCCCTGCTCATATGACCTGCAGTGGAGATTGCCATGATGACTACTCTCCTCCTCTGGATGCTCTGCAGCTTGTCAATGTGCTCTCTTAAACTGTGGTGGCTAAACCTGAACCCCTCTACTACCAACACAAGGCACTGTGAGACCAGCTCCTCCCCTCAACCTAGACAGATGCCTCTTAAGGTATTCCATGAGCCTTCATCCTGGAGCTATTTCTCTAAGACCACAGTGCCTGGAGTTAGGGACACTAGTAGAATTAGCTAGATTTAAGTGGCTCATTTAGGGATCAAACCCCACAACTGGGTTTTTGACAATGTGATGATGCATCCCCATAATCTTTAGAGCTTTGGGGGAGAAAAGGATTCTGGGTGGTGACTAGGACTTAGGACCACTCTGTTATACGGTAGCAATTCTACTTCTAATTAACATGTCTAATGTCCAGGAGAGAAGCAACAAGGGAAGTAAAGACTATGTTGTTGTTCAGTATGCATATCACCTAGCTGAGTGGTTCACAGTAGAGAGAGTGATGGACCTGGAATCAGGAAGATTCAGGATCAAGACCAGCCTCAGACACTTACTACTTATGTGACCCTGGGTAAGTCACATAACCTCTCTCTAGATCAGTTCCCTCATTTGTAAAATTGGGATAATAAAATCACCTCTCTCCCAGGGTCTTTATGAAAACAAGATGAGATGATAATTGTACAGCACTTGCAAGCCTTAAGCATTATATAATCACCAGCTATTATTATTAGGACACTGCCTAACACATAGTAGACACTGGAAAAAGGAATAAAAGCCTTTATTAAGCTTTTATTGTGTGCTAAGCATTGGGAATATGCATATATCCCTGTCTTTGTGGAGTTTATATGCTAAGAGGGAGCAACATTATAGGGAAGTGGCATCCAGGGAGGGGCATTTTAGTCAGGGAAATCACAGGATGGTTCCTGGAGCCATCCGGGAGCAAACTGACAAATCCTTTGCACCAAAAGCAGTGGCAGTTCATCTGACTTTATTTCCTAATACAAAATCCAAATCTGTAGTTCTGAAATTACACACACACACACACACTCCCCCCCGCCCCCCCATTCCTAGGTCTACTTTCTAGGGACAAGGAGAACAAGTCTCACCCCCTTCCATATGACAGCTGACTATAAATAGTTCCAAGGAACATAGTTGTTAGAGTAAGAGATGAAACATGAAACATAGAAGAGAAGGAGGAGGAGGAGGAGGAGGAGGAGGAGGAGGAGGAGAGGAGGAGGAGGAGGAGAGGAGTGGGTATCAAGCAAATGACACATAGATGGTGTGTCTGTTGAGTGAGTTAATAGATTGACTGATCAATGAATTGATGACATAAGGAGATATCTGGAACACAAAGAAACAAAGAGGGTGCACCAGGGCTGTACATTGGCTTCTTATATGGGCAGGTGCCTCGTGGTGTTTTAAGTGTGTTCCTGAAAAGCTGTTTGTAAATAAAACTTTGGTAAATGGTTATTTAAAGCCCCAGCGGGACTTCTTATCTAACAGCCTGTTGGCCCCCAGCCTGGTTCTTCAATTCACTCCAGCTGCATTTCTAGCTGCTTCTTCATCTTGTTCTGCTGGCCCACCCTCCTCCCACCCCCAATCTGCTCTTGTTTATTCTCGTGATGCTGATGCTCTGGCTTCGGCCTCACCATCCTCTCCCAGAGTTCTGAACCAACCCAGCTCCATTCTGGTCCCCAGGCTGAAAGTGCTGCTATTTAAATATAGCAGAGTGGGGCAACCTGTCCTTCAGTTCAAAGGTTTAGAGCTGGAAGGGACCCAAGAGTCCCCTTACTTTTAGAGAAGAAAATAAGGCAGTAAGAAGTGAGGGTCATGTACAGTTAAGTGACAACCACAGTTCAACCCAGGCCTTCTGATTCCAAATCTCATGCTTTCCCCACTATACTATCCTGCCTCAAATAAGAATTTCAGGTAATCAATCTCAGAAGCACAGAATGGAGGACAACAGTTTCTTTTTAAATTAATTTATTTTTAGTTTCCAACATTCATTTCCACAAGCTTTTGAGTTTTAAATTTCCTCCTCATCCCTCCCCTTCCCCTTCCTCCCCAAGATGGTGTACAGTCTGATGTAGGCTCTACATATACAATCATCTTAAACATATTTTCACATTAATCATGTTGTAAAGAATTAGAACCAATGGAATGAACCACAAGAAAGAAGAAACAAAATAAAACAAGAGAGAGCAAATGCTTCGATGTGCATTCAGACTCTGTCATTCTTTCTCGGGATGTGGATGGCATTTTCCATCATGAGTCTTTTGGAGATGTCTTAGATCCTTGCATTGCTGAGAAGAGTCAGTAGGCAATAGTTTCAAGGGAGAAAGATCTGGGGGTCATAGTGGACCACAAGCATGCCGTGCATCAAATGTGTGATTTGACAATCAAAGAGCTCTCCAAGGCTGCATTAGGAGAGATACCATGTACTTTGCCACCTTCAGACCATGCCTGCAATGCTGAGGTCAGTCATAGGGGCCACATGATCATTGTCAGTGTTTGAAGAGGAGGCCCTGAGTTCAAATCCAGTCTCAAACACTTGACATACTTACTAGCTGTGTGACCTTGGGTAACCCCAATTATCCTGCCTTTCGCCCTCCAAAAAAAAAAAAGAATGTCAAAGTTATATGTCAGATAAGAAAGAACTGCTTGATAACTAAGAGCAAATGAGAAACCGAACCAGCTGACTTGGAAGGGAGGGAGTTTCCCTTCACTGAAGGTCTTCAAGGAGAGGCTGGGTGGTGACCTCTCAGGGCGGTTCTAAAGGCGGTTCTGGCACTAGACGTCCATTGAGGTCCCTCCCAAATACGACTTTCCATAATTCCACCTGGGTCAACGTTTGCTTCAGTGCCAGGTGGCACAGTGTATAGAGCACTGGGCCTGCAGTCAAGGAAACTCGAGTTCAAACCCAGTCTCATTCTCTTGCTTCTGTTCCCTCAGCTGTAAAAAGGGGACAACAGTACCTGCCTCCTGAGGATGTTGTGAGAATCAAATGAGATCATTGTAGAGAGCTTTGCAAGCCTTAAAGGGCTTTGTAAATGTGTAGTAGTAGTAGCAGCGGTAGTAGTAGTAGTGGTGGTGGTGGTGGTAGTGGTGGTGGTGGTAGTAGTGATATTAGTGGTAGTGGTGGTGATAGTAGTAGTGGTAGTAGTAGTGGTAGTGGTGGTGGTGGTGGTGGTGGTAGTAGTACTAGTGGTGGTAGTAATAGTGGTGGTGGTAGTGGTAATGGTGGTGGTAGTAGTAGTAGTAGTAGTAGTAGTAATAGTAGTGGTGGTAGTAGTAGTAGTAGTTGTGGTGGTGGTGGTGGTGGTGGTGGTAGTAGTAGTAGTGGTAGAAGTAGTGGTAGTAGTAGTAATGGTGGTGGTGGTGGTGGTGGTGGTAATAGTAGTGGTAGTAGTAGTAGTAGTAGTGGTAGTAGTAGTGGTGGTGGTGGTGGTGGTGGTGGTAGTAGTAGTAGTAGTGGTGGTGGTAGTGGTGGTAGTAGTAGTGGTAGTAGTAGTAGTAGTGGTAGTCGTAGTAGTAGTGGTGGTGGTGGTGGTGGTAGTAGTAGTGGTGGTAGTAGTAGTAGTGACGGTGGTGGTGGTGGTGGTGGTGGTAGTAGTAGTGATATTAGCGGTAGTGGTGGTGATAGTAGTAGTGGTAGTGGTGGTGGTGGTAGTGGTAGTAGTAGTGGTGGTGGTGGTGGTGGTAATGGTGGTGGTAGTAGTAGTAGTAGTAGTAGTAATAGTAGTGGTGGTAGTAGTAGTAGTAGTTGTGGTGGTGGTGGTGGTGGTGGTGGTAGTAGTAGTAGTGATATTAGCGGTAGTGGTGGTGATAGTAGTAGTGGTAGTAGTAGTGGTAGTGGTGGTGGTGGTGGTGGTAGTA